>VXBB01000562.1:93202-107597 GCA_013399915.1 Illadopsis cleaveri | reverse complement strand
AACAAAGGTACAAATATGAAAAAATAGGTACAAATGAAAACATATAGTTTACAAAAACATTTCTCCTGTTTACAGAAAATTCCCTGGGAAAAGAATTTTACAAAACCAAAACACCTCAGGCACGGAACCAGGGCCACACTGGAACATCCCCTCTGGAGCACAGGGACACAGCAGCTGCCCCACGTGGGGAGGGACCATCCCCATCCCCATCCCTGGGCCTGGCAGCCCCATTCCCCATTCCCAGGAAAACTGGAGATCTCCTTCCACGCAGCTGCAATTGGGAAAAGTGCTGCGAGAGCAAAAAAAAAGGGAAAAAAAAGCTGTTTTCATGTAAATGTCCCTAATAATAAAGGTGAATGAAGAAAGCAAGGCATCCAAACAAGAAATAGTACATTTGTGCTAGAGAAGCAAAAAATGATTCTAAAAAAGAGAGCTTTATCAACAATTTCCAGAAGGCACTGGCTGCTCTTTAATGCTCCTGGAGGAATCCCACAGCTCCTGCTGGACCTGGGCTGCCCGCTGCTCTGATCACAGGGCTCTGAACGAGCCAGGCTGGGCACAGCACTCTTGAAAAGCATGAAACGTGTTTGTTTTCTCAGGCAAACACTGAGCTGCCTTCCTCACCCCAAACCTGGTGCTGGGTGCTGCTTGTCCTGTTCCTGCTGCAATCCCCACTCTGGGGCTCCTGGAATCAGCCTCACCCCAGCCCCACATCCTGTCACGGCCAAACTCCCCTAAAACCAAGGGCAAACCCTAAAAACTGCACCCCGTGCAATGGGATGTGCTTTGCTCCAGAACACGCAATATTCAAACACGTTCCTCAGCTGATTGCTGGCGGTGAGGGTCAGTGTTTATCTCTCTCTCTTTGCACTTTGGATCACAAACCCTCAGCTGAGCTGCCTGTGCAGCCAGCCAGGGCAGTTATCCCTTTTCCAGGTGGGAACACGGGGGCAGGAATCACCCTGTGTGCCTTTGAAACTCCCCCACTCTCCCTTCCACGACACCTGGGCCTTCCACATATTCTAATTATTTATTTCTCTCTCCGTGGAGAGACCGAGCTGCTGGTGTGAAAGGCTCTGCACAAAGAAGAAAAGCAGAGAGGGTCACAGCCTGCTGCCCTTTGGCTCCTGAGCTCTGCAGGACGATTTAGCCCAAATATACTCCAGACCTGCAATTGCTCTGAGAGGCAGAAGAAAGGGGAAGGCTGGAGAGGGACTCTGGTTTCATTCCAGCTGTTACTCACTGATTTAAGCAAGGCCAGGGTACCCCTTCGTGCTCGTGGTAGGAAGTCTGAGAGCGAGGAGCTTGAGGAGCATCAGAGGCAGTGGGAAAAGGCAGAGGATGCTCTGGGGAGGGCTGGAGAGGGCAAACCCCACATTTGGCAGCCAAACTCTGCTCCAGGAGGGCTGGAGAGGGCAAACCCCACATTTGGCAGTCAAACTCTGCCCTGGGAGGGCTGGAGAGGGCAAACCCCACATTTAGGAGCCAAACTCTGCCCCAGGAGGGCTGGAGAGGGCAAACCCCACATTTGGCAGCCAAACTCTGCCCTGGGAGGGCTGGAGAGGGCAAACCCCACATTTAGGAGCCAAACGCTGCCACAGCTCCCGGCTGGAGCCGCAGCGCTGCTGCTGTGGAGCGCCTCGATTTACCCCAGCGCCTCTCCCTCAGCCTTTTCCCCTTCTTCCTTTACTCTCAGCAGCTCAAGGGACTCTTGTTCGTTCCGGGGGTCTGTGACCGGCATCCTCCCCAAGCGACAAATGCAAATCAGGCTCTAAGTTGGTGGCAATGACCAATCCACGGGTGCCGCTGCTCTTAATGAGCTGGCGGGGGCAGAGGGAGCGGGGCAGTTCCCACCTCCAGCCCCCCAGCGCTGCTGGCTCCCAGCTCTCCAGGCTGCTCAGGCTGCTTTGCCTAAGGCCTGCAGGCAGGTTTATGAGATTAAAGCCCCGCACACAATAAATAATTTAGCAGCTAACCACAAAAAGAAAAAAAAACAAACCCTTCCCGTGCTGTATAGGGGCGAGGCTGCATGATGTGTAGATTCATTTCAAACGCACATCACTGTCATTGACACGGACCTGTTTGATGCAGAGCCGTGTCACCGAGGGAGGAACAACAGGAGAGGGGTAGGGCACAGACACAGGGGCTGGAGGGACAACTGCTGACCAAGCCTCTTGTTAATTACTGCAGCCCTCTCCTGCTGCTGCCTGTGCTCCCCCTCCTGCATCCCTGCCCAAGGAACACAATCCTAAAGCCTCTGTTCCTCCACCACCATCCCCTGCTCCCCAGTATGAACTGGGGGTGACTGGGAGCCTCTCCCTCAGCTCAGGAGCAAAGCCCACGGCAATGACAGGTCATTCTCGTGTCACACTGCTCTGGGCGATGTCACTGCTTTGGGCGATGTCACTGCTTTGGGCGATGTCACTGCTTTGGCTCACACCTCGGCAGTGTCAGCAGGTTCAGGTTCAGGGCAGTGCTCAGGTTCAGGGTTTTGCTGGTTTTTTGCGGGTTTTTTTGCCCAGGTCACAGCCAGAAAAGCCCCACGGCCCTTCCACGGCTCCAGACAATCCTGGTGTAAAATCCTCTGGGCCGCTGCAAAATCCCCGGGAGCTCCTCACAGCAGGCAGGGCTCCCTCTCCCTCTATGATTTCCAGGCTGGGCTGCCTGCAGGGAGCTCCCCGCAGCAAAGGCCGGGCTCTGCCTGTCCAGGCAGCTCGCCAGGAGTGGGAAGAGGCTCGTAAAAGGTCGGGGGAGGCGTGGAGCCCACGCATGGTAACGGGAGTAATGGGCTGGTGCTGCTGCGGAGCCTCGCCCGGCACGGCCGTAAATACCGGGCAGATGCTCCGGGGATGGAGCTGCCACCCCAAACCCCGCAGGGTTTTACAGCCCTGCTCACTGCCGGCTGCCAGAGGCACCCCTGGCCACCACGGGCTGTGAACTCCGTCAGGGGATGGAGGGGATGTTAGAGGCAGCATCATCACACACCCAGAGAAAACCTCCCAGCCAGCCCCACCTCAAACCGCGGCTCTTCTGTGACATCTCACCCCCGATTGTCCCCAAATCCCGACCTTTTTGCAGCAGCAGCAGCAGCTCAGGGACTGTGGCAGCGCCCAGGACTCTCCCTGCGCATTCCCCCCTCTCATTTGTGGTTTCCACATTTGTTTTTTCTGCCTCGAGGAGGCATTTAGAGAAGCAACACAGCCCGGGCTTCTCACAGTATTTCTTGCCACCCGGGGATTTAAGATCTCTACAAATGGACCAAAACCTGTGTTGTTTTGACCTCTGAGGATTTTAAAAGCCTGCAGAAAAAATATGTTTATAGTAAAGAAAGCATGAACTTCTTGATTCAGGGGTGGAAAGGCAGGAGTCTGACACTGCCCTGCCCCCAAACCCAGCAGCATCCAGAACTGCAGCTCCTCCAGCCTCACACTCCAAGGAAAGCAGGGACAGGCAGGCAAAACTAACAGCATTTCACAAAAAAGAGTTTGGAACTCTGCGATATTTTTCACCAAGATCATTTCAAGTAGAAACTCATTATTGAATTTGATGAAAGCGTCGTGAAACGGAGGAGGAATAGAACAGAAGTTATTCTGCCTCACTTGATGCTCATAAGGGAGATAATACCTCTGGGAGAAGGTGTGGGGATGAATTACCTCTGAAATATGTTCAAGATAAAAATCTTTTTTTGGATGGGGCTCTGAGCAGCCTGGTCTGGCTGAAGTTGTCCCTGCTCACTGCAGGACTAAATGGCCTCTGAAGGTCCTTCCCAAGCCATTCCATCATTTCAGGGGCAGGATGTGTTCCAGGCAGGATGGATTCCATGGATGAGGCTGCTCAGCACTCGCAGCCTCCACTAACCTCACTTGATTTAGAACTGAACCAAAGGCAATCGCTGCCCTCCAAAATTTCCAGTTGATTTTTCAAGGTGCCTGAACCTGCGCAAAACCCAGAGTCATCCCCATCTCCCGAGCCAAGAAATGAGATTAAAGCAGCCTCCGAGCTCACCTGGCTCCATTTCACATCCCCAGCATTTCCTGAACACCTGCCCCTTCGCTCTCCAGCAGCTATAAAAATATCTGCCAACTTCTGGCTTTTCTCTGACGTGACTTGCTCTGGCAGGCACCAGATAAGAGAGGCAGGGAAGGGGTCCTGGGAGAGGGGAGGCCAATTTCATGCCATTAAGGGGTGGCAGGGACATCCCTGAGTGCTCAGACCCACAGTCTAGAGGGACTTGGCAGCTCTGCCCCATCTCCAGCCCCAACCACGCCCCAGTGGTCTCCTCTGGCTTCCAGCACTTTCCCTGTCCCCTTGCACAAATTCCAATTAATAAGATTCCAACTTCTGGCTATGAAAAATAATAAACGTGAGGGACCATGGGGCATTTTGGGGACCCATTTCTGTGGTTTGGCAGCACAGGAGGAAGCAAAGGGGAATTACTTTCTGAGGCTGGAAAATCCTTGTTTAGGGAGAAAACAGATCCCAGCTCCTCCAACCACAGCAGCAAGTAGAGCACTGAACAAACTCCTCCTTATTCCACATCCCAGGGCAAAAATCAGACTTTTTTTCCTCAGACCTTTCAATTGAACAGCTTCTTCAGCCAAACAAGAACCATCTGCCCTCTCACACCTCTGCTGGGATGTGGGGATCTGCGCTCTGAGGGTGATGGATGGAGCACGGAGCCGCCAGAGCCCCTGACCTCAGCCTGGTCAGCTAAAACCAGGCCAATCCTTTGGAAGGCGCCTGCAAATGGATGATTCTCATCTTCTCAGTACCAGCCTGGCGTCCTCTTGGCTTCTCCACACGTTGATGCAACCGAGTTTTCCCTGAAGTGTGGCGGGGTGAGCGTGCGGGGGCCAAGAGGAAGGATAAATCAGCGGGATGAGATAACCACCCACGGAATGAAGTCATCTAAGGACGGGTCCGGACATATATATTTCATTGTGACAGACCTCCTTTATTCCCACTAATGGAACAAATTAAATCAGCCAAGCTGAATAAAACTCTCACGTCCCAAGACGTAACAACGCACTTAAAAGTTCTGCGCTCCTCCGGCGGCGCCATCCAATCACTCACGGCTGTCCCTCGGAAAAGGGGAGCAAGGACAGAGTTCAGGAATTCAGCAGGTGACAGGAGAGGGTTTCCCATCATGAGGAGAGTCCCAGCACTGTGTATTTCTCTGTGGACTCCTGCAGACAGATCCTGAGCAGCTCTTTGGGGGTGACCTCACACCCCGGGATGGATTCGAGCCACGTCCAGTGCAGCTGCCCTGGGGACAGTGTCACGGCCAGGACAACGTGTGACACCCCTTTTCCAGGAGAATTGGGGGTGATTTCATTCACACACTTTATCCTTTACCTCAGGGCACCTGAAATAGCCACACCTGGGCCCTTGCCTGCAGCACTGCAACACCTCCCCATCTCCAGGCACACAAATTAATACCTCATCACCAGTGAGCAACTCAGCGCTGGGTGAAACCCAGGTACAACATCACTGTTCCAGCTTTTCCCTCTCCTCTACCACCCAGGAGCATTCCCAGCCCGTGGGAAGGCAGGCAAGGCTGCAGGAACTGCATTTTTCCTGCAGCCAGCATAAACAGCATGATGGAAAAATAATACCTAGATGGCGACTGGCAGACAGAGCAGAGACATTTATTTATTCTTGATCACAAACAATGTCCTGCATTGACAAGCTGAATGAAGGGCACTTCACTGATTTATTAGACCTAATAAGAAACAGACCTCTTGGGATGAAATACAAGATTGATTTTTAGTGGTGAGCCTTGGCAGGCGCTGAGCTGGGCTGATGGGATGGAACCAGGCGTGCACAGGGACACGGGGCCAACACAGCCCTGCCTGGGCAGGGGGAGAAAAGGGAGGATTGGAGGAAGGGGAGATGGAATGGGAACGTGGCAATAACAGCCCTGCACGCTGAGGGTTCCTCTTCTCTCCCTGCAATCCTCCTCTCTCCCACTGAGGCTGTGCATCCCGAGAGCAGCAAACCACTGGGAAGTTTAAGGGCAACTCTGGTGGAATTCCTGGCGAACCTCTGAGGCAAACCCTTCCCATGAATCTGCCTTCCAGAGGAGCCCCTCTAAGCACAGCAAGTGCAATTTCCACATCAGCCTCAGCCCCTCCCAGGCACGCCACATTAGCTGAGTTCCGTGGATGCCGTTTTCCATCAGGAAAAAGACAACTAAGCACAGCAGTGCTTAGCTTGAGGCCCTATTAATAGCAGTTCTAATTATATGGCTGCAAATTTAATTCATGGCAATGATTAGTGTCAAAATCAAAGGCATCACACATCAATATTGATAGAATTGTATGAAGCCCATAAACAGAGCAAGCAAGCTGACACATCTCCCCCCAGCACTTAGTTGCCGTTAACTGTTGCATTAATGTCCCTTCTCATTTTGCTGGATGGAAAAATGGTTTTATTGGAGGAATCCACGGTGCTGAGTGGTTATGTCTCCAGCATGAGCCCCTTTCCCTCCTTCCCACAGCCAGGACGCTGAGGTGCTTTGGAAGGAGAGCAGGAGGGAGAATTTCATCCCTCGTACCTGTGCTGGAGCCAAAGGGCTGCAGCATCAGCAGCTTTTGCTTTTCTCACACTTTGAGACAATTCCTGGGGAGCAGAACCAGCAGGAGCTGGGAATGTGGCAGGAGCAGTGGGGTGAAGAGCTAAAGGCAGGGGAACACCAGTGAGAGAACCCAGTGTTTCCAGTAAGGAATCCTCACTGGGGGAGCACAGTGAGAATTGGAAAGATTTCGGAGCCATCTCCCTGACTTTCCTCCAGCTACACAAAAAATTCCTTCCCTGAAAGCCCAGACGGAGCCAGCAGCTTGTTTCCAAAGGAAATCAACCGCTGTGGGCGAGGGAATAGGTGTGACAAAGCTTTCAGACATTAATTGTGTGGGTAGATCTGAGACATAGGAGGAGATCAGGTGGAAAAGGTGTCTCCACAAATCCCTGGCACTTCCAGAGGTGCTGAACATTCCCACCATCATTTCACAGAAGGGGAAGGAGAGATGAGATAAGGAGAGAGTCCTGGGCATCCTGAGCACTCACTGACTTGGAGACGTGTCTGGTTACCTTGGAACAGGCACGAAATCGGAGACAACCTGTTAACTTCCCCCGGGTGTCGCCTCCTCTGCAGCCAGAGCCCCTGAGCTCCGTGCAGAGCTGCTTCCTACGCCTCACCTGGGCTCCCTCAGGCCAGGGAATGGATAATCACACGTGACAAACGAGGGAAAATCTGCTAACGGTGTAGAGAGAGATGTGAGAGCGAGAACAGCAACATCCCCAGCCCCACACAGGGGAGGACGGGACCATGATTGTTCCAGTTAATTACAGGGGGGACGGAGCCCATCAGCTGCAGGCAGCTCTGCTGTTAAATAAGGGCAGATGCCACGAAAACCTGACTGCAGTGAATGTCTGGAATGAATTCACTTCAGAGACGGGCCAATCTTCATCCAGCAGATGAAGGATTGCAGGTGAAGGATTCCACAGCCCTCCCTCTGGACAGCGGAGCATGAATAGATTAACTTTGCATCAAAAAAAGTCTTCAGTGTAGACTAGCACCAGGAATTGAACCCTGCTGGAGGGACTGCTGCTTCTGTAATCCTTCATCATCCACGGAACAAGCTCGAAAATTCCTCGTGTGCAGGCACAGGCTCTGGGCTCTTGCTGCCTCTGCATGAGGAGCCTCCCCATCCCCAAACCCCGCTCACAGCCAGGACCAGCTGCACCCCCGGCTGCATCCCCAGCTCCGAGCCTGGCACAGGGATTTGGGATGTGCTCAGGGCTCCTCTTCCTTCCATTTAGCTAAAAAAACCCCCGGCTCTCCCCTGTGCCAGCGCACGGGAAGCAGGGAAGTGAAGGGCTCTGCTTTACAAGCTCTTTCTCTCCCCCACGTTCAAAATTGCCCCACTGACACTCGAGAGGCACCAGGGAGGCACCTAATTTACTACTACTCAGCACTCCTAAAGTGCTGAATGAATATTAATGAACTGATGTAATTAAAATGATGCAGACATTCAAGTGTAGTATCTGCCCGTCCTTGTATCTTCCTGGATAGATGAGGAAGAAATTCCCTGCTGCTTAAGGACTCAAAAAATTAACAGCCTGCTGTTGATTACATTTGTTAACTCTTTCCCCGGCATGAAGGAGCAGGGGCTGCATTTAACATGCTCACCTAATGCTGTCATTTAGAGCTGAGGTTAATTGCAAGGGTCTCAGCTTGCCAGAGCAGCAGCTCCAGGGCTGCTTTTGCTGGAGCTGGATCAGCCCCACTGCTGAGCTGGCTTCCAGCTGCAGCTCCAGCTCTAAAGGCCAACAAGGGCTCTCACACTCCCCCGTTTACACCCCAAGGCCACTTCCACGCTTATTTTAAATACAGGACTCCTCAGAGAGTTCCCTTCCAACTCAGAGTATCCTGTGATTTTGTGACTCTGAAGTGGGGAAATCCCAGCTAGACTGCAAAGGCCTAAAAGTCATTCAAGGTCAGGTTGGACAGGGCTTGGAGCAGCCCGGGCTAGTGGAAGGTGTCCCTGCCCATGTCCCTTCCAACCCCAACATTCTGTGACTGTCACCCTAGCCTTACCAAACCCCTCCTCAGTGTTTGTGATGAAGAGGGCAAGGAATGTTCCAGGGCTGATCAATCATGTCCCAGGAGGGAAGAGGCAGGAAGAGGCAGAGGGAAGCAGTAGGACTCTGCCCTGGGGCTTGGTTCCAAAAGCAGCCACATTAACCCATTCCTATCTCTCCGTGACCAAAATCCTGCCAGCACCAGCAGCTCCAAAGGCTTTGTAACTCACAGTCTTCTGCAGCAGCTGCAGCAGGACTGCGGGGAAACAAAATTATTGCAAGATTTCCATCTGACCTCCTTCGGATCCTTTTCCAGGACCATCCTGCAGCAGCTTCAACTTCGCCTTTCCCAAAACTTGGAACAAACACACTCCAAAACAAACCACACTAACAATGCTGAGAGCTGAACTCTGCCTCTCCAGCCCCAGGCTGCTCCCCAAACCCTGCCATTTCCACTCCTGCTTCACTCTCAGTTTCCCACTGGGAAACACCCGCAAGACACAGCAGCGGTGACACATCAGAGCATCCCAAGAGAGACAAAACCCAGCTCAAAAACCCAGAAACCAGAACCCAGCACCCCAAAGCCACAGACAAGGCTTACCTTCTTCACCCTGCCCGTCTTGGTGCCCACAAAGACCACGCTGTAGCCGTTGTAGACGTAGGAAGCCACGGAGGTCATGCGGTCGCGGCTGGAGGTGAAGAGCGTCACCCCGTCCACGGGCACCGAGCCCCCCAGGGGCTGGTTGATGTCCAGCCCACAGAAGTTGTCATCGATGGGGACTGGCTGGAAAGACAAGGTTTGGGGCAGCTGTGAGTGACACAGAGCCCAGGGCAGCCCCACACACTCCGGGTGGTGTGGAGGGAGCTGGCGGTGCCGGCAGCAGGGTGGGGGACACCAATGTGCCACTCCCTGCCATCTCCAGCCACCTTCCTCAGGGTTCCTGCAGCTTCCAGAGCCCCGGGTTGGGAGTGACAAAGACTCCCAGGAAGCTGCACACCTTCATTCTGCCTTAACACCACCCCTTCCCTCATTACCATCACGCTGTAGGATGAGAGCACAGATTAAAGCAGAAGAGTGCTCTGAATTTAGGGAAACTGAGGCACGGATAGACTGATCCTACTCTGCAAACTTGTGTTCCACTGGGGCAGGGACCGACCCCGGCTCTCGAGGGCTCCCACAGCCAACACCCAGCCCATCCTTACCGCTTTGGTGCACTGCACATCCTTCCCCAGCAGCCAGTTGAGCTCCAGGTTGCCCTCGCCCTGGTAGCAGGACTGCAGGCGCTCCTTGATGTGGGCGTTGATGGTGCGGATGGGGAAGGCGCAGAGCGCCGAGTCGTCGGGGGGATGGTGGTACTGCTTCTGCCCCTTGGAGAAGATGGCAAAGAGCACGTCCTCCTGCGCCGTGATGTTGAGGGCCCTGGCCAGCACCTCCCCCGGCTTGGACAGGTACGCAGCCTGCAGCAGGCGGTACTCCGTATCCCCCCTGACGCAGCCGAAGGGCAGGGACACGTACGAGTGGAACTTGGGGTCATCCTTGCACAGGCGGACGATGCGGGAGGTGTAGAAGAGGTCGCTGGCGGAGTTGATGGAGACGCCCTCAGGGGTCTCCGGCTGCACCGTCAGGAAATAGACGAAGTTGCCGCTGGCGAAGCCATAGATGTAAAAGATGTCAAAGTGCGAGACCAGGGCCAGCGTGTCCGAGGGGATCTTGATGAGGGACGAGACAAAGTCACTGTGGAGCTCGTAATCCAACATCGCCGACGACTCCGGGTCCCGGGGCAGCTTGCGGCTGGACAGGGTGGGGAAATAATCCTGCTTTCCATCCACCGCCGTGCCGATGAACAGCTTCCCGTCCTCGCCCTCAGAGCGCACGATCACCCCGTACATGGTGCCCGTCTTGTTGACGCTGGACAGGTAATGCTCCTTCTTGTGCGAGGGCTCCACCAGGATGAAGAGGTCATCGAGGCGCAGCAGCTTGCAGACCCCCTGGTAGAGGCTGCCGCAGGCCAGCAGCCGGTTCTCGGAGTAGTCGATGATGAGCAGCTTGTTGACGTTGTTGGTGAGCGTCAGGACCTCGCTGCAGGGCTGCACGATGAGGGGAGGGTAGCAGGACTTGTTGTCCTCCTCGGGACCGGTTTTGTGGGCCACCAGAATGGTCAGGTTCCCCGAGAGCTTGTACACCCTGTTGATGGCCCCCACGTAGACGGCGCCCGTGCCCCGGTGCACCGTCAGGTGGTTGAACGTCCAGTCCCGGTTCTCCGAGTGGAAAGTGTTGAACGAGGCGTTGCTGGACACGTCCCGGGACAGCGATGCCAGGAGGAGGCAGAGCAGAGCCACTGACCGGCCATCAGAGTCCAGTGCCCGAGGCCAGCTCCTCCTCTGATCCATCCTGGGAAAGGCAAACTCCGCGTCCCCCGCACGCGTCCTGAGCCCCGGCAACGTCCCTCACATGGTTCTGTGGAGAGAAGAACCACCCAGAGCAAAGGATTAGATCCCGTGTGCCCTGCAGATAAAATTCAGAGGAGGCTTTCTAATTACACAGTCCTTGAGATAAAGGGAGGGTGTCTCTGAGCACAACGAGAATTAAGCAAGTCCACAACTTACAGGGGAACAGTTCAGGCTTGATGCTTTGCCACTTGTTTCAGCCCCTGCATCTTAATTTATGGTGGGGTTTGGCTGTTTAGAACACGCTCTGCTCAGCCAGGGAGGGGAGAATCAGCTCCAGCCCAAGACAAAGCCTGCTGCTCACAGCCCCAACCATCCATCTGCAGTCTTGGCTGAAAGGATGTCTCCTGCAGGGTGTGTTGCTGCAAGCAGCAGAGGAAATAAGAGCTGTTCTTTACCTTTAAACCCTCTCTGGTCTAATTTGGGAACCCGAGGAAGAAGCCTCGTGCAGGCAGGTTCATTGAGCACAAACACACTGGAGGTGCTGCCATCTCCCCTCAGACCTCCCTGGAGCCAGAAGTGCCTCTCAAGCAGGTGCTTTTTAGGCAGGAACTCCTTCAGAAGTTATTTCCTGCCAAAAAGCAGCTGCCACCAAGGTGGGAGCACAGGGTGAGATCAGCCACCAAACCCTGCCAGCAGGGGAGACACCACCAGTCCAGAGCAGCTTGCTGGACCTGAACACAGAGGTGCCTGAGTGCAAAGATGTAGAAAACCACCACAAAGTTCTCCTTTATCCCAAATTCTGCATTCCTTACGTGCTCCAGGCTGGGCAGGCAAAGGAACCACTTCAGAAACATCCTCCCTCACCTCGGGGTCACCCCAGCCCTGGGCTGAGGCTGAGCCACATTCTGCACCCGTCCACACACCCCATGCAAACCCTGCCCCTGCAGCTCTGACCTCCCTGCCCCGGCAGAAGGCCGTTCCCCCACCCCCCATCTGAAGGCTGCTGCTCCTGGTTTGGTTTTATTTCGATTTAAACCAATTCCCAGCGCTGCCGAGCTGCCCTGAGCCGGCGGTGTCAGCGAGCAGCCGCTCTTTAGGCTTGTTCCCGCCGGGAGCCGGAGACGGCTGCTCCCGAGAGGTGACAAAGGAGCTCTGTCCCCGCGCTGCCATCTCCGTGTCACTGACAGGAGACACGACAGGAGAGAGGCAGCGGTAATGGCTTTCTCATTCTGCTCAGGGAGACATCTCCCCAGCTGCTCCCCTCTCGCTGCCAGGCTCGGCGTTCCCACCTTTGGCCGCGGCAGTTTGTCTGTCCCGGGGAGGACACGGACCCTGCCACCCTCTCGGTGTTTTGGGGACGGTTGTGGCACAGAGCAGCTGCTCCTGCTGCCTTCCCACACCCACAGCAGCACCACAGGACCCTCCAGCTCTTCCCACCACATTTCTGAGTGAACATCCCAACACGTTTCCCGAGTGAACACCCCAACACCACTCCCTGACCCAGAATCTCTCCAAATGTCATGGATCAAGAGGTTCCCTGGGGTCTGGGAGGGTCCTCTCCGTGCTGGTGACACGTGGTGGGCACTGACACCTGACCACAGGGCTCAGGGGTCTCAGAGTAGCTTTGCCTGGAACCCCACAGTGCCCCAGGTCCTGGGACATGGTCCTCTGCAGGCTCTGCTTCAAGGGGAGCCCCAAAAGGGAGAGAACCCCCAGAGAACAGTGGGGCCCAGCTGCAAAGCTCTGCACACACCATTTTCCTGCTCAGCACCTTCCAGTTCCTAAAAAGTTGTTCCATGCAAAGTGAGACAAGGACCAGGCCAGGAATGAACATGTTTAAATAACTGGACTTTGCACACACCTGGCTGTATGGGACAGCAGCAGCTCTGCACAGGGAGCTTGGCAGTTTTGGATCTTTTTCAGCAAAAAAGCCAGCCCAAACCCAGCTCAACGTGGGGCTGCTGTGCAGCAGAGCCATCAGCTGTGCCCCAGCCTCTCTGCTGAGCCCCACAGCGAGGGGTTTTGCAGAGCATTTGTGAACAGCCACTGCCAACGGCGAGAGAGATCGAGCAGGAAGGAGAATCTGCCTTTCAAACACCCTCTGAACATGACAGACCATGGCCATGAGCCATCCCTGGGTCTGTGTCACCCCCAGGGTCCTGTCTGTCCCCAGGGACAAGGTGAGATGTAGCCCTGGTTCTGTGCCTGAGGTCTTTTGGTTTTCTGAAATTCTTTTCCCAAAGAATTTTCTGTGAACAAGAAAAATGTTTTTGTAACTGTACCTTTGTTATTCATTCCTTTCCCTAGGAGGGACTTCTTCTTGCTGTCCCTCTGCTCTGAGCAATGTGAGTGAAGAGGCTTGTCTTTGTGTCACCAATCCGATTGGTCTGTGTAGAATAGTATAAAAGGGAGGCACATCCCAAAAATAAAGGAGTCATGTTCAGCCTTCTGAATCTCGGAGTCTGTGTCCTTGTGGTGTAAAACAGTGTCAGTGAGGGTGCAGGGTTGGGCAGAGCTCAGCAATGCAGACACCACACAGCCAAAGGATCCCTGTGAGGGCCAGCTGATATTTGGGGAGGAATTCTTGGCTCAGGGGGTGGGGAGAGGTTGGCAGAGGTTGCCAGCGGTGGCTGCCACATCCCTGAAGTGTCCAGGGACAGGCTGGACAGGGTTTGGAGCAACTTGGGATTGTCCCTCCCCATGGCAGGGGTGGCACTGGATGAGCTTTAAAGTCCCACCCACCTCCAACCACGGCTGTGGAGGAGGCCAAACACCTGGGGAGTTAAACACCAGCAGAATGGATGATTTTAACTCTGATCCTTAATACCATTTGATCATTAATTTCTCCTCTCTTTCTTTTTTTTTTTTTTTTTTTCTTCCTTGAAGAGAGTTTTAAAATACAGCCTCAGAAGCAATCTGCAGCTATTAGTAACGCAAGGTGAAAGCAAGAGTAAATTCAGGCACACAATATAAACCCAAGCAGCTGAAAGGCCTCAATTAGGCTGAAAGGAGTTATCTGGTATTTAAATAATTATTAGATTGAAGGAATAATCACAGGTCTGAGCCGATTTTTTCCCCCACTGTCATCCTAATGGAGACTATAATATTATTATTCAAATGCCCATGATTCTCATTGAGGGGGGAAGAGAAAAGGGCTCATTTAATCTCCATGCGACAGGGCTTCAGGAGGCACCATTAGTCATTTCTCTCATTTCAGCTGTCACTCACTCATGGGCACCACAGTTTGTCATTAGTGGCATTTTGTGCAGACCAAAAAAAAAACACCACCCAAAAAAACCAACAAAAAAAACACACAACAAGGCAAAAAAACCCAAAAAAAACCCCAAAAAACCACCCAAAAAACCAACCAAACCACCAGGAAATTAAGAGCATTGAGCACCATAAAGTACATCTAAAGCAT
>VXBB01000562.1:80834-92651 GCA_013399915.1 Illadopsis cleaveri | reverse complement strand
AGTGCCCAAAGGGTGACCAGAATGTCACACCTCTCCAGCCCAAAGGGTGACCAGGCTGTCACACCACCCCCAGCAGTGCCCAGAGGGTGACCAGGCTGTCACACCCCCCCCAGCAGTGCCCAGAGGGCCACCAGGCTGTCACATACCCCACCCCCCAGAGTGCCCAAAGGGTGACCAGGCTGTCACATCCCCAGCAGTGCCCAAAGGGTGACCAGAATGTCACACCTCTCCAGCCCAAAGGGTGACCAGGCTGTCACACCACCCCCAGCAGTGCCCAGAGGGTGACCAGGCTGTCACACCACCCCCAGCAGTGCCCAGAGGGTGACCAGAATGTCACACCTCTCCAGCCCAGAGGGTGACCAGGCTGTCACACCCACTTCCATCGGCTCCACATCCCACAGGAATGAGGGGAAAAGCCCCGAGTTTGGCCATTTCTTGGCAGCAAGTGGGAACACAGGTTCTGGACCCTCCTCCCTCCTGCAGCACCTCGGGCATTTCCCTGTGAAACCTTTCCAAGCTGCTGCAGTGACTGATCCCCTCGAAGGAGTGACAGTCAGGACACATTTGTCAGCTATGCAGGAAGACTTTACAATAATTAATAGGGTTTGGGTTTAATTAGACAAAAAAGTCCGAGGCAAACTGTCTGATGGAATCTTCTCCAAGCCCTGGGGTGTTCCCAGTGTGGATCAGAGGTCTGGGTGCTCCGTGGTGCCTCTTTGGCCAGGCCAGCACAGCCAGAGGAGCCCCAGGCCACCAAATCCCCCCTTGCCCAGCAGAAACCTCCCTGCCCACCCACACCAGCCCCTCCTTGCCCTCAGGGAAGAGAAGCCTCGGCACATCCATGCCCAAGCTGAGGATTTATTTCCCTGGCTGTCCTGGAGCTGGGAGCTTTGGCACTCTTCCCTCCAGACCCCAGCAGTGCCCACCAGGCTGACACCACCCCAGAGCCTGGCTCCAAGGGAAGTTTCTGGCAGCTTGGTGTGAATAATTGGAATTCTGTAACACAGAGCCATGAGGACGGCTCCTGCCACCTCTTCTTGGCCTTTTCTATTTAGTGTTTTGACTCCAACAACAATAAGGACAAGTTGTAAATCACCAGTGAGGAGCCTGGAGTTGGCTCTGAGGTTTTTCCAGAGGTTTCCTCGCAGGGATGGCAAATAACACAAAACACAACCTGAACCCTTTGGGTTTTGGACCACAATCCACCCTCCTGGCTCGCCCTGTCCCTGCTCTGTGCTGGCAGCCACAGGAGCTGTGCCAGGAGCTGTGTCCCCCCTTCCCCGGGGCTGCTCATTCCCAGGGATGGCATTTCACAGGCTCGCAGCCTTCTGAGAAAGAGTTAAGAGGGCAAAACACAGCATTGTGATTATTGCTTCCTCCAGGCCTGGGACAAGGAAGAGGAGGGGAAGAACAGAACCCAAGCCACCAAAAGGCATTTCCCTGATAACAAACACATCGCAGGAATTATGCACAAAATTTGTCCGGAGCCCAGATATTTGTTTATACAACACACACTGTGCAAAGCTCTCCCCTCCACCTCCCTCCTGTGCACACACGGGTCCAGAGGAGCAGAAAATCCAGCGAGGGCCCTGCCCTAAACCCCAGATTTGGAGCTGCAGTTTGGAGGACAAGGACAGGCCACACCTGATGCCACCCCTGGCGTTGTCCCAGATTTGCTGGACAAGCCTGGACAAGCCTGGACAAGCCCGAACAAGTTGTGCTCCTCAGTCCCCCCATCCCCAGGGAGATCCAAAGCAGCACCACAGCTGCGGCTGTCACCCAGCTGTGCCTTGCAGCTGGAGTCATTTAACCCAGCAACCCCCCAGGGCTGGCAGGGAAATCCATAACGGAGCCGGGACACCTCGGTGGCAGAAATGAGACACCTCCTCCTTTCCCCGCGCTGACACTTGACACCTGCTCGCTGAGAAACCGCAGCTGGCGGCGACCGAGCCTGGAGAGCGCCGCTGTGAAATAGCTCATAAATTACCTCGCTCGGAGAGGGGAGCCGGGGAAGGAGGACTTTATTCCCCAGGCAGTCCCCGGGGATGGGTTTGAGGCTGGTGACAACCTGACGTGCTGCAGCACGGAGCAGAACAGACCCTGGTTTGCCAGGCTGCCTTGAAGTCTGACACCGAGGGGAAATTTAACACTTCTGAAGTTTCACAGCTGGTTCGGTCGAGTTTTGGGGAGGCTTGGGTTCAGCCAAACCTGTGTGAACAGGTCACTGGCTTTGGATAACGTTGAAAGAGTTGGAGAGAGAGTTGTGAGTGTCTGAGGCGGCCTCCTGCTGCAAGGCCCAGCTGTTATTACCATCATTCCAGCCGTGTTTCTCTAAATAGTCCTCAAGGACCCCCAGAAACAGAGTCCACAACCCCTCCAGGCAATCTAGGTCAGTTTTACGTGCCTCAGAAAGTGCTTTTTCTGGTTTCCGACCTGAGTCCTGGTGGACTGAGCTGTATCCACCTCTCCACCTGAGCATCCTTTGATTATTCATGGACTTTATTCCCAACAAAACGGAATTTAATGGCTGCTGACCTTAGGTGCAAGCAGATTAAACGATGAAATGATTCGCCCAAGGCTAAGCAAAAGGTCCCAGTGGCAAGGCAGGGAGTTTTATCTCCCCGTGCTCAGCCCAGCACCGTGTCCCCGGGTGACATCCAGCCGCAGTTTATTACAAGAGAACATTACAGAGCGGCACGAGGGAGGATCACAGAGCGGCCACCGAGCTGCAGGAGGAAAATAAGCAGCAGCTTCTCCTGGCCTCACTCCAAGCACACCACAGGCAAGTGAAGAGCCCCAGCTCCAAATTAAATGGGTCCCCAGCCACTCCATTAAACAGAAATCCTGCAACAGAGCTCCTCTGGCTGTGCCAGCCCCTCGCAGCGGGCGGGGCTCGTTGTCCCCTCGCTCCCTCCGGCAGCCGGAGGTGTTTACACAGTAGCCACAGCGCTGTTACCTAAATAAACCAGGAAATGGTGCGTTTGTTCAGATCAGGTTCTGGGATGCTGAATCCCCCAGCTGTGCAGCGCTGGGTGTCTCTCAGCCAGAGATGCTGGGATTGTGGGCAGCCGGAGCTGCCTGGGAGCACCCCTGGGCACGCCTGGGGGGGTTCTGGGGGTGGTGGTGCTCCCTGCCACTCCAGAACGGGCTGATCTCCTGGGATCAGCGCCAAGGCAAGACTGCACACCCCCAGGCCATCCTGCTGCCCGTCCCTGCGGGGACAGCAGTGCCACAGCCCCCAACAGGGTGGGCAGGGCAGGAACACTCACAGGGTGTTCATTCCTCAGCCCCAGCAGGGTGGGCAGGGCAGGAACACTCACAAGGTGTTCATTCCTCAGCCCCAGCAGGGTGGGCAGGGCAGGAACTGCTCCAGGTGTTCANACAGGGTGTTCATTCCATGGCCCCCAGGAGGGTGAGCACTGCAGGAACTGCTCAGGGTGTTCATTCCATGGCCCCCAGGAGGGTGGGCAGGGCAGGAATTGCTCAGGGTGTTCATTCCATGGCCCCCAGCAGGGTGGGCAGGGCAGGAACTGCACAGAGAGTGCTTCATTCCCACTCTATGCCCAGCACCAGCTCCCTGCTCCCCTCCACTCCCAGCTGCCCCTCACAGCACCAGCATTCCCACCACAAACACAGCAGGAATTCTCACCCGGGTGCCACTGTGGGATCAGGGGAGTTGGCAAGGCAGAACACAACTGCAAAAGCCCTTAAACCAGCAGGAAAAGCAAAGCAGATATGGTGCAGGACGGGGGCCACACAGCACTGAGGAACCCTGCAGGACCCATGAGTCAGCCCCTGTCAGGCCTGTCCTGCTGGGAGGGTGGGCTGGGAGCTGCAGCCACCACCAAGGAAATGCCTTTACCCCCCAAAGCCTGTTTGCCAGGGCTGGCTGCCCTTCCAAAGGACATCTCTCCGGTGCTTGATTCTGTTTTTGACAGAGTTTCAAGGTGCTTGAACCCTGGGAAGGGTAAAAGAGCTCCATCCCTGCCCAGCCTGCTCCACCCAGCAGCAGCAGTGACCACCACGGGGATGGTGCCTGGCCAAGTCAGGATCTGGGGCCCACCATGGGCTGCCTGTCAGGGTCTGGGGGCTCCCAGCTGCCCCCAGCCTCATGTCCTGAGGTCCAGGTGAGGACCCCAAAGCCTGGAGCCATCTCCCCTCTGTGCCACCAGCAGCTGAACATCACCTCCTCTCCCAGAGCGTTGGGACATCAATGTCTGCTTGAGAAAGTGGCTCCTTCACACTCGTGTGCTCCCTGCTCCTCTGCCCTGCTTTTCAATTTCAGAGCTCTGGCAGATCTCTGATTAATTCAAGCCTGTTTAATAACCCTTCTGTTTAGATGAAACGAGCTGTCTTGTTTTCTTTATTTTTAACACTATCTCTCGTTTCTTTGCTAAGGATCTCTGTCATTTAAAAACTTCTCTCTCTCTCCAACCAAGCTGATAATAAGATGGAGAAAGCAGCTGCTGACGTCCACATCTGACATCAGCCAGAAGGTCTGAGGCTAAAGAGGGGCTGGACACTTTGATGGATGAGATATCCCAACAGCCTGAGGAAAATCAGGAACCCTACAAATGCCTGAGTAGCTCAGAGCAGGGCACAAACACCCTGTGGGGACAATGAGGGGACAGGAGAGGAGCTGCAGCACCCACACTCCTCACCCAGAAAGGGTCACCATGGTTCTGCCTGTGGGGGTGAAAAATATTCCATAAGACCCCCTGGAAGCTGCTGCTGCTCAGGCTGTGTCCCACACTGTGCCCCTGGCGTGGCAATGGATTGGCCACGGGCAGCTCCAGCTGCTCCCAGCCTTGGCACGGCCCCCACAGCCTCTGCCTGCCCCTGGGGCTCCCACCTTCCCTTGTCACCTGCTCTGCTGTGACATCCTCACCCCGCAGGGTCCTCAGGCACCGTGGCCACTGCCCAGCCCGGCCTTTTCCCTCCCAGCCCCTGCCCAGCCCAGCCAGAGCCCACCAGGAGCGAGAGCCACACCGGGAATTCCACCGGGAGCGAGCCGGAGCCTCTCAGCTGCCTCCTGCCTCCCTGGGTTTCAAAGCTGCACTTGTCTGGAGAGCAACTGAGTCACTTCCTTCCCTCATCCAGCCTGTGGGACGGGCTCCAGCCGTGCCCGGAAAACAATAAATCCTTCAAGGACGTGTGAGGCCATATTTCACAGGGATGCAGCCCAGCCTGCCTGCCCCCAGAGCCCTCAGCACCCTTGGGTTCAGCTCTGCCCCAGGGACGTGTCTCACCCTGGCCACAGGCTGTCCCCAAATCCCCAGGGCACTGCTCTGGATGGAGCAGCACGGGGATCAAAGCCACCCTATCGCCCCTGAGCGGACACATCACCAAGGTGGGTCAAGAACTGACCACAAAATCTCCTGGATTCCATAAAATACAGAGAGATCCCACGGGGAGAGGAGCTGCAGCTGAGTTTGTGGCAGGACTCCTTTGGCCAACCCAAGGACACACCACAGAAGGAGTTTCCTCCAAAAACACAACAAAACAACTCGTGAGAGCCAGTGCACCACTCTCAGCTGGTTCAGTTTTACAAATCCCCTTTACAACCACAAACTGCTCCTCCAGATCCCCAAAACATCCAACAAAGCTCAAGGATTGTGGGGGACAAAGCCAAAACTCAACAACTGAAGCCCTCTCTGGCCCAAAACCTGTGGAAATTTCACCAAAACCACCCAGCTGAGATGCTTGGCCAAAAGAACCTCCTGGATCTGAGGAAAAACTGGTGATTTTGGAAAATCCAGGAGCACTTGAGTGCTGCTCCCTTTGTCTTTTCTGAAGCCAGAAGCAAAGACCAACTGAGTTACATCCAGGATCACAAGACTTCTAAGCAAATGATCCCACATAGATGAGAACAAACTCAAAGACAAGGAAATTAATATGATATCCCCTTCAGTAACACGATGGCTAAAGCAGATAATCTGCCCAAGTGTCATGTTTATAATGGGAATTTGCAGAGAATGAAGCAGGAATTCACAGGGATGAACGACTGAGCCAATATTCTGCTTCTTCTCATGTTAAAATTTGCAGTTTGGGATAAAAATAATGTTTTGGGTTTTTTAATCTTGGGAGGAGAAAGAAATTAGGCCAAAATTGTTTGGTTTGCAATAGATCTTTGCAGCTGAGAGGGCGTGAGAGCAGATTCTGCCGGGGCAGGTGAGCTGCCCAAAGCCCTGTGCCAGCAGGACTCACCCCCAGGGAGACCATTCCTTTATTAAAAGGCAATTAAACCTCATTTCAATGGACTGACACAGAGCTCATTGGTACAAGTCTGCCAGGCAGCGTATGGTTAAAATCCAACACATCCAGAATTCCCACTCAGAGGTGAAAAACCCCCTCTGCAAAATCACTGCAATTCCACCCAACCTGTCCCTCCTGAGGTCAGACCTCCCAGTGACCCCGGGCTGGGCTAACTCTTATCTTTTTTTTTTTTTTTTCCTTGTTGTTTTTGTTTTAAACCAAGTTATACAACACCCTTGGAAGTCCTCACAAGCGCCTCAGCTTTTGTTCCTCTCCGGGAGTTTGTTCTGGCACCGCTGAGCCCAGCCCGGCACAAGCCGCGGCTCCGGGGGAAATTCATCTGGCGGAACCGACGGGACCGACTTGTCCCTGTCACCCAGGACTTGTCCCTGTCACACAATTGCTGCCCTGAAAAGCGGAGTTACACAAGCTCTTGTAGCAGCACCTCATTATGGCCCCGGGGACAAGCGAGGGGCTGCTGCCTCTCTCTCCCCTTGAGCTCGGCGAGCTTGGCCCGAGCCCCTCGGTTGCTATGAGATCTTTAAAGACAGTCTGGACCTGTCACCACTGAGCGGGCTTGGAACACAATTCCTGCTCCAGGAGGCTCCTCAGCTGCCAGGGGAGCCGAACACTACAGGAGAGGGCTCATCCTCTGCTGCTGCTGGAGTTAACTCCTTGAGAACTGCAAGGAAACTTCACAACCGGGGGCAGAAGGAACCTGCAGTGCCCCTTCTCCTGCCACAGCATCTTCCAGCCAAGCCAATTCCTGGGGATGTGTTTCCATCCGGCCCTCCCAGCTCCAGTCTTACAATGGATGGTGTGAAATTCATTTGGAAATCCAGAGGGGCAGACAGCAAAAGTCAGGAGTTTTGGAAGGTTTAAGGCAAACGCAAAAGTGTTTCTCGTTCCAAGGTGGGCTTTGAAGAGCTCTTACTGTCAGTTTACTTACTCTGCGTTTGTCATGGAATTACAGAATGGTTTGGGCTGGAAGGGACCTGAAATCACATCCAGTCCCACCCCCCTGCCATGGGCAGGACACCTTCCACTGTCCCAGGTTACTGCAAGCCCCGTCCAGCCTGGCCTCGGACACCTCCAGGGACGGGACCTTTAAGGTCCTCTCCAACCCAAACCATTTCACGGTTCTATGTTTTAACTTCAGTGCAGGTTTCAAACCTGTGAAATGCCATATTTTAACCATAAGAATAATCGAGGCAGTTAGGAACTCTCCAGGCACGCTCCCTTTTCCTCCCCACCTCTTCACACTTCCATTAAAAATCAAAAGGAAATTCGCAGGCTATTTTTTTCTTTTTATTTTTTTCCTTCAAATAACATTCCAGGCTGTGACATAAGCCAGCAAAGACAGGAAATATGATCATGAGGGCAGAGCTCCATCCTCTGCTCCTGTCACTGCGACTTTTTGGGGACTTGGCAAATGACTGAGCAGAGGAGACAGCCGGCGCGTTTTATGGAGTTGAACTGTAACATCCCTGTTCCGCAGCCAGCTCCCCGTTCCTCTGCTCTGACACCAATAAATCTGCCCAGCCTCGGGGAACAAAGCTCTTCACACGAGCTGGCCACACGTGAACCCCTCAGATGTGGCTACCTGGGCAAGCACCCAGCCCCTGGTGCTCTGCCGTGTGTAAATGTTCCCCAAAAAGTGGGAAAATTCTGATTTCAGCACCCTCACCTGGGGGTTTAACCGTGCCACCAACACACATTCACCACAACTGCCAATTCCTGGAATCTCAGTCTCCCATTCCGAGGGGGGAAATCGCCACTTTAGGCTCGCAGGAAAACCCTGCCAAGGCAAACTCTGAGAGCCCGGAGCTCGCCACGCAAACCCAAACAACCCAAAGCCTCAAGCACTGCCCGAGTATCACCCTCAAAAGCTCAGAGCACAAACTCACTTTTCGGAAGCTCATTCCCAGGTGGACAAACCAAAGCAGGGAGGTTCAGGAACACCTGGAAAACACCTCCAGGTTTGTGCCCTCCTCTTGCGGGACGCGCGGTGCGCTCCGGCAGGAGCAGAGCGCACACGAGGGATCGCCGCCGGCTCCCGCCCGGTGACAGCCACGGAGGAAGAGCTGCACATAAATCTCCCTGGCAGGAATCTGTTCCCAGGCTGGAAATGACAGGAGGAACTTCTTCCACGCTGAGTCAGGGAGCGCCGGCGGCTGCGGGGCCGCGCTGGCCGCGTTTCCTCCCCGGCGCGCGTCAGGAGCCGGCGCTGCCCCCGCAGCTTTCCTGTTTTCCTGCGCCTGCCCCAGACAGGGACATGGGGCTCCAGAGCCCGGCACTGCGGGGGTTAAACTGCTGGGGTGTCAGTGCCGTCAGGGCCACACAGGAGCTGCGGGGGAAATGAGCTGTTGGCTCCAGCCTGTGCACCAGGAACGGCCTCTCCCAGCACTGCTGCCCTCCATCCGCCGCCCTTCAGCAGGAAAATGGGATTAGATGTGCCTGAGCATCCCAAGGGCTTCCCCACACAGCTCAGAATTCCCACTGCTGGTCCCATCCAGGAGGGGAGCCCAGGGCAGGTGGGAGTTGCTGGTGCAGCCCTGGGAGAGCCCTGCCAGCCCCTCCGGGTCACACAGAGGGGCAGAGGTTGCACCCACACTCAGCTTTCCCTACCCGTGCCCCCACTCATTATTCACACAGATTATTCCTGCTGTGGGTTCCCCCACAGAGCAGCAGCTGCCTGTGCTGTCCCAAGAGCCTGGCTGGGCTGTGACAGCAGGAGCTGCAGGGGAAACGAGCTCTTTGCTTTAACCTGTGCACCAGGAACGGCCTCTCCCAGCACTGCTGCCCTCCATCCGCCGCCCTTCAGCAGGAAAATGGGATTAGATGTGCCTGAGCATCCCAAGGGCTTCCCCAGCAGCATCCCCACTGCTGATCCCACACAGGAGGGGAGCCCAGGGCAGGTGGGAGCTGCTGGTGCAGCCCTGGGGAGGCAGCAGCAGCAGCAGGAGGAGGAGGAGGAGAGGTGAGAGGTCAGGGCAATATTTACTCAGACGTCACCTTTCACTTTTATGAAGTGGGGAAACGGTGCTGGAGCAGGAAACGGGCTGTGAGGGACCTTCCTGCCTGGGAAGCTGCTGTCACAGCACGGAGCTCTGCAGAGCCAGGGCCTGGCTGGGGCAGGACCCTCCAACCCCACCCGGGGCTGGGGATGGGCTCTGTCCCAGGCTCCATCTGGGAAGGGCTGGACAGGCAGGAGCTCTGCAGAACCTCTCCTGGGCACTCAGGAGCCCATGGCACAGTGGGGTCACCCCCACACTCTGAGATTTTAGGAACTCAAGTGACACACAGCACTGTGCAGAGTGAGCACAGGATCGGCTGGATGGCAGAACTTCCACAGGGGGAACTCTTGGAAGGATCTTCTCCTTCAGCAGGTGGGGAGATGGAGCTGAGTCTGCTCCTAGCACAGAGTCAGGGGCAGGGGCAGGGGCAGGGCTGCTCCCAGGGCAAGGACGGGCAGCAGAGGCTGCCAGCTTGGCACAGCAGAGCCCCAACAGGGCCTTGCCAGCCTCACTCTCCCCGTGCCTTCGGAGATCATCTGGATTTTTTTATAACGTGACTCCGATGCCTTTTATCTCCAGCTCTGAATGCAATTTTAGCCCAGGCAAAGCAGGATTAAATTTTCATAGTAGGATACATTTATCTCGCTTTTCACTCCCCCCATTTCCCCCTCGCAGGTCGATTTCAGCCAAACAGGAGCGGCGATTACGGGGAGAAACATGAGATGGGCTCTCTCTGATAGGGAGGGGAGGGTTCCCCTTTCCCATCCCCGGCAGTTTCCCGGTACCCGGCCCCTCCGAGCCGCACGGAGGGATCAGAATTCCCGCTCCAGCCCGGCAGGGAGCACGCAGCACATCAGATCCATCACTGACACGTGTTGCTCTCCTTGGGAAAGCCGCGCTCCCTCGGGAAACGCTGCTGGAGCAGCCTCGCCCCGGCCGGGCAGCCCCGCTCGGACACTGAGGAGCCACGGACACGGTCCAGGAGCGAGGACACACGGCCACAGCCAGCCCGGACCACCCGGGAATGTCTGAAAAGCACCGGAATCCTCCCGTGTCCCCTCCAGCAAAGCTCCGGGGCAGGTTTCCAGCCCTTGTACCCCGTCCCCCATCGCCACCAGCCCGAGGCTGCGGCTCAGCGCGGCGCCGCTCCTTCGCTGGGTTTGTGTTGGGTTTTTAGCCGGATCCGGAGGATCCCCTCTAGTGGGATGAGGAGGAATTTCAAGGCCACATCCCACCCCCAATTTCCAGCCCCGCGCTGGCTCTGGGGCCCAGCCTGGGTCCTGGGCAGCCTCGGCAGCTCCTCAGCCCTTTTTGCCATTTTTCCCCGTGGAGGTGAAGCCCAAACCAGGCTGAAATGTGGATGCCAGGGAGGCGGCGCAGCCGGGGACAACCGGAGAAACGAGAAGCACTGCACAGACACGAGGATAAATCCGTAAAAGGAGGTGACTTCCATCAGCACAACACCTTCGGCAGTAAGTCCAGCCCCGGCCCGCGGGTGTCACCGGGCGCTCAGTGAGCTGGAGGTGGCAGGGCCACCCTGTGCCACAGCAGCCCGAGGCTCCCCGTGTCCCCGCCGGCAGTAAATACATTGATTTATTTTCTCTGCAGACAGCGGCTCTGAGCCCCAGGCCGCCGCCGCTGCCGCCCAAGGACAGCGCGCTGCCCTCGATTCTACTTTCTGTCGCCGCTTCTCTTTTCATGCGCGGCTCCCCCGTGCGCACAAAGAGCTCCCGGCCTCTCGCCAGCCCCGCTGTGCCCTCGCCTTGCCCGGGGAGGGAGGTAACACCCAGCTGAGGAGGTGTCACCCAGCTGAGGAGGTGACACCCAGCTGAGGAGGTGACACCCAGCTGAGGAGGTGGCCAGGGATGCTCCGGGGGCCACCGCCACTTCAGCTCCTTCAGACGGACCCGCCGGTGCCCGCGGCTCAGCCCGGGAGGGGTCGGGAGCACCTTTCCAACCCCCCCGGTCCCCTCCGCCCTCCCCTCGGCGGTTGTGGCGGTGGCCTCCCAGCCAAGCTGGTTAAGAGATTAACACTCTAAAAACCACATTTACTCTAATTAGCCATGAAATCTTTGTAACTAAGTGAAAAAATGTTTCCCTTGAGGGATTTTTGTCCATTCATCACTGTTTGAATTGCCAGGGAGGGGGGCGGGGTGGGGAAAAGAGGTNTTCAGAGTGAGGTGGGAGGGGAGGCAGAGAATCTTGCCACAACTTAGGCCCATAAATATTTCATATCGCTGGAAGAAGAACGATTATATTCCTGCCAGCACTTTTCTTGTGTATTTTAAATGTGTCACCGCCTTCTACTTTCTCCCCCGTTTGTGTTTCTTGTAACAGGCCCATGAAATAAAGATTAGCTGAATAATCAAGAGTGTTTAGAAATGTGAAGGGGCCTGTCTCAGGAGCACTGCATGCTCAGGTTCATCTTTTTCCAGGTTTTTTGGTTGTTTTTGGGGGATTTTTTTCCCTCTTTTTTAAGGATGCCAGAGGCAGACGGAGGAGCGGGGTTTTCACAGGGTGGAAGCGAGAGGGAGCAGAGCCCGGG
>VXBB01000562.1:63717-76568 GCA_013399915.1 Illadopsis cleaveri | reverse complement strand
GCCCCCGCAGCTGTCCCACCTCGGGGGGGCTGCAGGGAGCGGAACGGGGCTGTGGGGTCCCGTCCCCCCCGGCTCTGACCCCCTGAGCACCCCTTGGCTCCAGTTCTGGCGGCGAGAGCGACACCCGAGCTCTCCATTCCTCAGTTTCTCCGTCTCTGGGAGGGGCTGGGGGCCCGGTTTTCTGCCGAGGCCGGGTCACCTCCGGCAGAGCTGCAGCTGGGTGGGTGCTGCAAGGCCCCTGAAGCCACTGACCCCCAACAGCTCCTGCCAAAATCTGCCAGGACCCAAGCACAGTGGCCATGGGCAGCTGGGGAGGGAGCCCTGGGACCACCCACTGCTGGGACCCCTCCTTGGGGCTGAGTGGTTCAACCTCAGAGCCACGACACGGCCTCTCCTGCTGCCTGAGCACGGGGAGAAACCCCTGGGAGCTGCAGGGTACCCAAAGGGAGGAGCATCTTCCAACACCCCACACCTCACTGCTCACCCACACGGCTTTGGGAACAGCTGGAGGCAGGGAGGAAAAGCCAGTCCCAGTGCCACAGCAGGACATTCTGCTCCTGAGAGCCAAGAGCACCACGGCCCCGCTGACCCTGACCCAGCCAGGGGCCTGGGAATGATTCCAAGGAGTGCAACTGGTGGAGGGGATCAATACCATGATGGATTGCTGTTTGCCAGATCTTGTCACGGGGAATTTTGTAACCATTTTTCTATTACACATTGGAACAGTCGCAGGAGAAAATCAGAACCATCATCCTGGGCCTCCTCCACGACAAACAAAAGTGACAAAACCGACCCAATCTGCCCTCACAGCTCTCCTCCAGCCCAGCCCTTGTCACCCTCACTGCTGTCACCCTCACTGCTGTCACCATGGCCACAGGAGTGACCTCGGTGCACGTTCCCTGCCTGCTGCACGTTAGCGAGACCTTGCAAGAGCAATTTTGGGTGGGAAAAGGCACCGTTGGTGGTTTTGCTGTTTGCCCCCCATAGAGGATTCAGGAACCCCCAATGGGATTCCCTCAGGGAATGTCTTTGCATTCCACTGTGCAGGTCCAGGTGCCACCCTTCTCCTGCCCTGGGGTTATAACCATCCCTTTCCCCTGCCCTGGGGGCTATAACCNTAACCAGCCCTGCACTGCCCTGGGGGCTATAATCATCCCCTTGCCCTGCCCTGAGGGTTATAACCATCCCCTTGCCCTGCCCTGGGGTTATAACCATCCCTTTCCCCTGCCCTGGGGGCTATAACCATCCCCTTCCCTTCCCGGGGGTTATAACCATCCCCTTGCCCTGCCCTGGGGTTATAACCAGCCCTGCACTGCCCTGGGGGCTATAATCATCCCCTTGCCCTGCCCTGAGGGTTATAACCATCCCCTTGCCCTGCTCTGGGGTTATAACCATCCCCTTGCCCTGCCCTGGGGTTATAACCAGCCCCTTGCCCTGCCCTGGGGTTATAACCATCCCCTTGCCCTGCCCTGGGGTTATAACCAGCCCTGCACTGCCCTGGGGTTATAACCAGCCCTGCACTGCCCTTCCCCAGGGAGAGAGGCACAGGTTGGTTTGTGGGTGTTCTCCTCCATCCCAGCACCATCCTCATCCTCTCCAGCAGCCCTTGCAGAGCCCTCAGGGGAGCAGGGGCACAGCTCCCTGCACTTCATCCCCACTGCCACCAAAAGGGTCCCCTGGACCTCCCTGCAGCGCCAGGGCTGAGGGCTTTGGCAGCCTGGGGAGATGCCCGAGCTGCAGCTGCTCGGCTCAGGAGAGGCAGCAGGAGGCACTCAGGGGATGGCAGCAGTGCCTCCTGAGCAGGCTTTTCCCTCTCCCGTTCTGTTCCCAGTGCAGTTCCTGCGCTGCTCATTCCCGCAAACGGAACCAACCCCCGCTGCAAACCCATCCTTGGATAAATGCACGTCCCGCTAATGCAGCTCCTGGTGCAGAGCCCTCAGGGCAGGGCAGGGAGTGCCAACAACCCTTCCTCTCCCCTCTGCAGGCCCGAGTCTGCATCCTGCCTCCTGGGTGTTGTTTATTGATGCTCAGTTGTGCTCCTGGAGGCAGAGGCTGTTTCCAGCTGATCATTACAGCCCTGCTAGGCTGGGGAGCAGCCCCAGAGGGGCAGCTCAGCTCCTGCAGGGGCACCTGAGCCACGGACTGTGCCAGCCCCGGGGAGTGGCACAGAGCAGGGGGGATCCACTGGGGGTGCTCAGGCCGAGGAGGTTTTTCTGTGCTGTGAATATGAGTGAGATCTGGGCTGGAGCAGCTGCTGGGGCACTCAAGGTGTCCTGGCTGGGAGGGAGCCCCCAGGAACAGCCAAATCCAGCTCCTGGCCCTGCCAAGGCCACCCTAAAACCACTGGCAATACCCAGGGATTGTCCTTCTGTGTTATCTGCCTTCGCCTTCCCCTGGGAAGGTGACAGTGCTGGGACCAAGGTCTGGAGCTGTGGCAGAAGGAAGCACCTGCCCCGAACTCAGTCAGGTGACAGATGGTGACAGATGTCCAGAGATGGACACACGGGTCCTGTGCCCACAGAGCTCCACACAACCTCTGCACACCAGTGTTTGCACACCCTCCCGGTACCAGCATGGAGAGACAGGAACTTATCAGCCAGGAGGGCAGGTCCTGGTGCAGGTCTGACATCCCCCTCTGCTGCTCCCAAATCTGAGGCAGAACAGGCACCTGGACCTGCCTGCAGGGTCACCTGGGTGCCGTGGCCACTTCCTTGGCAGCAGGGGCACAGCACAGGCACACAGAGCTTGGGAGGAGGAACCAGGAGCTGGAGAGCCGCTGGCCAGGCAGGGGAGCTGGGCTGTAAAACCATCCCTGAACCCTCAGCACGCACTTCTCATCCCCGTGCTCTGCCCAGGGATCACCCCCAGCACCTTTTTCGCAGGGGCTGCAGGTGCCAGAGCCGTGTTTGAGCAGCTGGGGAAGCCGAGCACCAGGGAGAGCTCAGGCTCTGCTGGCAGCCCGCGGATCACGATTTCTCCTTGTCTGCATCTTTGATAACCGCCTTTGCTTCAGAGCTCGGGGTCACGGACCTGTCTGACCCGGGAGCCTTTCAGAGCCACCGGGCAGAGCTTCCCACTCCTGGAAGTGCTGGATAACAGGGATTCAGACCCCCCTGGGGCACTCCCCTCGCTGCCAAGACCCCAAATCAGCCTTTGCTCCGCGTTTGCCGTTCCCAGGGCGATCCAACGGAGCCACCGCTCCCCACACAACCACAGCAGGGAGGGAAAAGAGCCTTTTCCCCCCATTCCCGGGAGGGTTTCGGACACGGGGAGCGCGTCCAGGCGGCGATTTCGGCGTGGAGAAGCTGCGCGAGGCCAAGAGCACCATCTATAGGCACGGTCTATAGGCGCCGCCCGGCAGCGCTGACAGCTCCCGCTGCCTTCCCAGCCCGGCACAGCTCATAATTATTCAGCACTAATCACTACAATAGAAGAATCATAGGCAGTTATTTAGAAATGATTGTTTCCCCTCAGTTATTACTTATGACAGTGAAAGGAAGTATCAAATAGTCAAACCCACATGTATATGGGAAGCTGAGTGAGGGATCAATGGGGATTTAACCAGCACTTTACACTATTCTTCCTCTTTAGAAGAACCTTGTCAAGTGGTTTTTTGTTGGGTTTTTTTTTTTCCTCTCTCTCTCCTGTTCATAATGTCTTCTTGGGAAATAAAAAGGATTTTTCTTTTCCTGGTGCTCCTTATCCCTTCCTCTCCTCAGATTTTCCCATAACTCCGAGCTCTGGCTGCTGCCTCTGGATCCCTTGGTTTGAACTGAGCTGAAATTAACTCTGGTTTTTTCTCTCTAAAACAAACTCTGTTTTCATTAAGTGCAAGGGCAGGAGAACAGAAAGTCCCCGAATCCCGAGTTCCAGAGTGTCTTGTTACTGTCAGAAACACAATTGCCTGTGCCGGGGCTGTGTCAGGAATTCCAGGTGCAGACAATGTGCCATTTTTAATCATCTTCCCACAGCCAGGAGCTGAAAGAAAGAGGATCATACAGAGGAGGGCACAAAAATAACCCGAGGAAAAAAAAAAATCAGTAACATTTAGCCATGTTAAAAAATCAAACACAACATGCAAACATTGGCCATGCTGGCCCACGCCAGGAGTGAGGGCATCACCTTCTCCCCTCCTTCCTTTGGCTCCTCAGTCTGCAGAGCTCAGAACTCCAGGCCAGGGCACATCTCCAGCGTTATTCCGAGGTGCTGCTGATCCCCACGGCCCCAATTCCCACCATCCCCACCCCAGGCTGTTCCTGGGGCTGCTTCTGGTGCCCTAAAGCCCTGGCAGGACTCACACACAGATCCCAAATGCAGGCAGGGCCCGTGGTGACACAGCTGTCCCCTCTGGAGGAGGGGACATCCCAGAGGGGCTTCACCAAGGCTCAGACTGGCCTTCCCAAAATCTCTGCACCCAAATTCCCTCAGGTCTGGCTGAATTCCACCCGCGGGGCTGCCCCTTCCCCAGCTCCCTGCAGGGGTGTCTTGGGGCAGAAGCATCTCCACAGTTTAGTCCAGGTGCTTGCTGTGATTAAGAAGCTGCTTTAGCAATAAATCTCCCCTGCCCGCTCCCTGCTCTGCCTGCATTGGAAATCTTTAGTTCCTGCATCATAAAGAAATGAGTATTTCAAGCTCCCTGTCCTAATGAAGGTAAAATACAGAGCGTGTTGTCAAACACGCTGTGGCTCTGCCTTCCATTCCACAATAATCTTTCTAATTCTTCTGTAGGCGCCGTGTATCACTGACAATGCCAAACGGAATGAAATGCAAACCTAAATGATTTTAAACCCTAACTTCATCTCTTTTTTTTTTTTTTCCCTCTTGTCTGAGGAGATGGAGTTTTTTTATTTTTTTTTCCTCAGCCTGCATAATAGGTGGGACTGGAAATCCTTTGATTTGTGGGTCTGGCAGTGTTAATCTGCTGCTGCAAATTCTGCAAAGCGTTTTGTGGGTGATGGAGGAATGGGGAGCCTGCAGCCTGCCGATTGCTCCAGACTCTTCCCAGGGTTCTCAGGAGTTCTGTCTGGAGAGGGAGGGGCATGTTCACAGTCAAACACAAACCCAGAAGTTTATAAAACTTCTCCTCAGGTAACTCAGGCAGTGCCACAGCAAGGCAGAACAGACACAGGCTCATTTTAAACACTCCTATCAGTTTTGTTACGACCACAAAGGACAGAGGCTGTTAAAGGACAAAAACAACAAAAGGAGAAAACTTCAAGAGCACCAACCCTTTCATTTCCCCCTGAATTTCCATCTCACCTGCTCCTCCAGCACCTCCTCGCAGCTCTCTCAGTGTCCAGGGCACCTGAGTGAGGAAACCTGAGTTCCATCCCTGCAGGGAGCTCTGCCTGGGGCTCTGCCCCCCTGCCTGACCCCAGAGAGCTCCTCTGCACAGACCCTGCCCTGGGCTGCAGAAACCTGGAGCATATGGAGAGGGTTATTTCATGTGAATCACATGGAGAGATTTATTTATTTCATGTGGATCACATGGAGAGATTTATTTCATGTGGATCATGTGGAGAGATTTATTTCACGTGGATCATATGGAGAGATTTATATTCCATGGGGATCATATGGAGAGATTTATTTAATGTGGATCACATGGAGAGATGTATTTCATGTGGATCATACGGAGAGGTTTATTTCACGTAGATCATACGGAGAGATTTATTTCACGTGGATCATATGGAGAGATTTATATTCCATGGGGATCATATGGAGAGATTTATTTAATGTGGATCACATGGAGAGATGTATTTCATGTGGATCATACGGAGAGGTTTATTTCACGTAGATCATACGGAGAGATTTATTTCACGTGGATCATATGGAGAGATTTATATTCCATGGGGATCATATGGAGAGATTTATTTAATGTGGATCACATGGAGAGATGTATTTCATGTGGATCATACGGAGAGGTTTATTTCACGTAGATCATACGGAGAGATTTATTTCACGTGGATCATATGGAGAGATTTATATTTCATGGGGATCATATGGAGAGATTTATTTAATGTGGATCACATGGAGAGATTTATTTCATGTGGATCATACGGAGAGGTTTATTTCACGTAGATCATACGGAGAGATTTATTTCACGTGGATTACATGGAGACGTTTATTTCACATGGGTCATATAGTGAGATTTATTGTGGATCATATGGAGACATTGATTTATTTCATGGGGATCACATGGAGAGATTTATTTCATGTGGATCATACGGAGAGGTTTATTTCACGTAGATCATACGGAGAGATTTATTTCACGTGGATCACATGGAGAGATTTATTTAATGAGGATCATATGGAGAGATTTATATTCCATGGGGATCATATGGAGACATTGATGTATTTCATGGGGATCACATGGAGAGATTTATTTAATGAGGATCATATGGAGAGATTTATTTCATGTGCATCATATGGAGAGATTTATTTCNAGATTTATTTCATGTGCATCATATGGAGAGATTTATTTCTTTCATGTGGATCATATGGAGAGATTTCTTTATTTCACGTGGATCACATGGAGAGATTTATTTCATGATGTGTGCTAGTGCTGATTGCAGCAAGGTCCTGGCTTTAATTGATGTATTGGATCATGTGTGGGGAGAGTATCCAGGGAGTTTTCACCTCACAGATGTACAGACAGGGACCTCCTCTGGCTCCTTTCTTTGCCTCAATACCCAGCAAGGGGCCCAGGAATATTGGGGGATTAATGTCACAACAGAGGGAAAAAGTCTGCCATTCAATCTATTTAAACATTTGATTTCACCAGTGCACCAATTAGACATTCCCTGTCTAAAGAGACCACGGATTAAAGCAACAGCAACGCTGGGGAAAAAAAAAAATCATAATCTCTTTGGAGATCTGTCTGTGGACGGATCTTTTCTCTCAAATGATCAAGGCAAAATATGAAATTGAAAAAAAAAAAAAGAAAAAAAGAAAAAAAGACCTCTTAGAAGTAAACTTTAGGGCTCTGTGAATAATTTCCCCGTTCTTGTCTGTGCTCCCTTTCATGAGCTGCTTTTCCTTTCCCTGGCACCTCCAGCCCATTTGCATTCCCCTCATTAAGGGGCTGCCAGCCCTGCAGATGTCAGGGGCTGCCCTCTGTGGGCTCTGGAGGGGCCGTTCAGGTGCTGACCCCGCGTGCCCAGGTGTGGGGCAGGTGGGTGAGCCCACCCCAGTGCGGGGTCCCAGCTCCTGCTGGGGACAAACCCCGACCCCAAAGCACCAAAACCAGGGGCAAACCTTTGGTGACACCCCCAGAGGTGTCACAGGTGTCTCCACTGAGCTGCTGGGACTTGGCAAACTGCTCTGCTTCTAACAGGTTTCCCTCTGGCAAAGGAAGGCCCAAAAATCTCTGTTTTCCCTCCCAAAAGCCACTCGGGGTGGGTGGAGGTGGCACCTCCCTGGTGCCAGCCCGCTGGGCAGCGTGTCTGTGGTGATTTGGGCTCTGGGATGAAGTCCTGGGGGATTAAAAAAAGACAAAAACACATCCTGAGGAATTAAAAAAAAGACCAAAAGCCCCATCCCAGCCCCTGTGTCATTCCCAGACCGTGACAGACACCAGAGCCAGCCCCGTGTGCTCCCCAGGCTGTGCACCAGGAACAGCAGCTCAGGGTTCCACACTGACAGGGAAGGACTGGAGCACAGGGAAAGGAAACCCAGTGGGTGATTCCTGCCAGCTCCAATCCCTCCGTGGCTCTGCCAGGACCTGCTTCCAGCTCCTGTCTCCTGATTTAGACGAGGAGAAGGTTTAAATGGGGAAGTTTTCCTTGGCAAATGTGTTCTGGCAGCTGAACTGGACTGGTTAAATATACCCAGCCCAGACAAAAGGAGGAGGCTGTTTCCAGTCAGGAGCGCTGGCGTTTTTCTCTTCCATGATTTCTGGTGTTCCCTGGGCCAGGGGTTCAGCTCAGGGAGAGGGAGAAAGGGCAGGGGGAACCCAAATGTGCAGATCTGCCAAATCTGATCAGCATCTGAATTCCTCCCTGCTGCAGCATCCTCAGGCTCCAGCTCCTGTGGGGCTGCAGGGCTTTAATCACCCCAAATTACCCATGGTCAGTCCAAAGCCAAGCCTCAGAGCCCATTCCTCTGTCAGATGGGGCAATCCCCAGGCCAGCAGAGGCCGTGTCTGGGGTTTGGCTGCTCCAGGAGCCCTCACACCCCTGGAGGAGGCACCAGAGCATTTTCCAGGAGGATGAGACCCTTCCCTCTCCTCCCTCTCCTTTGCAGAGCTCCCCAGCCTAGAATTCACCCAAACTAAACTGAAACAAGAAGCAGCTTGGGCAGGCTATCCCTAAATTCGAGTACCTCATATGAAGATTATTTTATCCTTGATTTCCTCTGTGCTGCCGGACACCAAATCTGAGACCTCCTGGTGCCCGTTCGGCTGCTCCAGCCCTGGCTGTGAACAGGAGGGAATTTCCTTCCTTTGCCAGGATTCCCCCGAGGGGAAGGATCCCAGCTGGGATCTCCTGCAGCCCTGGGCTGGTTCCATCATCCCCAGGGCTGGTTCCATCATCCCCAGGGCTGGTTCCATCCCCAGGAGCTGCTCGGTGGGAGCAGGAGACTCCCCAGCCCCAGCCCCGGCAGACAAGGGAGCACAAAAGTCACGAACAAACCCCCCCAAAAAAATCGTGNCCGGGCAGACAAAGGAGCACAAAAGTCACCAACAAACCCCCCAAAAAATCGTGAAGCAGAGCCACAGGGGCTGAATGTGCTGGAGAACAAAAGGAAGGGGAACCGTTTGTCACCTCATAAAGGAACTGGGAAAGAAAGTCTTTGACGGTGAGGGAGGACGATTTGCTCTCATGGGCCAGTGCACAGCCAAATCTCTACAAGCTGTTCGGAGCAGACTGATTGCAGCAGGGCCAGAATGCCATTGTACGTGCTCTAAAAAAAAAACCGGGGGGGAGAAAACCACCCCCACAGAGAGGCACTTCAGAAATAAATCACGGCCTATTCATTAAAGCAGATTATTTTAGCGAAATCTATTTTCCCCCTCTCTTTATTGCTTTGTTTTCTTTTATGTTAATTCCGCGTCTGCTTAAAGTTGAATTCCTTGATCTGCAACATCTTTAGCTTTAATTTTTTTTTTATTTTTTCCCTCCTCTCTCTCTCTCTCTCTTCTCCTCTTAGCAGCGAAATGAATTCAAATCATTTGCATTTATTGCAGGGAAGGAACATCCAGGCTCATCTGTAGCCTTTGGTGTGACTGAATTGCTTTTCTGCTTCACGGGGCACACGGAGAGGCTGCCGAGACCCCGGGAATCATCTCCCTGGCACTCCCACCGTGCTGCAATATTTATCATATCGATCCCCCGTAAAATAAATAAGCAAAATGATATTATTGGAAGCAATGATCTGATGAAGCCCCGGACTGAATCAATCACTTGGCAGGGGCTTTAGAACGAGCAGCCGCTCGCTCTCAACTCTTCCCAGAGTCAATTTTCCTTACAAATGGGTTTCTCATCAACCTAAGCACCTCGCAGAGGGAATGTGTCCTTCCACCGGGTCTCCCTGGAAAACAGGAGTGTTATGTATGAGCGCCACAGCAAATCTAACTTCTTTATAGCCACACACTTCCATTTCTTAATTAACTTGAACATCTTCCTTGAAAAAAAGACTTGATTCATGTCACGGCTTTAGCTCAGAGAGACCCTGTAACTCCCAAGGTGTTCAGGAACAGAATTCACAGAACTCCTCGAGGGGCAACACCTTGGGTTTGAGCCCTTCTTTGCTGCCTGTTCCTACAAACCTGAAGATCAGCCAGTGAACCCTGCCAGACCCTTCCCCTGGTGTCACTGGGACCCAAAGTCTGTCCCCTGGTGTCACCGGGACCCAAATCCTCTCCCCTGGTGTCACCAGGACCCAAAGTCTGTCTCCTGGTGTCACCAGGACCCAAATCCTCACCTCTGGTGTCACCAGGACCCAAACCCTCACCTGTGCTGTCACCAGGACCCAAAGTCTGTCCCCTGGTGTCACCAGGACCCAAGGCCTTCCCCCTGGTGTCACCAGGACCCAAATCCTCACCTCTGGTGTCACCAGGACCCAAACCCTCCCCCCTGGTGTCCCCAGGACCCAAACCCTTCCCCCTGGTGTCCAGCTCCCACAAACGACCTCTCATTTCACAGAGGAAAGGAAAAGAATTCCGTGAAAGATCAGCGTGACTGGGGAAAAGACTCCAACTTATTGATCCCTGCATCAGAAGAACACAATGCCTGTAATTAAACACGTGTAGGCTGGGAGCTGCTTGGCTGCCCTTGGGTTTATTCCTGAGTGAGCTGCACAGACAGACAGACAGACAGACAGACAGGCTGCTCCCTCCCCGTGGCTGCAGGCCTGGGGAGGAGGAATAAATTAATCAAGTTTACCTCTCCCCGCAGGAAAGCCAACCGAGCTGGCTTTTCAAAGGATAACTGCGATAAACCCTGCATTAAAAAAAGGGGAAAAAATACAGCTGGGACCTGCACATTGGCTTTTTAACAGCTGTTTGTAAATATGTCTAATAACTCATCCTGTCAGCGTGCTGGCTTGGCCGTTACAAGGGAATATTCATAAACGGTATTCCCAGTGCTGATGGCTCCATTTCCTTAATGAAATCCGCAGAGTTTACTCTGCAAAGTTTAATTGCTGGAAGAATCGGGTGTCGGGTTTCCGCGGCCGACCTGCTGCCCTGAAATCCTTCCAGCTCCCATGTACAACAAGGAAAGAACTTAATGGAGCTTTTGCAGCAGTGGCTTAGCAGCTAAGCCACCTTTGAGCAATAATCCCAGCAAATATAGATGGAGATGCTGGAATCTCCTGCCTTCCAGGAGAATAGATTTTAAGTAATATGAAATTCAGTCCTGCTAATTGACTGAGCGGGGGATTTCTGTGGGGAATGACTCCAGCGTTGAAATCCAGGCGTTGATTCCATCTCCTGGACAGGAATGTCTGCAGCAGGATGGAGCTGGAAAGGGAACAGCTGGGTGAGGAGCCAGCAGGGCCAGGCAGGGATGGCTGAGAGCATTGTGATCCCTGTGTCAGGAATACACACCCCGAAGTCTTGGGGATTGTCACCTTCCACCTTTTATCCACTAAATCCATCATAAACAGGAGACTGGAATTGTTGGGATTGCTGCAGAACCTCTGCAGCCCTGACTCTGATTTAACCCAGGAGAATCCTGCGTGTCCCAGCAGCAGGGAGCCCAATTCTCCTCAGGGATCTCACCCCAAAGGGGCAGAGCCCAGAGCTGAAGGTCTGACCCCACAAACCCCTACGTCCAGGCCCTGCCAACCCCACTCCTGCCCCCATTCCTCTCCCATTCTTCTCCAAAGATTTTTCTTTTCCCCTCCGAATTTTTGTGAAATATCGTTACTTTGTGATGTTTCACACAGAAATGTGAACCCTCCAAACCCTGCACAGACCCTGCCTCTGCCGAGGCGTGGCCACATCGTGCCCCTGCTCAACACCACTCCCACAGAGGAGGAGGAGGATGAAGGGTTCTCCCTTTGGGGCAGCCCCACCATCACCTGGGCGCTCCCTGGGCAGAGGGAAGGGCTGAGCTCTGCAGGGAGAGGCAGAGGAGTGTGCAGGAGCCAGCAGGCACAGCTGGGAACAAACAGAGCTCCGCTTGTTTTCACTTCTGCCCGACTCCAGCAAAGCAGAAGCTGATGGTATGTGAAAGAGGCAGGATTTGAACAAGATCTCAGACAATAAAAAGGGCAAGGCAGAGGAGCCTGCAGGAGGAAGGATGATGCAGTTTTATTCCCACATGGAGGATTTCTCTGCTGCCTCAGATGTTGAGGTCAGGGGAGGACAGAGAACTGAATCCCCTTTAAAGCTCGGGGGGTGAGTGATCCCGTGTTCCCCTCTCTGACAGACACAATTTCTCCAGGAGCCCTACAGGAGTACACAGCACAAGAAAAGGCTCCAGCCTTTGAAAAACCGACCTGCAAAGGCTCTGTGTGTGCTCAGGGTTCCATCGGGGGGCTGTGGATGCTCCAGGTCTGGCTGCCAGCCCAGCTCAGCCCGGCCTTGTCCAGTCCAGTCCAGCCCAGTCCAGCCCAGTCCAGTCCCACTTTCCCACCCCAAATCCCAGTTCCAGTTTTATCCTGGCACCAAGGGCTCTGCACAGCTCCCCTGGCTGTGCCACAGGTGCTCAGGGCCCTGCAGGGATGAAGGGGTAGGAAAATCTGTTTGTGCAGGCAAATCCATCTCTCCCCTGACGCCGTTTTACACCACAATGACACAGACTCTGAACTTCAGAAGGCTGAAAATGACTCCTTTGTTTTTGGGATGTGTCTCCCTTTTAGACTATTTCACACAGACCAATTGGATTGGTGACACAAAGACAAACCTCTTCACTCACATTGCTCAGAGCAGAGGGACAGCAAGGAGAAGTCCCTCCTAGGGAAAGGAATGAATAACAAAGGTACAGTTACAAAAACATTTCTCCTGTTTCCAGAAAATTCCCTGGGAAAAGAATTTCAGAAAACCAAAACACCTCAGGCACGGAACCAGGGCTACACTCCCCCTGCTATCCCCCTCTCATCCCACTCCTCTGTGCTCACACTGGGATGATCCTTGTGCATCCCAAGGGACACCAGCCTGCAGGAATAAAGCCCAGCTGGTGTTTACAAAGAAACAGGGAGAAGAACCCACAAATAATCTCCAGTTTGGGCTCACAGAGACGAACCTGTGCTGTGCAGGGGAGAGCACCTGGCAGGAGGGATTTGGGAGGCAAAAAGGGAATGGGAATGCTGTGGGTGTGTCTGAGCCCTCCTCGAGCAGCAGGAGCTCATCCAGAGCACCCACAGCACTCACAGCACCCACAGCACCCACAGCACCCACGGCACCC
>VXBB01000562.1:24114-35272 GCA_013399915.1 Illadopsis cleaveri | reverse complement strand
ATTGGGGTATTGGGATATTGGAGTATTGGAATATTGGAATATTGGAGTATTGGGGTATTGGGATATTGGAGCATTGGGGTATTGGGATATTGGGATATTGGAGTATTGGGATATTGGGGCATTGGGATATTGGGAAGGAATTGTCCCCTGTGAGGGCAGAGAGGGGCTGGGATGTGTTGGAATCCATCTGGGATGGAATTCCCAGAGCAGCTGTGGCTGGCCCTGGAAGTTGGAGCCTGTTCCAGTATTTGACAACCCTTCCCGTTAAGAAATGGTTCCTGATATCCAACCTGAACCTCCCCTGGAGCAATCTGGGGCCCAGAATTCTGGGATTTGCTGAAATCCCTGTGGCTCAGCTCCCTCCTGGGCTGTGACTGTGAGCTGCCCATGGGAGGGGACGTTTTCTCCCCAAAACAGAGCTGCTCTCGCCCCACCCACAGCTCCAGGTGCCACCACGTGCTGGCTTCGTGTCCCACTGCTCTTCCCAGGGCTGCAGTCAGCTCCAGGGAATGTCCCCGTGCTGTCACCCCTGCTGAGGAGGGGCAGCTGTCCCACGGATGCAGAAATCCAGATTTCCATCCGTGAGGGAGCTGCCAGGAGCATTTCTAAGGCAGGGAGAGTTTGGGGCTGTTTTCAGCGCTGTGCTGTTAATCTGAACGTTTGAGTCAGGCTGTGTATTAGGGGATGGCAGCTACGGAGCCGCAACCTTTTGAAATGCTAATTGTCAGCCCAAAGTTTAGAGAGACTCTTTCAAAGCGAAGTTGCCACTATTTGGAGGCTGTGCTCTAAATGCGAGAGCTCAATTATCTGGAGTGTCAAACTTCTGACACCTTTGCTGATCCATGAAAACAAGGGAGATTAAAGAGTTTTCCGGAGGAGAATCTCATTTTTATGCTCAAGGTTATTTACTGAATTATACATTGTGGCCAATCCCCAATCCAGCTCAACGATCAGGAATATAAATATACATTTATGGTTACCTGGGGCACCCCGGGGTGGGGACAGCACCAAGTTTGTAGAAACATTCTCAGTCTTTTACTGGATTTTTCCAAGCCAAGATCCTGTTTTGAAGACTTTGAGAAGAGGAGCACTGGTGACTCTTTTCTGACTGTCTTTTTAGAGACAACAAAGCTTTTCCTTTATTGTTGCCTTGATTTTCTCTTCTGTTAGTGCACGGAAGAGCCCAGGAGTTTCTTAGGGGACAGAAGCTGAGAGTTACGTAAAAGATGAAAGATGCAGCATGGAAATGCAGTTTTGGTGGGGATTTGCATTTGCAATTCAAGGTTCTGAGGAGCTGTGGCTGCTGGCTCTCCTGAGAGCAGAGGAGGAGATTGTGGGGATGAGTTTTTTGCTGGTTCTGCACCAGAAACTGCAGCTCCCTGTGCACACCCAGGGACAGCTCCAGCCAAATCCTCCCCAGAGCAGCAGAGCCCTGACAGCTTGAAGAGAAACCCTTATCAGGGAATGAGAAGTGGAAAAGGTCTGTCTCAAAAAAATCCCTGGCAGGGCCCGAGTGCAGCTTAAATCCCACTCGTGTGGAGGGTGTGATGGCAGATGTGAAGTGACAGCAGCTCTGTCAGGGGACAGCTCCATCCCAAACGGGGCCCTGGGCTGGGGTGGGGCTGCAGCCTGTGCTCAGCTCTCCTCAGCTCCAGTGGCTCACTCAGATATTTTGGAATATTCTGCTCTCCTTTGGCTCAGCCCGGGATCCCAGCTGAGGGGCAGCCAGCTGAATTCCAGCTGCGTGACAAGGTTTGGCTCAAGCGGGTTGGGCTTGTTTCAGGAGCTCAGTGTGTCCTCCTGGTGCAAAGGAACACGGCAGGAAACAGCTGGAGCCTCTGCAACAGGAAACTCTCCTTTTTTCTCCCAGCCAGGGGATCGTGTTACACTCCAGAGCACCTCAAAATCCAAAAGCAGTGAAAGGTCAGGAGCCACATCAGCGATGACATTGTTCATCTAGAATTTGTACATTGTGTTCTCGCTCGGTGCTGCACAGATGTCATTTTTCAGGATCTTTTATTCTTTGGGTGTCCCTTGAATGGTGAGAGGGTTCCACATGGCCCCGTGAGCACAGGGCCTTCTGCTGCTCCCCTGGCAGAGGTTTTTACCTGGCTGGCAGAGACAGTCTCCTTTCCCCTGGGAGAACCACAGGGATCCTGCAGCTGAGGCAGCCTGTGCCTCATGAGAGGCTCTGGAGGATCTGAGCTCTGTGTGACCACAGCCAGACCCTGCAGGAGCCAGGAAACACAACCTGGAGAGAAACCACCGAATAAAACTGACCTTAGGGGCATTGCTGAAGGAGGTGACAGCCCGAAAGTGCCTCTGCCACCCCCAGCTCTGCCCAGCCCCAGCTCCAGCTGCTGCTCCATCGCTGGCAGCAGAGGCTTAATGGGGACCAGGAGTGATTAAGCATCAGGATTATTAATTAAGGGTTAATATGCCTGGCTGAACTTTTGTCTCGGCTGTTAAGTGGGTTGGAAGTGCCAGGACTGGTGATGAGCCCATGGACGTGCTGGGGGTGGTCAGAGCAGCCCCTCCCCTCAGGATTCAGCCCTTTCCCGGGGCAGGGACGTGGGGCTGGGCTGTCCGTGCCCACCCCACACAAACCCAGCCCGTCACCACCCAACAGCCCCAACACAGCCCCAGCTTTGTTTGTTCTCCTGCCTCAGGAGCCCTGCAGCCAAACAAAGATTCAGCCACAGCTTCGTTGGCCTTCAGCATCAGCAGCTCTTTCCTTCACGGTGTCCTCAAGGCGTTTTTATCCTCCCTGAGAAGGAGCTGAAGGTGTCCTGTCCTTTTCTCCCTGGGTCCCTCCTCTGAAGCTCCCAAACAAGGCCAAATGTCAGTGCCAGCTTTCAGCTGGAACTCACCCTGAGCCTGAGACTGCTTCCTGAGCTTCCCCCACCCCTGACACACCCCGGAGAGCCCCGAGGAGGAGCCAGGACTGACTTCATCCCTCGGGGAGGAAGAGCTGCACTCCCACCTCTGCCAGCCCTGCCCAAAGTCACCTCTGCAGCAGCCACACCCCCCGGGGAGGAGGGGGCAGAGCCAGGTACATCTGGAACTGAAAGCTGCTCGGGTTTCGGAAGGNCCCTGGGGTGCTGCTGCTGCAGGGCCCTGCAGGGGCAGGGAGGGAGAGCTGGCCTTTGTGCCTGGAGCTCTCCCCTGCTGGACACCTCTCCCAGCACCGTCCATTTCAGATTCTAATTAATTAATTCATTTCAGATTCAAGCCCATCCCTTTGGATAAACCCTCCAGGCTCTGGGCATGACCCCAAAGAGGGGCTGAGCCCCAGCTGTGGCCCCCATGGAAAAGGGGCTCAGGTGCAGCTCCTGGGGGGGCCCAGGGCATGAGCAGCTCCAAAGGGACCTCAGAGCCCTGCTGGGCCTGGCCTGGCTGAGCTCAGCCCAAAGCTCCTGTCCCAGGCTGGACAATCCCGGGGCTCCATGGACCTGCCAGGGGCACCCCCAGAACATCACCCTCAGCACAGAGTGAGGATGGGGCTGTGACAACAGCCAGGCCATGGAAAACCAGGGGACAAAAGAACANCCCCGGGGAGGAGGGGGCAGAGCCAGGTACATCTGGGATTGAAAGCTGCTCGGGTTTCAGAAGGAATCATCATCATCATCATCATCATCATTTCCTGGGGAGCTCCGAGCAGAACACGGGGCTGCTGCTTCCCAAGGAAGCTGAAAGTTTTCACCAGGCTGCCCAGAGGATTAGCAAAGCGCCTCCCTCCCTGTTTTAAAATGCACAAACAGGGCTGAGAGGCAGCACGGAGCAGCTCCAAGCCTGCCAAGGAACACCATAAATCAGCTCTGTACCAGTGAAGGACTTGAGCCCTTGGCACAGATAATTTCATCTAAAAAACCCTCTGAGGCTGCTCTGGAGCCAAGGCAGAAGGATGTGGGGTGGGGATGGACAGAGGGCCTGGGCACATCCCAGTGAGCTCCCAGTGGGCACTGGCACATCCCAGTGATATCCCAGTGGACACTGGACACATCCCAGTGGGCACTGGCACATCCCAGTGAGCTCCCAGTGGGCACTGGGCACATCCCAGTGATCTCCTGCCCCCCAGAGCCAGCCTGGGCTCGGGGTGTCCCTGTGGAGCCCTGGGGTGCTGCTGCTGCAGGGCCCTGCAGGGGCAGGGAGGGAGAGCTGGCCTTTGTGCCTGGAGCTCTCCCCTGCTGGACACCTCTCCCAGCACCGTCCATTTCAGATTCAAATTAATTAATTAATTTCAGATTCAGCCCCATCCCTTTGGATAAACCCTCCAGGCTCTGGGCATGACCCCAAAGAGGGGCTGAGCCCCAGCTGTGGCCCCCATGGAAAAGGGGCTCAGGTGCAGCTCCTGGGGGGGCCCAGGGCATGAGCAGCTCCAAAGGGACCTCAGAGCCCTGCTGGGCCTGGCCTGGCTGAGCTCAGCCCAAAGCTCCTGTCCCAGGCTAGACAATCCCGGGGCTCCATGGACCTGCCAGGGGCACCCCCAGAACATCACCCTCAGCACAGAGTGAGGATGGGGCTGTGACAACAGCCAGGCCATGGAAAACCAGGGGACAAAANTAATTTCAGATTCAGCCCCATCCCTTTGGATAAACCCTCCAGGCTCTGGGCATGACCCCAAAGAGGGGCTGAGCCCCAGCTGTGGCCCCCATGGAAAAGGGGCTCAGGTGCAGCTCCTGGGGGGGCCCAGGGCATGAGCAGCTCCAAAGGGACCTCAGAGCCCTGCTGGGCCTGGCCTGGCTGAGCTCAGCCCAAAGCTCCTGTCCCAGGCTGGACAATCCCGGGGCTCCATGGACCTGCCAGGGGCACCCCCAGAACATCACACTCAGCACAGAGTGAGCCAGGCCATGGAAAAACAGGGGACAAAGGAACAAAACGTGGTGAAATGAAGCTCGTGGCAGAAAGGAGCTGCTGTGATGCTTTAAGATCTAATCCATCACCTTTTCTTCTTGCTGGCCTTTTAAAATTTTCTTTTTTCCTTTTTTTTCCCCTTTTTTCCTTTTTCCCCCGCCTTTTCTCTTTTTTTTTTCTTTATTTTTTTTCTTTTTTCTTCTTTTTTCTTCTCTTTTCTTTTCTTTTTTTTTTTTTTACAGGGCAATTTCATAAAGACAGATCTGGCTCTCAGACATTGGTGCCGTGGGGAAAAGCAGATAAAAGGCAATAACAGAACTAATGGAAACAAACTTTGCAGCATTAACTGCTCAGGAGCACAGGAGGAACCCCCAGCTGGTGGGGAAATGATGTCACCTTCTTATTTTCTACATTTTTTTTTTTCCCCTTTGGCATGTCAGTGCGTAGAACTCAGATGTGAGGACACAGATTTCCAGGGGACAGATAAGAAAGACAAAAATGAGTCATTTCAGAGCAGCAAGGAGACAGCAAAGTCTTGTGCTGCAGGTTCTGCCTTAGTTGTGCTGTTAAATCAGGCTCCATTTGCTGCTGCAGCTCTGGGGGTTTGTGCCTCTCCCCAGGGAGTGCAGAGACCCCCAGCCCCGAGGGGCAAAATCAGCTTGTTCAATAAGGATTAAAAAGGAGCCAGAAATCCCCCTCATTTTGGATTTATGGGGTCGCATTTCCAGGTTTATTTGGGGCATCTCGATGGAGTTCAGAGCGTTTTCACCTCCAGAGAGGATTTTCTGTCCCTGCCTCCCCTGGGCAGCCCGGCACAGGGAGGGCAGGGAGGTTAATCTGGGAAGGGAGAGGAGAGAGAGGCCTTGGGGGGTTCAGCCAGCTGAGGTCACTCTGTGGGACAGAGATTTGTGTCCCCTGCCCTGTCCCCAGAGCTCGGCCATCCTCCCCCTGCCTGTGTTGTCAAACACACCCCGGGACACAAAATACACGTTAATTATCAGTGGCTCAGGCAGAGCTGCTGGTAATTAGCAGGTACAGGCTGCCCTGGCTATCAGAGTGCTCTCTGGTGTTAAATAATTGACCCTTGCAGTGTTTTCCTCCTGCTGATTTGGGGGAGTTTTCCCTCAGGGGCACTGGGGCAGATGGGATGGGGCTGGAGGGAGGACATTTCTGAGATTTCCACGCTCCTGATTTTGACTGGGAAACAAAAACCCTCAAACAAAAAAAACCCTCCAGCCTGTGCTGGGGCCAGGCTGGGCTCTGGGATGGCCTGGCCTGTCTGTGTGTCTGTCCNTTCTGACTCTGACTCTGGTTCTGATTCTGGTTCTGATTCTGGTTCTGGTTCTGATTCTGGTTCTGATTCTGGTTCTGATTCTGATTCTGATTCTGATTCTCGTTCTGATTCTGGTTCTGACTCTGATTCTGATTCTGGTTCTGACTCTGACTCTGATTCTGGTTCTGATTCTGACTCTGATTCTGGTTCTCACTCTGACTCTGGCTCTGCCCTGCCCACCGCAGTGGCTCCAACATCCAGCCAGGAGAGGAACTCAGAGGGTGGGAGGAGAGGAAAACCCCTCTGTGCCAGGGCTGGGTTTGCTGTGGAGCTGCAGCACCGAGAGGGACTCGCTGTGCCCCAGCAGGGCTGCCAGGAGGGGACAGCTTCACCCAGGAAAATCAGGAATTCCCTCCTGTTGTTGCTCATCTTGCACTGAGGCACGTCCTGACAGGAGAAACAAGCCCTGATTAAGGCAGGATTGCTTCCTGGGACACGGCACTAATGAAGTATGAAGGAAATCAAAGCCTTGCTGCTCACAGTTATTAGCACCAATCCAGATGTCTCAGAATTTATTTTTTTTTCAGCCACAACAGATAATTTTTGAATGATGTGCCTAACAAGGGTGAATCCTGCAGCCAGAGGAAGCCATCTATTAAAGGAACAAGTATATCTTCAATTCCTTCAAAACAGAGCAGGCTTTAATCAGCTCCTCAAAGCCAGGACAGAAATGTCCTGTGGCTTTCAGGAGGAATCCCTGCAGAGGGGATGGTGGCTTTGCAGGGGGACAGCCCAGAATCCCTTTCCAGGAGACACAGCCCAGGACCCCGGAGCTCTCCCTAGGGATGAATTTTGTCCCTCCTCCCTTGTCCTCTCCGCAGGGATGAATTTTGTCCCTCCTCCCTTGTCCCCTCCCTCCCCTGTGGTCCCCTGAACACATCTCCAGTCATTAACTATTGAATTAGCCCTGGCTGCAATCTGCAGAAATGCTCATTTGGGCCTGCAGGCTATTCCCTCACCTTTTAAATGCTATTGAGGAGTGCTTAGAATCCCTTTTTTTTTTTTTCCTCTCTTTTTTTTTTTAATAAAACCAATTTCAGCTAATTTAATTACAGCTGGGATTTAATGTTTAAAAGCCATCAGCTTAATCAGTGCCAGGGCTGTGTATCATTGTTATCAGCATCTTTGAAAACTGCTGAACAATGTCTGTGCCGTTTAGGGATGCAGAGATGGAGCTGGGAGATAACTCCACGCAGCTTCCCCCGGGCCCAGAGGCACCTCCAGGCTCTCCAGCCCCGTGTTCCTGAATCCTGGGGCTGGTTCCACATGCCTGGGCTGGTTCCACATTCCCCGGGGCTGATTCCACATCCCCCGGTCTGGTTTTACATCCCCCCGGGCTGATTCCACATTCCTGGGGCTGGTTCCACATCCCAGGGCTGGTCCCACATCCCCCGGGCTGGGAAATCTCTGCCCAAGAGGGAAATCTCTGCCTCAAGCAAAAATCTCTGCCCAGGATAGAAATTTCTGCCCAGGAGGAAATCTCTGCTCAAGGTGGAAATCTCTGCCCAGGGTGGAAATCTCTGCTCAAAGTGGAAATCTCTACCCAAGGTGGAAATCTCTGCCCAGGGTGGAAATCTCTGCCCAGGGAGAAATCTCTGCTCAGGGTAGAAATATCTGCCCAAGGGGAAATCCCTGCCTAGAGTGGAAATCTCTGCCCAGGGTACAAATCTCTGCCCAGGGGGAAATCCCAGCCCAGGATGGAAATCTCTGCCCAGGATGGAAATCTCTGCCCAAGGTACAAATCCCTACCCAAGGTACAAATCTCTGCCCAAGGTACAAATCCCTGCCCAAGGTACAAATCCTACCCAAGGTACAAATCCCTACCCCAGGTGCAGGCACAGCTCAGCTCTGAGCCCAGGAAGGGCCTCAGTGCACAAATGGCTCTGCTGAGAATAACAAATTATCATCTTATCTCCATTGATGCTGCATTTTATTGCTTCTTAATATTTTTCCTGGGCTGTCCGTGGCCTTTTATCATCTCTCCTGCACTTGATCACAGCTTTATGGCCCTGCTGTTCCCTCCCCATTTTTTTTACCCTCTGTCTTATTGGTCTCTATCTCTCCTTTCCAAATAAAGGCGTTTTGCAGGCACCTCATCCCAGCCTGGCTGCGGATATTCCTCAAGGTTCAGTTGCTTTCTGCATTGTTATTTGCAATTTATCTGATTCCAAAACCTGACATTATTCTTGGCTGTGATATACAGTTGCCTGGCTCTTGCTAACCGTGTGCAGGCACATTATTCTGCATTGACAAATTTTATTTATTTATTTTGCCGCCCTGCCCGGTTCAGAGCAGCATCCGCTGAATTACGGATTTTGATGTCTGCAAATCATAACCCCATCACGCAGATAAGACAGAATTCATTACTGCAGGCCCTGCCAGCCCGTGGAGGGATTTAGGTCAGGCTGCTTTGTCCTTGGACAGCATCCCTGGGCGTCCTGCCCGGCGTCCTCCTCCTGTACAAGGTCTGTCTGCAGCACCAGGGGCACCTCCCGCTGTCCCAGGCTGCTCCAGCCTGGCCTTGGAACCTTCCAGAGATCCAGGGGCAGCCACAGCTGCTCTGAGCACCCTGTGCCAGGGCCTGCCCACCTTGCAGGGAACAATTCCTGCCCAAAATCCCACCTGAACCTCCTTTTTGTCATGAGAATGGCACCACCAAACCCTTGGGCTGCTCTGTAGCTCTGGTTCCGTGCCTGTGGCTGCCCCTGGATCTCTGGAAGGTGTGACCCAGGGACGGAGTGACCCAGGGATGGAGTGACCCAGGGATGGAGTGACCCAGGGATGGAGTGACCCAGGGATGGAGTGACACAGAGTGACACAGGGACAGGGGAGGGGCTGTGATCTCTGCTGGCTCCCCCCCAGCCCCACCTGATGCTCTCTGCTTTATGATCAAGGGCCTGCAGATGAATTTGCTTTTCCTGCCACAGCAGCCAATGCACTTCCAGCAGAGCCAGGCCCACAAACAGCTCCTGGCCTGTTCTGAGCGATTTCACTTTACAGCCTGGTGGGGATAAATCCAGAGCAGGGCCAGTCCCACATGGCTGGGCAGGAACGATCCTTGTGGAGCCTCAGGAGCTGCTAATTGCTGTCTAACCTAAATCATCAAGAGCCCTGTAATTACACTGCTCAGAATTAACACAGAGAGCTTCTAAACAAGTCCATTTTTAAAGTTAATTCACACAATTCCGGGCCCTGTCTCTTTATTCCCAGCAATAAAAGCAGGAGGCTCCACACTCTCACTCAGACAGGGCCCGTGCCAGCTGCAGCAGCACAAAAAAACAGTTTTCAATTCGTTTTTATGGCCCCTGTCTAAAAACATTCCATTACAGGAATATTACAGAGTTTCCAAGCACCACGGACAGTTTATTTGCTTGTTTTGCTGCATGGGATGAGCAGGGCTGCGGCCCTGGTTCCGTGCCTGAGGGGTTTTGGTTTTCTGAAATGCTTTTCTCGGAGAATTTTCTGTAAAAAAAGTGAAGTGTTTTTGTAACTGTACCAATGTTTTTTATTCCTTTTCCTAGGAGGGACTTCTTGATGTCCCTCTGCTCTGACCAATGTGAGTGAAGAGGTTTTGCCTTTGTGTCACCAATCCAATTGGTCTGTGTGAAATAATATAATAAGAAAACACATCCCAGAAATGAAAGAGTAATTTTCAGCCTTCTGAATCTCGGAGTCTGTGTCTTGGTGGTGTAAAACAACATCACAGGGCCTGGCAGGAAATGTTATTCCAGCCCCTGTTTGCTCAGGGCTCCCCACGTTTCCTTCCCCGAGGGGTTTTAGGGACAGACTGGGCTGAAATTCACCTTTGGTTTTGTTGTACAGAGGGGTTTTGGGACGTGAAATGGGATTTTTTTGGCCAGTTAGGAAATTTTAGAGAAGGTTTAGCATGGGGCGTGGCCAGCAAAATATTCTGAGCAAAAGGAATTTTGGTTGTGCAGTTTAAATAAATAAACAAATAAATCAATCGTAAAAGTATTGAAAAAGTTTCACTGTAAATAAAGCTCTGAATTTGCAGCTGGCAAATAAAGCCACATATTTTAACCAATTCTTTTATAGCATCTGAGCCTTGAATAATCCAATGAATTTGGACAGGAGTTCCACAGCTGTGTTCTTAAATAATCCAGCAAACTTGGACAGGAATCCCAAACCTGTGTTCTTACCCCAGTTGACAAGATGTCCCTGGAATACCCAACCTTCAGACACTACAATACTTCCAAATATTAAAATGGAGCCAAAGAAAACATACAAAGGGATTCTTTTCCAAAGCCCATTCTGGGTTTGTTTTTCCAAGTGATTACGTGGAGGATCAGAGCTCACCCACCGTCCTGGCCAAGATGGAAAGTTACACTTGGAGTAATTGCTGCCCAATAAAGAAAATCAATAAAAATATACAGCCAGGCCCTTCTTTCCAAGTCTTTACATTCCTTCATAAACCAATCTTTCCCCTGTGGTGTTGCACTGAACAATTCGATATTTTATTGCTCTTAGGGTTAGAAATTCACTCGCTGCATTATGGACTCGAAGAAAAAAAAAAAAAAAAAAGGAAGGAAAGATTTGTGTCTTCTTTGGACAGCAAAGCCAACAAATCTCTTCCAGCTTGGTTAGAAAATACAATTAAGTAGACTGCAGTGGAGTCTCTGGGAAGAAAATTGTCTGGATTGAGATGTGAAGAGCCTAAAAGCCAAACATGCAAAAATCAATCCTGCCCAATCCTTTGGGATGGGAGTGCTTGGGAGAAGTTTGCTCTGATTTTCCTGTGCCCCGTGTGAGTGTGTAATTCTTCTAACAATCAATAATAACACCTGAAATGAGAAATTGGAGCTCTCCAAGCCTGGCCCAGCCCAGAGGTGAGAGGGGAGAGGTCAGGATTTCAGGCTGGCTGTCAGAACTCATCCTCAGGATCCCCAAACCGGCCCTGAGGGACAGATGAGGGACATGAGGGACATGAGGGACAGATGAGGGACATGAGGG
>VXBB01000561.1:118707-131771 GCA_013399915.1 Illadopsis cleaveri | reverse complement strand
GGGTGTGAGTGTCTGAAAAAGTGTGATCAATGAGATTTTTAACTCAACAGACAGAGCTTATTTGTTTAAGAATTAGGAAAGTGAACAATAAAAAAATTTACATAGATAATTTTTTGTCTCTACTGTTGTTTTTTCCCCAGGCTGTCAGTAATGATTCTAGGTCTAGAATAAGCCTATACTGGAGCCAGTCACTATCAAGGGCAATAAATACACATGGTACACATAAAATTCTGACGTAACTTTTTTATATTTAACATAGCCCTCTTCCCTGTGTGATGGCATTCCTGAAATTTTCAGGATTCACCACTGCCAACCATGTAAATTCTTACTTGCATATAAATCCATATTTAGAACCTGCCTATATTCAATGTTTATGTTGAATGTTAAATTATACCAAGGCCATTTATACATATGTCCTCTGCAGAGAGACGTGTGGTTGGCAGTTGTGTGGCTCTGGGCAAGCTTGGAGGTGACTACCAGCTACAAAAGCCATGTAACCATGCTAGCTTGAGGTTTGGTGTGGGCTATAAACCTTGCCAGAGGAGGGAAAAGGGGGGAAATAAATACTGTGACAGTAGTGCAGCTGAGCTCTGACATGCAGAGCTACACAGCCAGCTAAATCAAGACTAACTCAAGATGGCTAGGTGAGTTATGGTGGGACTTTTGACTGCAGTAAAATCACTTTCATTGGGAACTTATCTAAAGTAAGGCAAGATGCAGTACAAATGAAAGTGTAAGCTGGCTTTGAAGATTTTAAGGAGCTACTGTTTTTGGAGCAAGTGTAAAACTTATTAATATACAAATAAAAAAGCCTGGAAATAGAGACAAGAAGTAATTTTTTTCTGATCTCACATCTTATTTATAATTAACAAAAGACAGGAAATCCTTCTGCTTATATTCACGTGTCCAAATGGACAGCCTAAGTTGAGGAACCTGAGTTGCATTTCTCCGAGTAGTGTACTCATGTCTGTCTGTCTACCTGCTTATCTAGTCGTCCCTCTAATCATGTGAAACAACAGAATAAACTAATAGCATCATTCCCAGATGAAAACAAGTGTATTATCTTTTTATATTTTCTGAAGCAGGCCAGCATTTCATCATTTCACTGTGTTCAGTTATTATGTTAGATTGTTTAATGTAATAGAATGACATGACACTAGTACACCAGATACATCAGAATTATGAATGCTGGAAAGAGACAGTGATAAAGTGTTTTGAGATACATGCAATCCTGATAGTGTTATAAGTTTCTGCAATTTATTAAAGACATTTCCCCTGTGCCACCTCATTATTACACATCAAAGGGGAAAAACAAGGGCAAGCTGGATAGTGGGGGGAAAAAAAGAAAAAAATGTTGTTGTATCCATGCATCAGAAATCCCTCAGATATGTTAAATTAATATACAAGCATAAGTAAGCTTGAGAGACACTGAAATAGATTTGGAGGGCAAAAAACTTTGTGTTGCTTGTCTTGTTGATTGACATATCTGGAAGACAGATTATGGGAAAGCATCTGAGCAAGTAAGAAAATGACAAACTCAGAATTGCTGTAGAGATCAAAGACCTTTCCAGATGCACCAAAAATGACAGAGATGCTGATGGTCCAAAATTACTGTGAAGGTAGACCTGGTGTTGGGCTGGCATCAAAATAATACTTCTCTACCATTTAAAGGTGTTCCAGCATAGTATTAGTGTTTGCTGAAAATTAAGATTAGATTGAGCTAAGATCCTTGGCTCTCAGTTTATTTCAAGATTTCTAGAAGGAAAAAGAAAAGTTTAGAAATCTTACTCATTTGTGGGGATATGAATCTGTGAGGCACTCCAAACACTTAATTAAAAGTACTCCTTGTATTCCATGAATCAACAGTCATGAACTGAGGCTTTTGCAGGTTTTTGAGAGCTTTGGGCTGATCTGAGAATTAACATTTCTGTCCTGAGCTCATGCAAATATCCCCAAACCTCAATTCACTGGCCTTTAGGAGAGATCTAGAAAATCTGTGGAAACCACATGGGTGAATGAAAGCCGGTTTATTCGCTGAGCCAATTAAATACAAGAATGTTGAATCAAGAAAGTGCAAGAAGATGCCAGAAAAATCCAGGTATGATGAGTCCAAGATAAAATGCTCATCACAGTACATTTTATTGACAATGACATATGATTTTCTTACAGCTCAAGTTCACAAGCTGTCAGAGGAGCTGCAATCCTCATTGTTCAGATGATGACCAATGAGGCAGAGAAGTAAAGATGCAAGATCACAGGAGGAATATCAGTTAATTATCTAAGAAGCAAACCTGCATAATTTGGAGTACAGACCCATATTTTAATGATCAGAGAGTTTATCTCCTTCCTGTGTCATGATATTCTGCATCTCATAACACTATTTTTCCCTCTGAAAGGGGATGCTTATCAATTAGTGAAGTAAATCTTTCACAAGTGAACACAGATATGAGTGGTTTTCAAGGAAATTTCTACCAAACAATTGGTGGTCTTTATGGGCTGAAGCTGGTCACTGCATTCTCCAAGCTACTACCATTTTTTCCTCACTGAAATGCTTGTGAACAGTCTCTGGGAGAAGCCAAAACTGGGCTCACATCTGAAGGTAAACTACTTATCAGGTACTGAAATTTCTGAACAGAGTGAAAGCCCTCAGGTCAAGCAGTCTCATGGAAAAATGTGCAACTTTTCCCCCTTCTAGTCATGCCCAGGGACTAGCAGGGGAACATCTGCCTGCAGAACTACTCGTCTGTCACCTTTTCCCATCATCTAACTCACTTTTATAGAAAGAAAATTCCATTTCACAAGCCTTTAGAGTCTCAAAGCTTCTTACCCATTTTGAAGCCATTATTTTTTTTTCTTAGTATTGACTCATTCAAGTCACAGGTTTTAGCTGATGTTCTTGTTCAAGCTTTCAAACATCAGAGCAGTGAAAATGTTTTTAATAAAAAATCTATGTGACTTGTCTTAATGACACATCCTCCCTCTTTCTGCAGGGGAGGAGTGGGAAGACATCTAGGTAAAGGATCTAGCAAGGAAAGACTCTAGAGACTGTATCTGCCTGTGCTGTCAAAAGAATTTCCATGTACTCGAATTTATATATATAAAAGTCTTAGAAAAGAACATATTAACACTACTGAATGTCCTTCATTATAAGGCACGGCAAGACCTGAAACAATACTTTGTTCATGACTCAGGTTCAATAAAGACAGGACATTGCAAGTGCCAACCCAAGAAAATGATTTTCCCAATCATAATCAGATAAGCCTTGAGAAATAAAATAGATTCATAGAGTGTTTGGAGAAATAGCCAATGGGGAGCCTCCTGTCTATTGGCAAGACCCTTATTGACGTCAATGAGAACATGACAGAGCCAGAATGAAGCAGAAGAAGCATTAGGGATACACAAATACCAAATAAAAATACCACAGGCATTTTGCTCTTCAACATTAATAACAAATGTCAACAGTCAAGTGCTGCTTCTTCGGTATGAAGCTGTGATATCCAGCCAGTAGGTAATCTCTCAAGACTTCCCAGCAGCCATTTATAGCTTCTGATAAGGTAAAGGATTTATTTTCTTAGCTTGCCCCAGACCCTCTTCAAAATAGAAGTTTTACTTGTGGGAGTATGGATGAGGTCAATTGCTGGTTTCATGGCAAGGAAAGTACAGAAACTGGGATAGTGGAAAAGGATTAAGAACACCTTTCTTCTGTTGTAATCTCTGTGATGTCTATTTATGACAACTGAAAATATATTCACAGAGGTTCTTAGGCATCCTGTGATCTACATCTGAATTAGTCCCATGTCAGCAGAATCATGATTATGAGATTATGAGACTTGGGAAGAGATATGGACCTAAGGAAGGGATCCTGCCAGAGTAAACAGCAGAGTTTTAGCTCTCAGTTTTGTCAGAAGAAGCCATACATCCCTGGCCAAAGCATTGCCTTGTTCTGCATAAGATCACTGGTTATAAGTCCTCTTTTAGAAGTATATCCTTCAGTCTGGCTTTCAGGAACATGAAAAAACAAAGATAGGAGGAAGCATCATTATTCCACTGGCATCAGAGGGCACATGCAGATCCGTGTCAGCTGATATGATTCATCTTTCATGGTGTGAAAAGTTCCATACCAACCTTTGCTGTCTACCCAGCTTCAGTTAAGCTGTAGACTTTCATGTGAGGATGTTGGAGGTGTAAATATATTTTTCTTTCAGCTGGTGTGTTCAGATGATGTGGGAGTGGTAGCTTGCTAAAAGGAGAGTCTGAGAAAGTGGAAATAATTCAAGTCACAGTAAAAAGATTTTCCAAGAGTTTTTCTGCCTAGAGCTCAGTTTCTCAAGTGTTTGGGAGCCTAAATACCACTAAGTGCCCAAAACTTTGTGAAATCAGAAAAAGTCCTTCTGAAAATCTGAGTCTTACTCTCAATTTACGTAAATTTACTATCCAGTAAGCAGGAATAATCATGTTCTAAAAAAATGCAGAAAACCACAATAAGGACTGTGGCAAAGCTCTGTGCTGTAGACCTAGAGACCCTCTAAATAGCACTCTGAGAGTTCCGTGTCCAGTGCCTGAACAATCCATCAAGGCCTGAGTTAACCCCTCCTTCCTTCCTGTATTGAAGTCTGGTCATTTCACTGCATGTAGCTAGGCTCTTGGCAGCCCCACAGAGATTTTCCTCTCTCTTTCTGGTGTTGTTTTATACTATGAATTGTTTGCACTTCAGGAACAGGAGAATGAATTGGTCTCTGTGGAGTGTTGATGCCATTTCAGACTGAATAGGCTGGGGGGCAGCTAACGCTCATGACAGAATAAAATACAAAGAAGGCTTTATTGGTGCCCCTCTCTCATTTTAACCTTTTAAATACCTCTTTGTGAAGAACTTATTGTCTGGTCTTCTAAATTAAATCAGAGATGAGGAGAGGACAGAGTAAATTCTAACAGGTGGAAGGGCCACAAAGCAACTAGTCTCAGCTATGGAACATTTATTTGTATTGGGAACATACCTTTAGGAATTCACTTTTGCTTACCGCTTTTGAGGTTGGGGAACAGAGTCCTGCGTCTATCCACCTGGTTGTGGGCTGTGGTAGAACCCTTGTTTGTGCCAGCCTCTGGCTGTTTCCTTCATGTGGTGTCCCATTGCAGGTGAATGATGTTTTGCATTTGTAGCTCATTTCAGTTTTACCAGTTATATTTCCTGGTTTAGCTTCACACTCCTCATATTTGTGAAAGTTGTTGAATCTGTGGCAATGCAAAATGCCCAGTCTTCCTCATTACCTTTTAAAAATGCCTGTATTTCTGCCTTTTGTAACATGTTCATCTTTCTGCCTCGGGCTTCTTACCACTGAAGTTTCACACAACCAGGCACGTCCTGTCTGGAGAGGAAAAGACTAAAGGGAGTAATGATGAATGTCCATAAACACATAAAGGCATGTCCCTGAAAAAGGAGAGGAACCAATTATCCTCATTAGTCAGTGGGAACAAAAAAAGAAAAAAAATACTAAGGAGTGATAGGTTCTAAATGATGCACTGCATACTTAGGTTATGGAAAACTTCATAACTATTAGTACATTTAAGGCAATGAAGCAACTCACCCAAGGGAGGTAGTCAGATCACCTTCATTGGAGATAGTCAGGGGAAGGTTTGACACTCATCCATCAGAGAAGTGTTAGAGATAATTAAATCAGTCTTGCCCCAGGCAAAAGAATGGACTAGATAATTCACTAGTGCTCCTGTTCAACCCAGCAGATTCTATATTTTTCCTTCTTAATTGGAAAGATATAAATGTGTGTGTATGTGCATGTGTGTATGTATGTGTACCACAATTCCTTTTTCCCATGGAATTGCTGAAGGAGTGACATTTCTTTCCTTAGCTTTATTCTCTGTGTTTTGAAATATTTGCTCTAAATTACCTCAGCAGCTTTTTTAGGTTCCTGTTTGCAGAGTTGTGAAGGGGATCAGGTGCTGGCAGCTGTTGATCTTAATTTTTCCTCTTGATTGGTTTTGTTTCACTAAAAATTAGCCCTTAAAATATACATCTAGACAGGAAGAATTGTCTCCTTGCCTGTCTGACTACTTAGTGTTACAGGCAGACTGGAGAAACATCTCTGAAAGGCTCTGTTATTAAAATGTTTTTATTTAAAAATCCATCCCTCTCTGTCTCTTTTCACTGGTTTTATAGGGACCCCTGATATTGCTGATGTCATTAGAAATCTAAAAACTCTGAAATGAAGCATCGTGAGCCTGCTGCACCTTGCAGCCCTGCACAGGATGTTTTCCCATGCTTTTGTTCCCCTGCTGATGACGCAGGGTAATGGCCATGGCAAGGCACCCAGTGTGCTGTGCATTTTGCCCATTACAATTAACATGATTGTCTCAGTGCTAGTTTGTGCTTCTCCATCTGTTTGCAGCCTCCATCTGTTGTCTCTCCTCTTACAGTCAGTTAAGTCTAAGGATTTAGATAAAGCTAAGAGGTGTGCTGTACATTGTCTGTGGCAACAGGCACCTGTGCTCAGTTCTGCTCTGGGTTTGCACCACTGACTGCAGCCAGACTGTGATGCCTGACCCTGTCCTACAGATGGAACAGCAACACAAGTGACCATGAGGGCAGGAACAGTGGAGTTCCTTGATCTTGTGTTCCAAGATACTTGGTGTTCCTTGATCTTTCATGTTCCAGGAAAGGCTGCTACGGCACAAACCATGCACTATCTCATTTTGATTGCTGGTAATCACAGAGCACTACAAGGACATTTTGGAGAGTAAATTTAGAAAGGACTCTGAAGTCTTTCAGAGAGGCAAAGGATAATATTGATGTTCATACACTGCAAGAAATACTGCACAGGTAAGCACCATCATTTTTTTGGCAGTTCAGACAAAGCATCCCTTATCACAGCTGAGGCTACAATGCATGAGTTAATTCCTTTCTTAAGTGTGTGAGCTGAATGTAATTCTACCTGTGGAATTTGCTTTGAAAGATAATTAAAACTTTGCACAGTGAAACTTCATGGACAACACAGGAAGCAGTTTGCCACCTCCTTTACCTTGATCTTTGCAATCCTAACAATACCCACCATGCTGGGAGAGCTTGAGTGCTGGGTCCTTGAAAGAAAGGCTTCTTCCAGTGTGTGTGCAGGCAGCAAAGAACATCATTGTCCAGCCTCTCAGCTCAAAGAGAGACTGAATGCAAACTAATTGTATACAATAAATCAATTCTGAATTAGGCCAGCAGCAAATGGAGAAAGATCTTTTGCCCTTTCATCCAGTTAGTCAGTGTGTCATTAACACCCTCCCCTTGAGCATCAACTCTCCCAAATTCTGTGATGCTCCAGGGCCACTTAAACATTGTAGATGAGATAATTCAAGCATTTTTTTAGCCAGTGATGTTCCTTACTTCATAACATGCTAGGGTTGAGCATAGAATCAGAGAATGACAGAATATCCTGAGCTAGAAGGGACCCACAAGCATCATTGAAGTCCAGCTCCTGGACAATCCCACCATGTGTCTGAGGGCATTATCCAAATGCCTTTGTCAGGTTGGCGCTGTGACCACTGCCCTGGGGAGCCTGTTCAGTGCCCAGCCACTCTCTGGGTGAAGAACTCTACCAGGAAGTTGAAATGTGGTCTCCCAGCCGTGCTAGAGCAGAGGTTACCCAGGGTCTATAGCATACTCCTGCCCTCTTTGGATTGCACACTCTGCATCATTCCCTTGTAGGTCATAAATGTCTTGTGTGAGGAAGAATCTGGTGCCAAGTATGTAAGATGTACTCTTGGGTGTACCATAACAGGAATCTGTTATAAATTTAAGAGTAATAAGTTTAAGAAGCTCTTGGTATCCATCTTGCACATTTCCCAAGCTATTTAACTTTTATGCTAATCTGCTTTTTTCATTGGCTAAAAAAACCCCAATCCCCTGATGCTAACTGTTATGCAAAATGGAGATTGTTAATTTGATGGTTAGGAAAAGAGGACATAACTTGTTTTTTGGACTATCATATTCCAGATACTTAAGCATGTGCTTAACTTTGAAACTGTGAGACATTTTTGAACACAGTAGATTTATTTACATCAGCATATTGCTGAGTCTTCACAGAATTAGGGTTGCCATTAACAGCCTCAGCATCCTGACAGTGTTGTTTCCTAGTTTTGCATAGCAATAATGGTAAATTTGTGTCTGATGTGACTTACGCAACTCATAATTTGCCTTTGTCTGTGCAGCTATAAATCAATGTGTATTTTTTTTCCCAGACTGATGTTCAGTCTGACTCTCTGAGCCGTAACCGTGATTGCACCTGTACCCTCTCTTCCCTCCAGGTTTTCTTGGGTGGTTTTCATCAGGAGAACACTTCTCATCTAATTGGGACAATGAACTTTGTCTTTTTTCTTTCTATTCCCTGCCAAACTTTCTTTAGCACTGTCTCCTATAGTTAGAGACCGTGTTTTCCCTTAATTACTTGAAGCCATCTAAAGTAAACAATCTTAAACCAACAGAACAATGAGCCACATATTTTTCTGGTGCCCTCTCCCCACTGTCCTTCCATTTTAAAAACTAATGGTACTGAGAGATTAAACTTCATCCTACAGGCAATGACCTATTCTGCTGTTTCATTTTAATTTTTCATGTCTCCCTCCCCCCATTTTGGCTGGGAGTCCCCCCAGGTTACACCTTACATCGAAGTATACATCATTTGCTCTTACATTTTTCTGCATGCTGCCTCTAGGCTAGGAAATTGGCAGAATGCTGCTGTTGCTACTGAGAACTAGCCTTTTTCCTTTAGTCAAATGCTTTTTAGCTTGAAAATGTCAATACAGAGATAAGTCATAAGATCAACTCTTAAATATTCACAGATTGCTTCTTTTGTTTTGTTTTGTTTCTTTCCCTGTGTCACAGCGTTATCCAGGGCAGCACTTTACTGGATGCTTTGCACATTTTCTTAAGCGGTGTTTCTCTCATTAGTGCTTAAAGAAGTACCAAGAATTAAATTTTTCATTAGGAATTCTTGTGCTGTGTAATATCCTGAATGTATTAGATACACAGAGATATTTCCCTTATGGAAAAATCCTATAGGGTTTCATAGAAAATTACAAACTTTCTCATATAATTTTTTAAACCATCTTGTAAAAGCAAATATACAATGAAGTATACTTCTATTGGCATGGCTCAAAGAAATCTGTGGAGAAGAAATAACTCTCTAACACATCCTGTAGATTTTTTTTGAGTAATTTCTATAACCCTATTAAGCTTCTTTAGAGCTCTGCCAATTCCACCCCTCTGTATGTCCGTAGGCTCCTTTGGAAAGGGCACAGAAATAGGACCAAAACACTGCTGTGCCATTTCTCTCTATGGATCTATATATAATAAGATTTTCCTGCTACTTCCAGTCCCCCTGATGGCTTGCTGAAAACTCATCATTACTCTCCTGGCAGCTCTTTTGTTTAGCAAATTTGTGTAAAACAAATTGTATCTGCTTCTTGCATACCCATCTGTCCCACCTTTCAGTGGTGGAAACCACCACATACCCAATGCACTAACAATTTTTTGCCTCTTTGGCATTGGTTTTCACTGACTGCATTCATCTGGAGTCTCAGATTCCAGACTTCAGTGTGGGAACATTCCCATGCTCAAACCCACGGCACAGGAGGTTGTGCCCGTCTGAAGCAGCACCACGCTAAGGTGCATGTAGGTGATGGAAGGATTGGAGCGCTGATGCAGCTGCGGGCAGCCAGAGTGTTATGAGCTCCCTGCAGGTGCGTCACCTCTGGGGTTGGCCAGCAGCCTCAGAATGGCTTAAAAAAATCGGTGAGAGGACATCAGTGGAGGTGTTTGAAAAAAAAAAAAAAAAAGTTTTAATTAAGATGGAAATAACAAACCATACAGAACAAAAGAGAAAAGACGTGCCAGGAGAACCTGCTACAATACCCCAAAAATGCCCTAAGAGCCTCTGTGCTCTCTTTTAAGTATATAACAACTGAGGCAGGGTTCTTGGCATCATGCCCAATAGAAATAGCAACAGGGTTTGAGGTACAGCTTCAAAGATCCAACAGGTGTCTCTGTGTGGGCACACGGCCAAATAAGGTACGGAAGTCTCTGGCTTTTTACCCTATAAGTGAGAGAAAGAGTGAAACCCAGATCCTTTCCTAAAATGGAAACCGCTGCTGCTGTGGGGATGCAAATGCCACCACTGTGAGATGCACTCCTACTGAGCACCAGTAGTGTAAGGAGGTGAAGATCCAGAAGTTCTAACACGTTTTATCACCAACAGCTGTTTGCAAGTTACTGACAACCTGCCCACATAAATCAGAGAATCACAGAGTAGTTTGGGTTCGAAGAGACATTAAAAATCGTCTGGTTCCAACCCCCCTGCTGCTGGAGGGGACTGGAAATAAAGCTTGATAATGATCAACACTATGTCAAGGGCGAGTGGGCTTGATGACATCACATCACACCATCCCCTGTTAAACTGCTCCTATTACTGCGTGACTGAGAGCAATCATTCAAGTGATTAAGGGAAAATGTGGGACAGTATGAGAGGTTAGAGAGGATTGAAGTCCGTTCTGACATTTGCTCTGTGATTACCTTATGCCTCAGTTTCCCCAAGGGATATTTCTATGCAGCTTTGTAAATATCTGTAGTTGGAACTTTAAAATTGGAAAGCTAAGGTTGAACTCTGTTTTTGCTTTGCATGGGATGGGTACAAAAGTCCTGCAATCCTGTCTGAGACAAAAAAAGCAAATAATATGTTCAGTGTTAATAATTGTTATATATTTCTGAGTAAAAACACTGATGGGATCTCACCAGCTGGTTGATTTAATATAAATATTCAAATGCAGAAACAGTTTATTAAGCAGATTGGAAATCATCAACTTCATTATTGTAATAGAGCAAATACAGTATCTTGATTTTCAATAAATGGAACAATCTACCGTATGCTGAATCACTTGCTGTCTGTTGCTATGTTATATTAAAAAGAAAATAATGATTCTAACAGAATGTCATGTAGCCACTCCAGGAATTAATAGAATTAGTGCAGCAACCTCAAGACAGGATATAAATATTCTATTGAATTATCAATTAAAACCCCATAGCAATAAAGGTAAACTACATCAAATAAGTGAATAGAAATTATAGACTATTTCCCAAATTCTTGTATTAGTCTTCATCTTGAGCCTGAAATGAAAATTCTTGAGAGTAACAAGTATATAATTACTTGACATTTTTCTTCTTCGAGTCATCTTAGGAAAACAAATTACATGATGTAAGTGCAGCTCTTTGGATTCATAAACTACTGGCATAATGAAGAAAACACTGGGTAGTTATTATGCATCAAGCATTCATTGATGTTAATTTTTCCTCAAAAGATTGAGACAGATAATTTTTCAGTTTCTAATATGAATCTGCTGAAGTTTTCCTTCCTTCAAATACTGTTCACCCCTGTAGGAAAAATTGTTTAGTTCATTTCCTTGGTTTGGCTGGACTTTTCTCCCGGCAGCCACCTCCTGCAGAATATCATCGCTACAAACTCCAGCTTCTCCCATATGCCAGTTGTAATTAGCTCTGACATCACAAAGGTGAAATAATATCACAAGAGTCAGAGGAGTTCTTTAACATTGTAAATAGGGACAAGAAGAAGAAACTGAGACAGGGAAATGTCAGAGACAAAAAAATCCTTTTGTGTTAGACCCTGGGATAGTATTCACATATAATATTGAAGTAGAAAGTCATGGGGATGAATATAATGCTTCCAGCTCCTCTCGTGTTCTTCTATGTGTTCCAGATATTCCAGTTTCATGTGTTACACTATTCCCTGCCTCCATGTTCCAACCACAGATATTATAGGACAGCACCCACCACATGGCAGTACTTTCCAACATGGTCTGACTGCTGTTGTAGTATAAAACAAAAGTGTAAGATTGCAATTCTGTAATTTTTCCAGTGTATCCAGGGAAAAAAAGGAAAAAAACTCAAATGCACACAAACAAACAAACAACAACAAAAAATACCCAACCAATCAAACAAACAAAAAAATCCAACAAAAAACCAACCAAAAACAACCAAAATGGAAAGAGGGAAAAAAAAAAGAAGAAAAGCAAAAAAAGTAGAAAAAATGTAAAAAGAAAAAATAAAAGTAAAAATGTGGGTAAAGAACAAAACACTTTAAAAAATGCCATCCAATGGAAATAGAACTAAGTTCCAGAAAACCCAGATAACTTTTTGGTTCGATCTTTAATATAACCTGCCTTGGGAAAATAATTTTCATTTTATGCACTTACATTTCTTTTCGTATTCCTTCTCTTTCTAATCTAGTTTTATTGCAGGGCTTTTCTAGCTGCAAAAAGGTGCTAACAAAGTGAGTCAAAGTTTGCAGGGTTTTTCTTCAGACTGAAGACAACAGTATCACAACAATCCCTATCAGTGGAAGTTTAAAGACATAATGGTCTGTCTCTGACCCTGTCCTCTTAAAAAGAATTTGACTGATAACTGTTGATAGAAAAGGGCTGAATTTATTGACTTGCTTCTTTGAAAAATAGGAGACCATAAAATTAAAATTATTGTGTAAAAATTATACTGTTTACTCTTGTTTTGTTTGATAAAGAATTTTAAAAGAGAGATGTTTCAGTGAATAAAAGCTTTGAAAAAAAAAATTAGAAGTACTCAGGGATTTTCCCCCAGATATTTATACTTTTTTCAGAATTCTAACTCTGAGCCCAAATTTAAATGCAGGCATTGAGAGACTATTTCCCTTTTCCTCTTTTCCTCTTTCTTTCCCTCTTTCCCTCTTTCTCTCTTTCCCTCTTTCCGTCTTTCCCTTTCCCCTACCTCTTCTCAGAAGGGATGTGATTTTCCCTCCACTGAAATTTCAGTCCCTGGTTAACAACTCCCACCCTCTCTTTTTATGCAATTCTTAGAGATTCCTCTAGGAATCACTTGTCACATTGAGCCACCAGAATAAGGAATTACTAACACACATTACACTGAGGATAATCTTTGCTCAACTGTCTACTCAAAAAGGACATTCCTCAATACCTGTTTAGTCAAAATTGTGTCAAAATTTATTTTAAAAATGGGCGGGGGGGGAGCG
>VXBB01000561.1:87512-104080 GCA_013399915.1 Illadopsis cleaveri | reverse complement strand
AAGAAATGACCAGGCATTGAGGCTGAAGTGCTGCTGCCGCCAGAAATAATTTTTCCAGGTTAAATTTGAGACACATTGAGAGGATAGCATGGCAGAACCTGGCAGTATTTTCATCCATACTGTGTGAGTTCCGTAGTTTGATAGAAGACTTCAATTTCCAAGGCTGTCATTTCAGCACCATTCATGAGTATCAGATTCATTAAAGTATTTTAACAGGTACCACAAGTGTCTCTGAACACAATCCAGTGAAGAGCAGCAAAGACATGCTTTGGTGAATTTGGCCAGGCATCATGATATATTGGTAGCATATTTAGTCAGAAGCAGAAAATCAACTCCATTCCCCTTGAAGTAAACACACCACGTACACTGCTGATTGAAGCAAATTAAAGTCCTAATAGTGCCTGCAGGGTGGGTTTGTGAACTTGTAACCTTGTTGTTTATTTATCCATCTCATACGTCTCTCAATTTCTATCTACTCTTATTTTCAGGAAGTTTTACTCATCTTCCTCCTTCGCACTACTCTTGCTGGGAGGCATAATTTTTCCCACTCTTAATGTGTTTATTCTCCAGTTTGGTTAGAAATTGTTTCTCCATTTTTCTATATGGAGTTGAGTACCTTTTTAGCATGCAAAATTAATTGAATTTAGGAAGATTTTTTTTTCTTTTTACCCCAACCTGAAATTCAGCCTTAAACAGGAATGAAGCACAACTAATCTCTTTCTCACCTTTTCCCACTGTTTGAAAAACTGAAAATTTAGAATTAAAATTGTCCTGTCAAAGTTTGACCCAGATGGAGTAATTTTGTTGGTTCTACCATGAGAATGAGCTTTTACCACTGCTTCAAACTCACAAACCCCAGAAATTATGGTACAATTATGAGACAGTCTCCATTAATAAGATCCCTTGGTTGATGTTTTGGGCAAAAGTGATTACAGTAAGACTGCGTGTCACACTGGTCATAGTTACAAGGCTCCACGTAAAGTTGAAATTAATTTTTCATTGAAATCAGATGTTCAGTCTCATTGTAACATGGATAAGCAGACCCCTAACTATATACTCAGAAGAAAAATCAGTGCTCATGCTCTCTGAATACAACTCCTCTGACTGCAGGGTGACATTAACAGGTGATGTGTGAACATATTTCAAGTAAGATTCAGATCTAGACAAATAATGGAGCTCTGCTACCTTGCTTTGTTCCACAAAATAATAGTAATAGGAATCAAGTGGCAGAAAAGCCATTTTCAGAGGGTTTTTTTCCTATGTCTGGTTCATATTGTTTCAGTTAATGGAAGGAAAAAGAAGATGTTTGGGAAAAGTGTTGAATCCTCCCTAAAGCTAACCTGGGAACCAGGGTATGAGGACAGGGGACAGGATTGTTTCATCTCCTGTGCTGAAGGGCTGCAAAGACTCACCACAAAAGTACAAAATGCTCTCTGACTCTCTGAAGCACAGATTGCTGGAGGAAGCTTCCAGGACTGATAATGAAGAATTGTTCTTTTTAATGGTATTGGCTCAAATCGAAGGCTGTGATGCCAGCACTGTTGAGTTGCTCGTGCCAGCACTGAAGTGCTTTAGCCTGAGCTGCCCAGAAAAGGGTTAAACAGTGAGCACAGAAGGATCTTTTTGAGACTAAATACTGTATTTCATCAATGGCTAAGAGCAGAAGTAGGGAGAGAAAATCTCAGTTCCTTTTCAATTTTGTGATAAAACTAATTTTATTCTTACACCTGGTAGTTCTCCCCCCTACCAGGTCTTCACTCCCTAGGCAGAGAGCTAGCAGTGTTCATAAATGCCTCTTAAAATAAAAATTTCTGTTCCATTAAACATATGAAAAATATGTTGCATAGAATACAGTTGGTTTGGGAAATCTGTTTTTATCCATTCTAACCAATCATCCATACGAACTGCAGCTGCCACAAGTGGCATGGAATATATTTTCTAATGCAAAGTTTAGGAACAGTGATTTTCTTCCAGAAAAGGCAGGCTGGAGATGTCCAGTATGATGCTTATAGGTCATCAACAGAAACAAGGCAAACTCAGGGTCCTGGAAATGGATTTTGGTTACCAAAATTGCAGGATCTGGTCAATCTTTTAGAGACGTTTGCAAAGAGTAACAGGAAATTTGGGGAGACAGATGGCAGAAGTCCCAGAACTGAAAGATCCTGATACCTTTGAGATACCTACCTGAGATGTCTGCAGCCATGTCTCTGTGTCAAGTATGGAAAACTGAATTTTGTTAGCCCTTAGCTGCGAGGTACAACTTTTTGAGTTATTCTAATCTGGCTTTAAACATACTTTTCCTTATGTGATCTTACCAATACTTTTAATACTTTGGATTACTTTTGAGAAAAAGAGTTGTAATGCTGGTTCTCCTTCAGACATGAAAATCACACCCAAAAGCAAAGCAGCTATAACACATCAAAGTCAGTGAAGTTGCCTCATGTTTCTTTTCCAACGGAGTTTTCAGCATGGTTCAATATTTGCAGAGTGCTTTGAAGACAAAATGAGGGCTAAGTTTCCGTAACAGATGCGTGCTCTGCGCAAATCCAACGCGAAGTTCAGGTTCCTGGTAAATTACCAACTCCACTTCTGGGCAGCATTTCTCTAATCCTTACAAACAGAGTGCAGCAGATTTGCAGTGTTTTGTCAGAACAGCAAGGATCAACACAGAGCTAGCTACAGTGCATGTTTCTCAAACAGTGAGGCTGAACAGCAACAATGAAGACTGTCATTTAATATTTTTAAATAACAATGAAATAAGAATGTCAGCGCAATCTTATCCCAGAGAGGACATTGTAAATTCTTTCAGAATGAACATCTGTCTTGAGAAAGTATTTCCATTCCAATGGAAATTTCAATCACAATTTTTCCGATGTAGAGGTTTTCCTGAGCTGCTGAAGACCCCTCCTGTCCCATTGACTGGAAAGAAATGAAAAGGCTCAAGCAGTTCAAACATCATCCAGAATCACCACGGTCCACTCAGATTAAAAGAGAAACAGAGTCATCATTTAGTCTCTCTTCTTCTCAAATAAAAAGTAATAATTCCAAATATGTATATCTTTCAAATTCAGATTAAAAAAGTTTTCAATTTCATGCCTGATTGCTATCCCAAGGAAGACAAGATCTAAGCCATGAGTGCTTTCTCAGCACTTTGATGCTCTCTACTGTCATTTGAGTAACTAAAATGACTCTTTCCTCAGTCACTTGCTTTTGTGACAGGTATATATGCAAATATGGGTAGAACTGGGACTTGTTTGTCTTATTTTAGTCATGGGTGCCACAAACAGAATCCTATTCTCAAAAGACCACTTTTATGATTGTAAACTTAAACACCTTTTTGCTTACAAATAAGAAATTATGTCATTTAAGGTAGTTACAGCTGACATACTGCTGTATCTGTCTTCACATGCTCTGTCATGCAAAGTCGGTGGGGAAAGAATCAAATGAAGGTGGCCACAAACAGCTTCAAAAAGAGCTGGTTGTATAAGCATCTAATTTTTAGAAATACTTATTATGGTGTATTATAAATGTTAATTTTTTTTAAGGTTTCAAAAAAGTTTTTGGAAAAGGGTTTTTTTTTTGCCAGTGAGTGTTGCAAATATCTGTCAGAATTCAAGGAGCATCTGGTTGACACTATAGCCATAGGAATTAGTTTTAGGTAGCCCTGTGACGAGCAGGGAGTTGGACTTGATAATGCTTATGGGTCCTTTCCAGTTTGAGATATTCTATTCTATGATTCTATGTGTAGATTTAACAAGAAACTGCAGGAGGTGAGGGAGATACCCTCAGAAAGTGTCACTATGTGTTTCCTGTATTTCTTTATGTTTTCCTGGGCATCCTCAGCTATCCCACATCACCCCGTTATCCTATCCCATGAACCTCTGTCTTCTGACACTGAGCCAGATGAATCCTTGGTCTGAGCCAGAACAACCACATCCTATCTTTTTGTCATCTGAAAGTGCATGTATGGAAAGTATGTGCTAGCTTCTTATTCAGGGAAGAACTCAGACTGGAGGCTCCAGAGAAGTTTCAGAGTAGATAAAAAGTAGTCATACCATATGGTACAATTAATTAACTTATTTTTGTACCATCAAACTCCTAGCCATTTCTACTGCTGCCTTCTTCAAGCTTGGAGGGATGTGCTGGTCTTTGCATCAAGCTTCTCACAGTAGGGTCTGGAGCTGCAGCAGCAGCTGGATTTTTGTGGGTTTTTAATATGCATGTTAATGAATGCCTCCTTAACTCTTACATAAAATAATTTCTTCAAGCTCTTTGAAGAGTTACACAGAAGTCTGACCATCTCTGGAATTTTTTTTCAGAGCCTGACTTCCTTCCTCTCTCTCTGTGGAGCCACCTATTTTTCTCCTTGGTGCAGGAGATGCAGGAAATTTATGGTTTCAGCAGTAGCAGATTACAGCATCACCTGCACCTGCTCTGTGCCCTTGGCTGGTGTCTTGCAAGGCAGAAGCCAAGGCCATTGCTTCCCCACCTGCTCGAGGGAGAAGGGGAATAGTGGAGTTAATATCTCCTCACTCCCAATAGCACCTAACATTGATTCAGGGCCTGGGTCATGCAAGGGTAGGGATGGTAGTTCCTTCTCAATATGAGTCTGGGCAGGGATATGGTGTAATCAAAGACCAACTTGCTGAAAGAAGCCAGCCAGTCCTGTTTTAAAAGGATAATCATTCAGCTATTAGGGATTTAGTTACACCCTTTTTGGGGAAAAAACAAAAGCATAACAGAAAAACCTATACAGCACTGGCTGATGTCTATACCACGGGAGTTTTTAGGGAAGCTGAGAAACAAACATTGACTTGTACTGAAAATGGCAGCCATCCAGTAGGCAGTCTTGGACCATCCTTTACAATTCCTCACCCTAAATAGAGAAAAGCTGATAACTTGCTATGAAAAATGCAGCTTTTTCTCTTCTCTGCTAGAGGGTTTTCTTCTCACAATATCTTGTCAAACATGTTTCTGAAAAAGGGGTTAAAGTTTTCTGCTATCCATTCAATCACAGAGCTTTATGAAATAGGAGAATCACAGGAAGTGAAGATGGGAGAGATCTATTGGGTTATTTTGTGCATTTCTTTGCCAAGAGAGGATTGCTCCCTGGAGTATATTCCAGAGTGCTTTGTCTAGTCCAGTTTTAAATGACTCAAGAAACTGAGCTTTCACCACTTCCCTTGGGAGACTATCCTGCAGTCTAATAGTCCTCACTGCTAGGAAAGGCTTTTTTCCCTAACTGTCAGCCTTTTCTTTCCTTAAATTCATCCCATTTGTCCTAGTTATAGTCTCTTTAAGTAGCTTTTCATGATTTAAGTTTAAATTCTTTCAATGGTAGACCATAGAATCCATGTTCCTTCCCTGTTTAGCTATTTTAAAAGTAGCTTAAAGCCAGAAAGACAATTGTGATGGCAAAGAGCTAGCTTCTAATCTTCACACAGTATAGAATCTTCACACTGTGCATGGTGTGACTTTCAGCTGTTTCCCTAGACCATAATTTTATTCCAGTTCAAGTTAGCATATTTTTCTCATTGATTTTAACTATTGCAATATGGTTCCAAATTTTACATTAAGACAAGGCACTAAATGCCTAAATACACTAAATACAAAGTATTCCTAGCAGAGATCTATCTGGGTCCTCAGTTTCCTTGTCTGGAAAATAACCCCAAACCCAAACAGAAAACCCAAGCACCAATTTTATCTACCTTTTTTTCCATTTTATTATTAGAATTTTACTTTTCAGAAAGAGCTTGCAAAAAGAATTGCATTCAATGTCTTATAAAAGTCTGTAAGTGCTTTTTAAAGAACATCAGAATTCACTGAGATCTTGAAAGAGACACTCATGTGGAAGGATAAAGTATTATCCTTATTAACCTTTCCTCCTGAGGAAAGCTGGTGAAGAAAGAAGCCATGCAGGGAAAACTATTTTAAATATGCCTCAGAGTGGAATTTATGCACCATGTAATTCCCTTTTAAGCTCAATATTGCCGGCCCTCTGCACAGGGGTGAATATTGCCCCAAGGCCTTGGCAATCAGGTGATGTCACACTGGTTTAACCAGTCAGTTCTAAACCAGATACAGGGAAGCCTACACAAAGTCTTATGTTGATTTACATGGCCTAAACAGTCTCAAGTCACTTTAAACTGACTTGAAGCACCCTTTAAACAGAAAAAAGAATGTCACAAAGCGTTTTGCACCACTTTTAATCTAAGCCTTAAATTACATGGTATGACTTGCCCCTATAGATGTTGTTTTAGTTGGTAATTCCATAAATAAGAATTATTTCCTATTTAATCTCATCAGAAAGCAAATTTCATATTTGGCTTAATTGAAAAGATGATTTATTAAAGATTGCATAACCCAGAATCTTCACCCTCATCATCCTGAGTCTCCTTTTATAGCATTTGGTTTTTTCGCTTTTCAAAAAAAATGAGCAATCCATCCCATTTCAGGTTTACAGGAAGCTCTTGACTCTCATTTTGGTTACCCTGCGTATATCCAAAGTCTTTTCACAGGCTTCAATCACATATATAGAAACCAACACACATCCTTAGGTCGTTTATTCTGTAAATGGAACTACAGTTTTTCTCAGTTTTCTTTCAGTTTCATTTTCCATGGAGTAGTCAAGGATTTATTCAAAATCATGTGATCCCTAAAATAATCATTATTCCCTATATTATGGCTAGTGTTATATCCCATGCACTTTCACTTACAGGCATGTCTGTCAAAGGGACCATTTTTCAGCCTCACAGTTCCTATAGCTCTGTCACTTTCTTACTTACAGAGACCCAAAATGGAAACTATTTTTCTTTTCATTATGAGCTGTCACTTTTTCATCTTGGCACTGTGATGATAGACTTCCATTCATCTTCTATATTACCTTTCCTGAAGCCTCTGACACAGACTGACACAATGCAAAATGCAAGAGATCTCAGAGCATACATTGGCAATTTCTGGGAAAGGCACTTGCTTGTCTTGGTTTGTTGTTTTAAATATATATTGAAAATGCCAAGCTGCACGGTGCGTTGGAAATGTTAGCTGGGGATTCTCTTTTTATTATGATCATTACAAAGCAACACTCTCACATCCTGAGCAAGAGCAGTTGGATTCAGTGTGGGATGCTATTGACTTCACCTTTCTAAGGGCAATGGGGAAAAAGTTTGCTGCAAATCAATGGTGGTGTAAGGAGATAAAAGCAAGCCCTCATGGAGTGCTGCACATTGCAACAAACAAGCCACTGCCACATGGTGAGTCCAGTGGAAAGGCTGGGAAATGCCTGCTTAAACTGCTCTGAAGTGACTGAATCATTTTAAGAAAAGGGAATGATTTCAATCAACCTTAGAGCAGAAAAATCAAGCACCCATTCACATGCAGTGAGACTACGTGAAGCTGTCGGACAAACTTTCCTGGCTGCACTTGTCACTGTTTTTTCTGCACAGCCGGTGTAGAAGGCAATAGAGGGACCCACAGTGGTGATGCTGTAAGGTACACATTTTGTACTGTTTGTGCATGGCATCCTTGAAATCCAGCCAAATGGAATGGAATCCAAACAGCTCTTACTCTCACATCCTTCATTAAAGCTAATGTATGAGATCCTACACTCTCATGGATTGAAAAATCATTTTGTTAGGAATCAGGATAAGTTTTCTGTAGTTTCTGGGCATATATTAGCCATTTACAAAAGCCATCCAAGGCAGAATTGAAGGCCAACCACCATTACCTGCCTATCACTGTGAAGTAGGATCAAAGCATCAAGTTAGGTTCAAAACATACAACCTACCCCACTAAACAAAGAATCATAAAGAATTATCTTGGTAGGGATCTTGTAGAACCTGTGTGATCTGTAGACATCTTTGTATGTTTGTGTGATCTTTAAGCAGTCCACACAAGTCAAGAAAGGCCATCTCTACCACAGGAAAAAAACCCCACCTGCTATAAGAGCACTTCAGAGCCAATCTTCTCCTACAGAGCATAATCTACCTCACGACATAGTTGTTTTCTGGTTGTGTGTTGGAGCATCACAGTTCACTCTCTCAGAGATGAAACCAAGTGGTAACCTGGGAGGAGCAACCTTCTGAGACCAGGTCTCTTGGCAATGCAGTCCAGGCTGTGCTAGTTTGACCTTTCTACCCAATATAGTTCTCCTTTGTATCCACACACAGTGCCATATATTTTCCTGCTACTCTCTACGGAGCATAACACATGGTCTCCGTTTCATACTTTAAAAAGACGCAGCTATAAGGGACTGCAGCAGCATTTTAGATACATTAAATGTGAAATAAACCAGAAACATAAAAACAGGGATTATTTTAGAGCTATATAGGAGAATGGATAGGGCCCAGAGATGACCTACAGATAGTGTAAGCATGGCATTTACTATGGAGGGAGGGATGCCTTTGCTTGGTGTAGATATAAATTACCCTGAAGCATTTGAACTGGAAGCCAGAGACTACCTTGAGGTGCAGAACTTCTGCAGAGTAATGAAATTTATGAAAAGCCACAGATGGCTGGTTGAAGAACGGACCAAGAATTTTACACGGTCCACAACTTTACTAAAGAATCAACAGCAGTGCTCCAGCATACATTCTATTCAGAAATTTAATCAAACTGAAACTTAAGCCCATTTTTTTCTAGTGCATTGATATGGAGAACAAAGATTGCCTTTACTCGTTGCAACAGCTTTTCTTGTACTTGGTGACTGGTTACCATGTTCCTCTCAAACATCTATTTTTTGAAAGTCTAACAGCTCCAGGTATTCTGTTTCTTCTTCATAGGCTGTGTTTTCTAGCTCTCTAATTCTTCTTTTTGCTATTCCTTGGACTCAGTCTAGTTATCTTACAGTTTTCTTGAACACTATATTGCATCACTGGATATAATGACAAAAAATAGAGAACAGTGATTTTATATATCTTTGAAAGCAGATTGTTGTCTCATGGTCTTCTTTTGCATGAATGCATGAGTGTATGATTCTGTTCACACTTAGCAGTTTTAAGGTCTTGTAAGGCTAAGAAGTTTTTTGTGTGAAATTTTTTTTGTGTCTCTTCAAGGACAGAAATTTGAAATACACATTTGCTGAGTATTCTGGTTAATTGGGAGGGTTTGATGAATTGGCAGTTATGTATAGAAGTTCCTGCCTCTCACAAGACTGTCCCAAGGCTAACAGGCTGACATATTATCTTACCTGTTATACTTCATGATTTACATTTCTTTCTTCAGAGTTACTACTGTTGATTGTTCTGGATTAATTGCCAAATAAAAAACTTACATTTTACATAGAATGGAATTACAGACAGATAACTGCACCTAGAAAGCAAAAACTAGAAAATGGGAGTTTATAAATGGCAAAGAATAGCAGCTTCAACTGGAAATTTAATTGAATATTCTACACATGAATGAAAAAATGTAAGGTACCTCTCATAAAGAACTAAAGAAATTTGAAGACTTTTTTGATCTTGGAAAAAATTTAACTTTTGAAAGACCTTAGTTTCACAGAAGACTTTGGAGTGAAACTTTGGATCCCTCGGAATAGAGCTGAGGAAAAAATTCATGAGTGGCTGGAATAATTTCAGAGAGTTCAATGAATCTCCAATGGAAGATCAGATTACTGTAGCAATCAGACTGAAAAGTGAGACAAGAGTCCTAGAGCACTCTGACCTAAACTTAGAAAAAAACCATTAAAATTTATCAAGTAAAAGATAATAAAAAGACAAAAAATTCAAGTTTTGGCAATAAGAAAATAAGCAGTTGCCAATACTTGAAATACAGAGAGAAAAGAGTGAGATATCTGCATAATAGTCTGAGAAATGTGATGTGACTTTGTGAAAGCATCATGAAAGACTGCAGAGACCAAAAATCACGTGAGTGAAACCATTAGGAAGTAGTTGTTTAATTTATAAAGATCAAAATTGTTTTGCCTAAGTTCTCAGACAAAAACTGAAAATACCTGAAAGGAAGGCAGAGTCTTATGTTGTGCAAAGAGCTCTTGGGAGTGTAGGGCTCTGAACAGAAAATGAACTCTTCTTGTTTATATGACTGTTAGATTAATAGAGCTACTGAAGTAGTGACAAAGGATTTTCTAAGAAAATTGGTCACACTGAGTATCAACAAGTAGAATTTATATTTTCTCTGGAGAATCATATTTTCTGGGGTTATGTTAAGTGAAATAGATGTGAACATTTAGTAGTACTTCAGAAATAAATATCTTTGGTAACGACATGGCTTGAGTGGGAGGCACTTGAATAAACAGGAATGAAGGATGTATCTGGAATGTGGAAAAGTAGCAAAGGAGACATTTGGCCTGAGAATGCAAAGAAGGCAGTATCAGTCTCATGTGAATATGGGGAAGATGACTGTGGTTTGAACAGGTAGCAAAACATGGCAGAAACACCCTGATGATCCAAGGGTTTCCTCCAATTCCCAGCTGTGTTTTGTGACCTGTATCAAAAACTCTGACAAGACAGAATCTACTGATTGTACTCAGTCATGGTCATTCAAAGTCACTGAAGGGTTTCCCTATTAATTCTAGGTACTCTAGGTGAATCATGTACAGATAACTCACCCTATCCTACTACACTGTTGGTGTATGCAGTGCAAAGCCATGTTCTGGGCTTTGGAAGAGGCTGGTGTGAGAAAGATTTTCCTGGGTTTGCCCTTTCAAAAAGAAACTTGCAATTAAATAATTAAGCACAGATACGTAGAAAGACTGCATGTGGACTTTCTGAAAATATAGAACATCCTTGGAATACAGACATGAAATTCTACTTTATCTTCACTTATGTAGTTCACTTTTACTACAGTTGATTAAATTTTGATTAAATATGAATACATCTTCCCTATATTGTTGCAGTAACATATGAGCTGGCAATTGTGTCTTCCTTTGACAAGTACATTAAAAATCAATTAAAACAAGAGAAAGAAAAGGCATTATATGCCATTACTGAACTTTATTTCTACATGGACTGAAAATTGCTAAGTTTAGAGATGATGAAACTTAAAGTCAGCCTGAATTAAAAAAATAATATGACCTGTGTCTTTCCATATCATGTGTACTCAGCATTTCTTTTCTTAATTTCTGTGGTACATAGATGCAATTTCTATTATCTGTCTCATCATCTGACTGTCTTCTCCAGATATGATTTTTCCTAGTTGCTGAGGATTCAATATGCAGTGATTGTTTACATCACAGTTATTTAATTCAGAATGTCTGAGAAGCTCAAAATTTCTGTAATCCAACTTGTTTCCAACAACTGCTGAGCTCAGTGATGTTCCCAGTAGACCTGCTGCTCTGATTATGCAGGTCAAGAACCTGGATAAATCATTCTACGGTGTATTTCCATCTCTCTACATGTGTTTTCTTTTATGAAGAATTCAAACAAAAGAGGAAGGTTGTCAAGGTATGGCTGGGGTATATCCTAAGCCATAAGAGGAACCACTTGTGTAGCTCAGTCAGTCTTGTCTTCTAGTGTCAGCTTCTCTCCTAATCTATTTTTTAAATAAAATAAATAATAAGATTAATAAAAGACATGGAAGTAACTGACAAAAATTATGAAAGGAAGCTTTTAGGATGTCTCTTGAAGTTGACATAGTGGTTTATGACACACATATATTCACACTGCAGACTAGATCTAAAAACTTATATTATTTTGTGTAAACCACTGATCTAACGTTATAAGATAAGACAAAATCACTTTTCCCCTACTTTTAATTTTAAAGAATAAATAGTGGTTTTGCACTGAGTTATCTGTTATAGATACCCAGTATCTATAGCCCTCTTCTTTTGTTCATGCCTAGTTCAGACAAATGCTGACTTAGCTGGCACTAAAGCCATGGTGTGGGCTCTGCACACAGGTCACAGACAGCTCTGCTGTGTATGGAAGGAGCCACCAAGGCACTGTTTGTAGACAGAGGATGACCTTTATGGGTCATTTATCTACATTGTTCAATATGTTCTTGCTTACAGAACTAAAGTTGCAGTTCTCCCATCTCTCTGCTGTAAAGAGAATATCTGGGGTTTTTTCTTACTTAGATTCTGTGGTTAAATATACTGTTAAATACAGAGAATGGTTCAAAGAGATAGACACATATATACACAGACATGGATGTAAAAAATGTATGTGTTACATTTATTGTATGCTTTATTTTCCTACTAATCAACCGAGGAGGAACTTTGAGAAGAATTACTTTGAATGTTAGATTTTTTTTTAAACTTCAGCTTACTGGAAATTATCACCAAAGCATGTCTAAAAGCATGTCTTGTAGCATTAGAGTAGCTTGTGATTTTGTGTTCCTGGGTTCTTTCTGGAATATGAGGAAAGTGGTTTGTGACTGAGAAGTTTAGAGTTTTCCTTTTTCTGGTACCAAACCTAAAAGAATTTCCTCACACATTATCACCTACTTATTTTAGCATTTTCTTCTATTAAGCACTTCTATTACCAGAGCCTGCATCTGAACTCTAATAATTTCACATCACCTTGGTACCCTACATAGTGCACTAGAATAATCGGAAGAAAGAACCAGAGAACATTCCTTGATAAAGGAGTTTCCATGGTCATTGCAAGCTACAAAATATTTCTAGGCTGGCCTTGTTTAACCTGCATCAGAAGAAGGCAAAGGAATATGGCAGAAGTTGACCAGGCGCCACAGAAACGGGACAATTCTCCTTTCTCATGAGTTAGGAAAGAGAATAACCATAGGATCTGATGTCTTCCTGCAACTGGGAAATCCATCTGTTATTCCAGAACAGATGTAAACCAGTGTGAATTTATTCCCCTTGACCCTCATTCAGCTTTGCCCAGTGTTCAGGAATTAAGTGATACAACAGAAAATTAGACCACTTCTCCTTCTATAAAGAAAAGACAAGTCTTGGTCTATATTGTGTCAAAACTATAAAAAATGACTTGTTCTTTACTATTGACATGACTGCAAAGCAGAGCTACAGTGATGCACATTGTAATGGAAGAGCTGATTTCACCTTCGTCTGTGATCACAAGAGTCTGCAAATAATACATGTGAAAATGTACTTGTGTTCTTTTGAGACACAAAAGAAGGACGTGGGGGAAGGAGTCCTGCACCAACGACAGGCCCAAGGGGTAAAGCATGAAACCAAACACAGAGCAAGATCAAAGGATACCTTGGAAGGACCAACAGAACCTGCAATCCAAGCAGTCAAGAAATTGAAGCTGACACAAAGTCAGTTAAATAAAGTGCAGAGCTCATCTGCTGTTGGCAGCAAAGGGTAGTCACGGCTGTATTTCCACTTGTAAATAAATCTGTGTGTGTAACACAGAAATAGAAAAAAAAAACACAAAGAGCATCCTGTCAGTATAAATAAAGCTCACTGCTTCACACAAGGGGCTGCTTATATCATGGAAACTCTCAGGTCAGCTTCAGCTGGTGCACCAATGCAGTATTATAAAACAGCAGAAAGAGGGCATATTAACATGGTAGGGAAGGTATAAATTCCATTGCCAGCAAAAAATACCTCCAGCAAATTTAAATAAAACTTTTCTTTATTTCTCAGATTTGTCAAATTTTCCTCAGGACTCCAGTCCAGCAGAACTTATCAAGAGCAGTGGAAAAAGGGAAGTTAATCAATGTTTTTATTTTTTGGAACTCTTGATTAATGGCATTGAAGCGCACATCTGTGCTTTTCTCTGCATCCAAGGTGTGAGAAAGGGAGAAATCTCTATCCTGCTGAAAACATGACATTTTGGAGTAAAGATTCCAAGTTTGACTAGGAAAGAAAGGGACAACAAATTATAAGGTGACTCGGGAAATGTGGAAACACACAGCATCTAGACCTCCCTTCAAGAATTGTTTTAGTGTTAACTGCTGTTGAAAATAAGAAATTTTCAGAGTTTCTAAGGATGTAAATATCATCCATCCCATCCTTATTTTTCACATACTTTATATCAAAAATCCAGGCTTCTGGTTCTAATGATTTTTTTTCTTTTTTTAATTTTTATTTCTTCATTCAGTAAGGAGAAGATCCACCCCACTTAAAGTTAATTCTTTATGCATAAAATGGTCCTAGTAAATACAGATAGTGAAGATTACAGTGCAGCCCAGGTAAGAAAATGCAGATATCCAGTTTAAGATGAAAAGAACTTTGCAAACTACATATAAGACATGTTGGCTATGCCCATAAAAATAATCTGCAGGAGTTTCTTTAGATATAGACTTATATATTTAATGAAATAATTCTTTTTCTTTCTTACTCAGAGCTGGCCACTGAAAATCCTTCTGTATGTCATCCTCTGGAAGTGAATGGATCCATATCTGCTAACTACAAAAAATTTTCTCAGCGGACGTTAATGCTTAGAATCAGGAATCATGCTAGGATGGTTTGGGTTGGAAGGGAATTTAAGACATCATCCAGTTCCAAACCCCCTGCTATGGGCAGGGACACCCTCCACTAGATCAGGTTGTTCCAAGCCCCATCCAACCTGCCCTTAAACATTTCCAGGGCTGGGACCTTAGCACCCATGGGTCAGTAATCTAAATTTAAGTGAGGTGAAATATTCCCTTGTTAACCTGTTTCTTTGACCCAAGAGAAAGTGTAGAAATTTTAAGGAAGTTTTTCAAAGGTTTTTTATCCAGCTTCATGCAATATTGAGCTCAACTTGGTCAAGACGTTGAGACAAAAAGGTTGTGTACTGACTATGTAAACCAGATATGCTACTCAGGTTATCTGGAATGAAATATATCCATTGAAACTGGTCACAATCAAAGATAAAGGCCAACGCCAAACTACCCAGTGAAGTCAGCTTTCTTTTGACATTGTTTTTGTTTTTGTTTTTGTTTTTGTTTGGTTTGCTTCTTTTCCTGCTTCCATATAAACAAAGTAAAGAGTTTTGGGAGTAAACAGACTTCTTCTCTTGGCTGCAGACCAAAACAGACTATACAAAACAGGGCTTACAGGCTATTAAGATGATAATTGCTTATAGAACTGCCAAAGCATGACATCACTTCAGACTAGTTCACCTGAGAAATTCAACTTCAGAAGCCCAAAGAGTGACTGAAATAAATTAGGAGATCTGAAAGATTCAGAATTGCATCAAGCCTAGATGAGCAAGAGGAAGTGAATCAGATAAATACGTTAATACACACATGGTGACAGATGAGGCAGATGACATTTAATGCTCTTTTAAACTGACTGATGAAGATGAAAAAAATAGAAATAGCTGTGGACAAATTCAAGAACATCTTCTAGCACACACTAAAACGGAATCTTAAGGTAAGGCTATCAAGTATAGACATAGTAAGGAGAAAAGTGTCCCTACAAAAAAATTACTGTGGCGCCTTTGAAAGGTTTAGTAGGACATATGAAGCACTGCAAGATGAAATGAGACTCAGGAATAACATGGAAGATCTAATAGGAAGAATAAAGATATGGAATTTTCAGCAAAGGGAATTATATTTACACTTTAACATAACTTTGCTTTTTAAAAAGAATTTATGAGAAGTTGTCAGAGAAAAACAATCTGTATGGGAAAGTGGTAAGATCATTCAATTAAAGTCCTTGGTCCAATCTGAAAAAGAAACACATAAAGCTGTAATATGAAAGGAAGTATGACATTATTTGTCCTAGGATCTAACAGAGGTTTAGAAACATTGCATAGGAAAAAAAAAAAGACCTTATGTGAAGGTCATTTTTATTACCATTTGGCCAGCTTTAGAAATGGGTATGGAGGCACAGAGTGTTCTAGTGACTTTTGTCAATCAGCCTGAATGTGGAATCCAGATGGTACTTCATTCATAATCAAGTTGTGGCATTTTGGCTTTATTCCTGAATTATCCAAAGTTATGACTTTCTGCTCCACATCAGCTAGGAAGAAAAACATCTCCCACAAAAGGAGAGCACATATGTAAGGACAATAAAATCTATTTTGTTCAAAATATCTGCCACACTGAAATTCCTTTCTAAGGAATGTACAAGAATTGTGCTTATATCTGTTGCTGTGTTAATTTCAGTATAGTGGCAGTTAATCCAATAGGCTTTGAATAAGCCCCTGTAATGTTTTCCTCCTGAAACATTTGGATTATTTCTAAGAAAATTCTGATATGGCTTTTCTTCAGCTTTTCCATGAACAGCTTAATGGGTTGGTTTCTGTACATTTGGAATATAGGCATTCAGGTGAATCAGTATCTCTCCGTGTCTGGAGAGGTGGGTTAATAGAATTCAATGCTGTCCATAAAGATTAAACCAGATCATGTGTAGTGACAGCAAAATAAATACCATATAACAGCAGTTGCAGCAGACAAGACATGGCCTATCTGTCTAGTCAAGCAGGAGGAAAGACACTGCAGCATCATGTCAAGGAAGCAAGCTCAAGGCATCAATTTAGGGAAAAAAATAATACCCAACAAGGAGCAGGTGCCTTTTGAAATGTTATGTCACTTTGTCTTCATTTTGCTTTTTGAATTAAGATACTTATTCTAAAAACTTACCTGTTCTGAGATGAGTTCTGGAAACAACTTGCCCCACAGACTAAACCAGTGCAGGTTTTTGTTGTTTGGTTGATTTTTTTTTTTTTTTTTTTTATATATTTTTATTTTTTTTTTAT
>VXBB01000561.1:50522-66597 GCA_013399915.1 Illadopsis cleaveri | reverse complement strand
AAAAAAAAAAAACCAAAAACACAGACCCACAGAAAGCCTTGACTTTTAATAATAAATTATAAAATTAGCTGATGAAAAAAATTAATCTAAACTGACTTGAATTCAGTTCTGTCAGATGGAGTAAAAAGCGCCCTAGGTATATAAACAAGCTTTGGTAATAAATAACAATGCAGCAAGCCAAGGGGAAAGTGTTTATAAAAGGGATTTGTGTTTGGTGCATTCTCATTTGGCAGTCTTATTAATGATTTAGAAGAAGGTGTAAACACCACATTCATGATTTTAGGGAATGCTGGTGTGCTACAAATGCCAATGAGTTTTTTTTTTTAAAAAAAAAAAAAAAAAAAAAGGAAAAGAAAAGAAAAGCAGGAGGAGCAATTCTGTAGACTCTTCTGTTCTGTGTCTCTGTGTCTTGGCCTAATAGGAAATGTTTTCTCCCATGCCCCTAACCCTTCCTCTGTCTTAATTTTCTCAGAATCTGTGCAGCACCCCAGAGCCATTGTTATGTTTCTTAAGCTGTCCTTCTGCAATAACCCAAGTTCCTGCTTTTCCTCACTTACTTTCTTGTTAGGGTGTGTCAGAGAGCTGAAGAACATGTAAAATAAGAATGTGGAGACATGTGAATTTAACCACCACCATGGTTTATGAATTGGGTGAAACTGTGCAATTTGGTGCACTGATGTCTAAACCCCAGTGAGGAAAGACTTTGACAATGAGGTTGTTTTAGCTCCTGTAGTCATCAAAGAGTTTGTGCAATGCTCAAAATTAATGTTTGGAAGTATTGCAATGGAAATACAGAAGTCTAGACTGGAGCACAGATCTTTGACAATCTAGAGATATGGCTCAGCAATCATATAGGTTCATTTCAACCCCTTTTAGACCCAAAAAAATGGTCAGTGGATTAATCCCATGCCTTACTGACTTTTATGTAACAGTTGTTATTTAATTGTTAAGTGCAATTCTCTGGAGGAAAACTTTTACTGATCATATGTCAGTTCTTTCTCTAAGGTCTACAGTTGCCTGGTTTACAGAGCTATATAAACTTTTTATTAAAAACAAACAAACAAAACAACAACAACAAAAAGAGCTGTTCCCCTGAACTCCTTCCTTCGCCCTTTTCCCTATTCTCTCCTGATAATGTATAGTGTTATTTTGTTCTCTGAAAGAGTCATCTGGATCTCATTAGTAAAATTGTTCATCAAATAAGGGAACTGATGAAGACTTATGTTCTCTGGACCATGTCACTTTGCCAGAGTTACTCTTTTCCCGGATGTTCATGAGGTAGTACAAAATACTAGTTAGAGTTATCTATCCTCAGAAACAAGAATACAAATTGATCCTTAAACAAAAGAACTTACAAACGGGTATTGATCAGATTACAAATGAGGTCTGAGAGGCAGGACCAGAGTAGGAAAACTTGATCCTTCTGTCAGGTCTCTTTAATGGCACTACAAATCTGTACTCCTCTGTCAAGGCCTGCTCAAAAGCACACTGAAGTCAGTGGAAAGAGTCCTATTAATATTGATAATTGATTTTAGATGTGACTGAAGTGTAGGGAAAGGGTAGAAATAGTCTCTGGTTGCTGCTGCAATCTATCTGCTGTTTCTAGATGCTGATGCCTCCCACCTAATCTAATTCTTATCTCAAACCAACAAAACCCCTGCCCAACCAGCATCTTTCTCTCAGATCTGTTTCTACTCTAACGGCATTCCTCTACAAGCATTAAACTCATCTTGAAACTCTGCTGCTTGTCTCTCTTACCTTACTGACTGAAAATTATTTTCTGTCTGTGCTGATATTCCCCTCTTTTAGCTAAAGGACTTCCTTTCTGCTTCTGTGCTAGCACTTATCCTTGCTTGCTCCTTTTAATTATTTCCCAGTCTTTCTGCATGAATCCTTATTTCTCTTCTGTAAAATTTTCTCACCACTTCTGCCCACAGTCCTCAGCTGTGTCCCAGATATTTAACTTCAATATTTTTCATGTTAGGTGTGACTCTAGCACAGTTGTTTTTCTTACTTTCCAAACACTGCAAAGCTACTTTTCTTTTAAAAGATAAACCTCCTGTTTTTCCATATATCTATTTTCTATGTACATAGAATATATAGAATATATAGGAATATGTATATCCTTTTATGTATATATATATAAAAATTGTGCACATTCATCTTCACAACAATACTCAAGTTTTTAATCCTTAGTGGATATTTCAAAATGATAGAGAAAATTTAGGTATTTTAGTGGAACGGCTTTTTACTGAAATACTTCTAGTCAAATTGGCCAAGCATTAGAAAATATACCATAGGTTTCAACTCTGATTTTGGGAATGGTTCTAGGAATAGGACAAAAGACTTCTGGCATCTTTCAGTTTACGCAGACCTGTGGTAATGCTGTGTCCATCCACATTACATCTGCAGAGAACAAATGCGAAAAACGACTTCATGACTTTTTTTCCCTGTACAAGTAGCAAATTCATTTTGTTTGTCAACATTCAACAATATATATCTGCCTTGAACCTTATATGCCCTTCCATTTGATTCTTTCAGGATGTACTAGGTATTCAGCATAGATTTTATTACGTCAATATTAAAACCTCATTTTACTTGAGCTAAGGAGCAGCCAAATACTAACCTTTTAATAAAGGGATTAAATATGACTGAATAGCTCTTGTTTAGCTTGTGTAGAAATTTGTTTTCTGATCTTTTTCCCTAGGTTGCTGTGAAGTTCAGAATTTAGTCATGTGTTTATTTACCTGCAGTTTTACATTTCAGGCTGTGCCTGAAAAGCCGTGGAGGTTCATGGCAAGACTTGGAAGGTCAGTGGCAATTCCTGTGTTCAGGTGGCCGGCTGGTGGCAACCATGGGCTCCTTTCAGGGTTGGGTTAGGATGTCCTGCTGTTTGCATGTCCCAGATAGAATGTCACTGGACAGTGCTCTTGGGAGTGGGGATTGCTAGATTCCTTCTCAGAATCACAGAATAAGAGTCACAGAATGAATGGCCTGGCTTGGAAGGGACCTCAAAGCTCATCTGGTTCCATTCCCTTGCCATGGACAGCGACACTTCTCTAGACCAGATTTCTCAGAGCTCCATTCAAACCATCCTTGAACACCCAGATATGGGTCAAGAGCACTGGGTTCAAGGGTCAGAATGACTTGGACAGCCTGTCAAACTACCCAGGAGGGCTCTCAAGAAGCACAACTCTTCCCATTTGGCCAAAGAACAGCCACTGCTAGCCTGCAGGTCAAAATCCAGGCAATCCTCTTGGAGAAGCAGCTGAATCTTCCCTTGCCCACTAGCAGTGACACCTGCATGACCAGTGTTTTTCTGTCACTAGAGTATTGTCACGCTGTGGTATGCAGGGTAATTTAAAGTTGACTATGCTTGGGTTTTTTTTGTTTGGTTGGTTTTGGGGGATTTTGTCAGAATAAGCACTTAGACCTCCACAAGCTTTTTTTTGTTGAGGATCTCTGTAATTATCAGAAACCTCTTCCGGTGAAATAAGGAACCCTAACTCAGCTTGAAAAAATGAATCACTGAGAGTTTGAGCAGACCACTAAAGAAAATATGTCAGGAGCATAGACAAAAAGACAGGGACAGAGCCAATAAGGGAATTTGAGAGCAGTGGTAACCTTTCTAAATAATTACAAACAGTCCAGGAGAGGTGAAAGATTGTATTTTATTTAAAAGACTGAGCTTGATATATTTAGGAAGACCATTTCAGGTTATGATGCCTGATGCAGCAGGAAATTGCATTCAGTGGTTTTAGAGATCCCCACCAAATTTTCCCTGTGACAGGTCATTCCATTATTGCCCACTAAAGGTTTCCTTACAGCTTCCTCTGAAGCATCCTACACTAAATTCAGAGGTAGGATATTAAACTAAATGGATCGCTAGTTGGATCTATTATGTCAGTTCTTATGTTCTTAGAGATGCAAACAGTGTGTAGGACATAGATTTACCTTACTTCCAAATGTAAGAGTTTTTACTGAGAGTGGTAAGGCAGTACTGGCTCAGGGATGGGGGAAGGTGCCAATGCTCACACCATTTTGTGGCTGCTCAAGAACTGAGACAGAAGTTTACTTTGTAGAAAAAAGCCCCATGCACACTGTAAATGCTGTTGGCCATGTGACAGCATCATATTCTTCGATGGGCAGAAGTAATTTTCTTCTGTGACTATATTTGATTTCAATTAAAAGAAGACAGCTTGCTTCATCTTTCCTAAAAGTTGATAAGGTGTATACCTGACTGAACTGGCCAATTTCCCTTATAAATTATGTATAAAATTCAAAACTGCATTCTCTCTCAGAAAGTCACAGGAAAATTAAATTTCTCTTTTAACTTGTATTTTTTCATGGTTCTTGGGATATTCATTTCATATTTTCTGCTCATTTTTATAAATGTCTTATTTATTCAAGCTCTTCATAGAGGCTGATTTTATTACTTTGGACAGTTTACAATATCTCTTCAGAACTTAGCATGTTAATTGATTTAAAAATTTCTATGAATTTCACCCATGGTTTAGAATCATCCATTCTGATGCCAGGGAGACTCGAAATGTTTTCTGTGGCCCTGCTGGGCTTTATCTTGATGTGCGTGGTTCTTTTCCTTCTCTATTCCTAGCAGAGATGTGAGGAGAATAAAATGTCACTGTCCAGGCTCATCCTCAGGGACAGTAACTGGGACCAAAATTAGATGTGTAATCCCAGTCCTTCATTCTGTCTTTTAAAATTTGGGACATCCACCGAGTAATATTTCCTGTCATGATACTCCATATTCTTGTTCTTATGATTAACTGCCTGTTTCAAATGTAGGATTCTGCTTCACTTCAAAGTACAGATCCTATGTATTGTACATATAGGACTTTTTAATATTATAGTCGTATATTTTATGGTAAAATACATGACTGTGAACTTTATTGATCGTGTCTGCAGTACATAAATGCCACCGAAACACTGAGATCTCAGTGTCCCTTTCTACGCTGTAGGAGTTGCAAAATTAAACCTGGGAATACTTCAGTGAACAGAGGTAGATTTCTCTGGAATGTTACAGGTATATCAAGTTGTGTTTGACTGGAAGAGCAGCTGACTTGATCTAGGGCTAGAGGTCTGCAAGTAAATGAGAAAACACCCTATATTTCCCATGCCACACTTGCAGTCTGCTATTTCATGGATAATTTCAATATTAGGTTGCAGAGCAGAATGTTATCTATGACCACAATGATATGCATGTACTCATGCATACATGCATATACGTAATATATATGTTTATATTGAATCTGTATGGCACAATAAAACTACTTACAGGAAAAAACCACTTCTAAATATTGTTACAAAACCATCAATTTTCTGTAATCAATTTTTGAGCCTCAACGTGGCTAGAGCAAAAAAAATGTAAGACTTCACCTTATGAGCCTTGCTCTTTTGCTAAAAAACAACAAAAAAACCCCCAAACCAAATAACATTTCCTCTGAAGTCTCAAGAAATTTCGGCTACCATGGAATATACAATAGTATGTGTGACTAATCACCACTCTTCTGTTCTCTATTTATTTATTTTTTTTACTTAGCTTTTAAATAGGTTTTATTTATTCGGCCTTTGAGAACTGGATTCTCTATAAAACATTTACTGAAGGAAAAAGTGAATAAAAAAGAAAACAAGTAAACCTAAGAAGAGAGAGTTGTCATAAAGTGCCAAGGGCTCTGCTGTTAGCTAAAGACCTGGTTGAATGCCAGGTCGCAAGTCCACACAACTCCAAGTGAAGATGTCAGGTGGATCTTTTTAGCCTCTGACCTCTGTTTAAACTTTTGGATTTCTACTGTCCAATTCTCCAGGTTTCCTCAAATGCAATGAACTTGTTGTGTCTGCCTGGGATTCAGACTTGAATCCATTTGCAGTTGAGGGCTCTTGCACATTTAAAATAAAAAGGGTTTTGTGTAGGATTTCTAGAGCATGCAAACACATTCCTTACATCTGTAAACCATCCACTCTATTTAGCGCCCCTTTCCACTCAGATATCTGGCAGGACTAAATATCTGTGTAGGTTCAATTTGCATTACATTACTTAGCATTCCTCTTCCCTCCTCCTCTTTTCCCAGGTGAGAGCAGAAGCTGAAGGAAGAGTAGGTACGTGCTTTCAATACCAAAAAAATGCTTTTCAAGTGGCAAGAGAGGGAGGGAGTTTCAGTATACAGCTTCCACACATTCTCTTAAGAGTGTTTTCAATTTAATTAAGACTCTATTTTATCCATTAATAACATATTAGCTCTAAGATGTACCTGCTAATGTTAAGTCACAGAATGGCCTTTCCTTTTCTTATTTTTGCCTTCTTCATTTGTTCCTTGTTGACCAGGAAAATTGCTGAATATGGGGCTTCTGACTGACCATAAATGTCATTGGTCATTCCGTATGACTGGGGAGTCTTTATAGTCTTGGCTCTCCTTTTTAATATCAAAGTGCAGGCTTTGAAGGTGAGAGTAGTTTTATGCTTAGGAGNGTGGTGGGTTTTTTTGTGGGTTTGTTTGTGTGGTTTTTTTTGTTTTTTTGTTTTTTGTTTTTTTTTTAATATTTGATCTCTCTTACCACCTGCCAGATGATATTTATATAACTAATTTGTGGGGTTTTCAAGGCATCTCAGCTGTACTGGACATGGTAGCTGAGAACTTGGTGTTAGCTATCCACCTTTGCTTTGTACATCATGTGACATAATTCTGTGTAGTTTTTTCTCCTTTTGCAAAACACTTGCAGTATGAGCTGTGTTCACTTCAGCTCAGTTCTCATAACTAAAGTTAGCAGAAAACCTTCCTTTTAGATGTATGCCTCCATTCCCTTCTGAAATTTTAGAGTATCTTTCAAGTGAAAATCATAGAGAGACAAAGTCCGTGGTGAACTTCCTGAGGATTCACTGAATTTTGTTCTTTATGTGAAGATACACTGTTTTGCTGGAATAGATGTTGTTTTTTGGTGATGAGGAAAGAAAAGGACACGAGGACAAACATGGTGGTATGCATGTTTGATTCCTAGAAGTAAAGGAAGAAAACAAAGAGACAGATAAACACCCCCTGTAAAAGATCAAACCAGAAAGAATTACATCATAACGCTAACCCTCTGGAGAAGCATGTGCACATCTCCTATTTAGGTCTCATTTATTTCTTTCTCACTCGTTGATGTGTTTCATGGAGGACAGGGTTTCTGAAGTAAGTAAAGTCTCAGCTGTGGCTGAAGATCAGGATCATTTTTAAACTGACAGGCTAAAAATCTGTGGAGAATCTGGTAAAAAAGATGAGTTGTGTCAACAGCTATCTGAATGACAGGGGTTTTAATTATTACTGTTTTTATTGACAAAGGGCTAATCCATCATGAAAAAAAATAGGATTTTAATTTTTAATATTTATACAAGAAATTGGAGTAGTAATATCAAAATAATTTGGTTTTGAATAGATACAAAAACTACAAATATTTTCACCAGGGACATCCAGAAAAATTTTCTTGGATTTGATTTGCTAGCTTGATGTTAGCTTTCCAAGCAGTAATTGGAAAAGAAAGGAACCCTTTTTTTTTTTTTTCTTTTGGTCATTGTATGTCTGTGAACCCATACATACATGTAAACTAGATAAAATTTTGAACCTTGACAATTTCATGGTATTTTCTGAAAGCTCAACTTTGTAAAACTATTGTATTGCTAACAAGTTGTATCTCGAGTTACTTGTCCAGGAGAGCTGAAAGTATGTCTGAAGGAAGTGTATAGAGATCAATTTTAAAATGAATACAAACTCCTGGAAATTACCCCATCTCCTGTCTTTAACTGGAGAAATTGAATTTCCATTTTGAAATCCAGCTTTGTTCTGTTAAACATTTCCTCTTTCATTTGGTGTAGTGAACACTCTTAACATGGGATGTTAAGGGATAATAAAGAACCCTCATCATTTTGTAAGTATGAAAATAGGATATATCCTCCCCATTTTCATAGACGGATCATTTTCTCTCAGGCAAAGCATCATTATCTGCACCGTGCAGTGCAGAAGGGGACTGATTCCCAGAAGCAGTGTCACAAGACCGTACCTTACACGCACACTTCCTCCTGTTTTAGAGATACTTGCTTATTTTTGGTTTGGTCTGTTAAAGTCTAAGCACTCGTCAGGTAATATAATAGGCACATCTGTGTAGGGCATCCATAACACCATAGCATTTCAACTTGAGTTGGGCTGTCTGAAGAATTATGTTGCAGCAGGAGGAATTTACAGCTGCACTGGAAATAATGCCACAGCAGTCAGTAAACCTGTAATCTTTGAGTGTGGTGACAGAATAACCAAATTGGATCTCTGCTGCTCTGGAACTGATGTACCAGCCATTATCTGACACCAGTGCCAATGGATGAGAGCTCTTTCCACAGTCACTCCCAGTCAACCCAGATATACTCAGTTGTATGGGTTGGGAAAAAAGAGGTTTTAATGTAATTGGTGCATCTCACTCAGAGGTGGTTTTCATTCATTAGCACTGGAAAAAAACAGTGGTGTGGAAATGGAGGATAATGATACTTCAACTGCTCCAGGTGAGACAGATTGGCTATGTTTAGGGTAGTAAATTCAAGTGTGCCTGGGCTCTGAAACATGATGATATTACAAAATGACTGGACTGTTTCCTGGCATGGATGGGTTTCAATTTACAGTCTCCCAACTGGTTTGGAAAGTGGTAGAGTTTACCAGCATAAAAACAGACAGCTTTATGCCAGTTGGCCTCAGAGCCCAGGAAAATTTAATTTACCAGTACGGACATACCCTTTGGGTCCATGAGCTGTCTGGGACCGAGCTCAAGTTAATAAGTCTTTCTACTCCAAACTGTGCTTAAGTCCACCTGGTGCCACTCTTTGCTGGGGGAAAACAATCCAGGATTTTATTCTTGTAGCCTTCTGCTTCAATCCATTTTGTAACACACACAACAAAACTTCTTGTGCATATATCCATAGTGAAACCAATGCACCTCCATGATGACAAGTGAAAACTTCAGCGTACTATTTACTACAAAGAGAAGCCTGAATTTCTTTTCTCATTTCCTCCTGTGCAGTAGCCCAGAAGGGAATGTGGGATTCTGCTGTCAGAATTCTGCTCCCATTCCCTGTCAGTCCATGGGAGATCGCCTTTCTTTCTCAAGTCTGCCTCTTCCAATAACTAGAAGGAGTTAGCTGAGGATGTCTGCTCTTATTTGCCCCCTCCAAACAAAGTCTTTGGACAAATGCTCCTATAAAATATTATACCCACTCTTAGAGAGAGCAGAATTAAGTAAGGAATTGCAAGATGTCTCCTACTAATTATAAACCACAATTAATTGGTATTATACTCAGAAGTAGTCTCAGATAAGACAGTGTCAGGACTTCTGCAGCCAAAGACTCCCGTGACCTGTGTGTCCCAGCTGGTTAATGGCTGTCCAGGACTGCATCAGTTGCACTGGGGATGCTTTAACTGGAAGTCATGATCCTGGCTATAAGCACATGTGCTTTTCTCTCCCATCTGCCATGGGAAGGTCTGGTCAGAGAATTCACATTAGGTTGGCTCGCTGAAGCTTTCCCTGACAGGCACATCATGCTGGTTGGATTTGATTTTTACAGACAGGCACCCCACCTTTGGCAATAGCTTTTGCTTCTGTGAATTCAGTTGAAACTGAGCTTGTTTCTTCTAATGGAAGAGAACTAGGGAGGTGCACTGAATAAATATAGAGCCATACATTACAACAGTACTGACCTTGCTTGACTAGAGTGTACTAAGAGCACAACAGGCTGCTTCCAACTTTTTCTGATCACTGGGCAAGAGCAGAGGCACCCAGGAGAAACATCTTGCCTCCCTCATGCAGGTTTCCAGGCCTAAGACTTAAGGTAAAAGGTAAATTCTTCAATGAAAAGTTATCGTGAAATATCCATTTTCTTTTCTTTTTAAACTTGCTAAAGCAACTATTAGATCTTTTGTTTTACAGATCTCATTTGTATCCCCTTCAATTCAGCTGAGAACATTAAGGCTTGTCAGTCCCCATCCTTCTATATCCAGAGGGCTCAGGAGATGCTGCTGCATTGACTTCATGGCCATCTTGGGAGTGAGAGACATTTTAGGAGCAGAACAATGACAAAATGGATGTGAAACAGGTGATGAAGTACTGCATCATGACAACTATAAATCCTCCATTAGACATCATCCTTGTTAAAAGTTGTTGGGAAGACTGACAGGTATCAGCAGTACCCTGAATATGCTATTTTGAAGTGTCAGAGGTCTGAATTTTTAGGGGTTTATTTGTTTTGTTTTGTTTGTTTTTTAATGTCAGCTCCGTGATTTTTATAAAATCTGACTCCTCATATTAAGCTCTTAGGGATGGTAATGCTGCTTTCCTGTCAGGAAAGAAAAGCCATGCTTATCTGCCAAGGCAGCTAAGGCTGCTGCTTCTGGCACTACTCAGTGTGAGTAACATTTACCCCTGCAAACAGAACCTTGTGCTAACCTTCTTCACAGGAGAGAATTTCACACTGCACAAGATTTTACATCTTGTGCACACCTTGCCAGCTAATCTCTATGCAATGCAAGGTTTTCACTCTCTCCCTCTGCAGTTAATGGGTGTTGCTAAATGATGCTGGCCAGAGACTTCTGCTAAATGTCGTGCTTATTGAGAAAAGAAATGCTTCTTTATGATTTGTCGTCATTCCCACTTATGTCCCTGTATAGAAGATAATAAGTAGCACAAAGGAGAAACTGAATGATACAATCAGGCACTGGCACTAGAGTGGGAACAAATTAGGTATCAGCTTCATCATTACAGTTAATTTGCACCCTGTGAGAGAGTGGTGTAAGTTAACTCATGTCTGCTGAAGAGTCTCTTGGGATTCTCACGTACATGTAGCTACCAGGGAACTTCTGATGCTTTGGATTACTCTGCTATGAGTGCTTTGTGTGTTGGAGTCCTTCTTAACCACATTAAGGCAGAATAACTTTCCAAATGGAAGTTACAAAGTGTATTGGAGGCAAAGGTGTTGATATAAAAGTGTGGGAGATTGCTGCTCAAGTTTTCCATTAAAGTGCAAGTTTGATGAAGCTGGGGTGTGTATTGCTTTTGGGCATCTGTCAGAGAGGGAAGTGAAAGCCTTATGGAGCACTGGAGCATGTTATTGGCAGTGTTGTAGGCAGGGGAAAGGATTGCACAAGCTGCTTTTACACTCTAACGTGTTCATCTGGATAGGCTGCATTTTATTTTCACTCAGAGAATAGGGAAAGCAAAGGGACGGGGAGAGAAAGTAAAACTACAGGAAGGGAAAGCTGGGGAGAAGAAAGGCAAGGCAAGGCAAGGCAGAGCAAACTACAACTTCTAAAGGAAAGTAATTCAGAATTTTGGTTTTTTATGTCCTTTTTTTTTTTACAAGGCGTTCCATTAAAAGGGGATAATTCTATCAATACAGAAATTTACTAAAAAACAGAGTATCTGAATTTGAACTTTCCATTCTCTGTTTTTGAACTGTTATATTCCTTATATTACAAGAGGATAAGTCTCTGCTTGAAGTCAACCTGGCAGCATTTAATGTAACATGACAGATGATCAAAAATACTGTAATCACCACTCCAATGCCAAAAGTATTCAATGAGGACAGGCTGAATGAGATGCAAAGTAAACTTCCTTTGGAAATGTTGATCAGCCTAAAAGAATTTTAATAAATATGCATCTGAACTAGTTCTTTTGTGCCCCTAAACCAAAATAGCTCTACTTTGTAGAAAATAAATGCAAACTCAGGAAGATCTGTCAAACTGACAATGATTTATCTGACTGATACTCATTTATGTTCCCTTTATCAGAAAATGCAATCCATACACTTTTAGAGTGCCACTACTTTTCCTTCCATTTCACACTGAGATTTTCTACGCTCAGTAAATAAGTCAAACAAGGATCATTAAAACAAAAATTACCTAAAGTCAAAAGGTGTAAAACTGTGAATTTGCTAGATGTTATCATCTCTTGAATGCTGTCAAAGATGTTAAAATACTTGGATAAGAGAAAAATCAGGGATCGATAATTGCTGGAAACAATGCTATTAATATTGTTAATATAGTTTGTTAATATAGTTTTATAGTAATGTTAATATAGTTTTGGTTACACAATGATGCCCATCCCACTGTAAAGGACAGTTGTACTCCTGAATATGCTTTCAGCTGAAACATAAAATTGAGGTACAGATCAAATGTGTCCATAGTGATACTAGGATAATTAAAAATTATAATAGTTTGCGTGTTCAAATTGTCTTGGACCATCAATTAAATGAAATTAATTACTTTGCTTCTAAAAGTCTACCTGTTGTTAGGGATTAGGGTTTTTTTCATATGTTTTCCTAAACCATAGATGATGCTTCCACTGAACTTTGAGCAATTATTTCCTGTTAATAACTGATAATAATTACAAAGAGAGATTAAATTATTGGTGTTAACTTGGGAGTGTAAATACTAAAAGTATGTGATTTTGTTATAAGACTGACTGTGACTTTCAGAAAGCAGCACACAGAGTCAGTTTTAAGGTGTAGTTTTATATTTTTAAATAAGCCTTTTTCTTTGCACAGCAAAAGGGTGGGGCCAAAGGACAGAAGGTGTACCATTCAAATAGCTATGAGATACAAGGGAAAAATTCTTCACTGTGAGAGTGACCAAATGCTGGAGTAAAATCCCAGGAGCTTTAGAGTATTTGCATCCTTGAAGACGTTAAAAATCATGCAGACAAGGCTATGAACACTTCATGCATGAGAAATGAAGGGTTACTGTTTGAGCATGGAACTAAGCTGAATGTTCCCTAGATATCCCACCCAACTGAAATTGTTCTGCAATTCTGTGATTCTGAACTTTGGGGTTGTCCCTTTCCACAGCCAGCATGGAGGTATCCAGGATTTCCAACAAGAATGATATTTCTCTCCTGGGCAGCCAGAAGTGCAGCTAATTCGTACTGAAAGCACCACACTCTTTTCCACAACAACGTGCCATTGCTCACTTTTAATTAAATAGCTTTCCTTACAAATCTGGTTCAGATCCTAAACTAAGACTCCTAGAAGAACAGAAAATTTGCTGATGGGTAACAGAGTTTCCGAATGCCCTTTCTGACTCACTGTAGCTTTCACAAGCGTTATAGAAGGAGAGTATGTGTTTAATGTAACTTTTTCATTGTGGAAATTTCAGTTTTACTTCCAGTCCTCTAAATACTTGATTTAGATCTGGCCATGCCTCTCACTTTTCTCACAGGCAAAAGGGGCTGTAACATTTATTTTTTCCTAGATGTGTATAGTAGAGCTTAACTTACTTGTTTTTATGTTATTTTAGATCCTTAAATGAAAGTTGGCATGCTAAAGTCTAACTATAAAGGGATGATAAAAGGTAGATAATTTTTGAGATTATGAGAAGGAAGGACTGCATTCAGGACATCTAAGAAAAATATACTATTTAAAGTTTTTTTCCTCCTTCTCCCCTTCGAAAACATGTCTCTCCCACTCTTTCTGTTCCTGCTGTGTATGAGTACTACCTTGCTGTCTACCTTCATTAGATCTCTTAAAAAAAAATTATAAAGGCAATCAATATTTTAATAGAACTCATTTTAAAATACAGGGTAAATCAGGAAAAAAAAAAACATCCTCCAATATAAATAAATCATGAATTCTGATCTTGTTCTGGAAAAGCTAGTGCCATGTAAATTTAAAGCCAACATTGTAGCATTTTCAAGTTGCATTTGAGAAATTACAGGGTGTACACCTAACTACTTTATTCATCTGTTCTGCGGAGGGAAATTTTGTTCTTTCAAAAAAAGTTGTTAATGTTCCTCTATTTATAATCTTATTACTGTTGTGATTATTGTTAATAGCAGTTGGCTTTTGTACTTTGGGTGTTCCTTCAATACAAGTTTGATGCAATAGGTAAAGGGATAATTTCAATTAAAAATTACTTTTGATCTATCATGTTAGGAACCATTGCTAAGAACAAAACTATTCATTTGCCATATACAAGTGTGCATGCCTAACTTTGGGCAAATGTATTTTAAAATGGTGACTCTTTTTAAAATAAACTGGAGAAAAAAAAAAAGTCATGTCAACGTTTATTTAAAAAAAAAGGCAAAATCATCACAATATTTTGTTGTTAAACAATAAAAATTTCAAAAGGTTTCATCCACAGCAACCTTATGCTAATAAATTCCTTATAAATATTAATTCACAAAAGTTAAAGAAAAAAAGAACAGATGTTTTCACCTTTTGGGAATAGTATTTAATGATCCTCAAGTAAATTCATTTGGCCAAAAAATAATCTTGCACTTATTCTCTATTTTGAGAGCAAACATGAAGAGGATGTTCAAATATTATTTAATACTTGAAAAATATTCACTAATTTAATTTTTATTTTAATTTAATTTTAATTAAATCTCAGCTAAAATAAAGAAAGGGCAAGAATGTTCTAACTGTACAGAAATACTATAAAGTGCACGATTCCTCTAATTCATCCTTACACTGAAGTAGCAGGCTTGGTTCCCAGGCTGAATACGAGGTTGATGGTTTTATATTAAACATGACTGTGGTATAATTGGAATTACACATGCCTATGTTTGGCCCAATGACTTTATAAACTTTCATCCATAGGCAGTTATTGAAAAGCATATTGCCAGCTCTGCTTACTTAAAATGAAGTGTGCTTCCTGTTTTGGATCCTTCTTGGATGAGAAGAAAGGAAAAATAAATAGGAAATTATTCCGTCTGTGCCCAGGTTCTGAACAACACTATGTTATTCATTTCAATTAAAAGTAATAGGAAAAAAAAATGGGTTTTTGTTGTGTTGCTTAGCAAAACATGAAATAAACTCAGGGCTTGGTTTCTCCATCTTCTTTTTCAGATGTGTATTTTTTTGTATTTCCAAAGATGAATCAAGACTTGCTGCTGCATTGAACCTTGCTCTCATTTGGAATAGTATCCTTTCATCCCAGTTTACCAGGTTTTTATCATTATGACTATAACGTGAGTTACTCTTGGCATTTGAATGATGATGAGAGAAAACTATGCCTGTTCCCATCTTGTGTAACTTCAGGGCTCTGTGACAGAGATCCCCATTTTTCAGTGGTCAGCCACCGTGATAGCTACACCTCTCTTTCTCCCCATGATGAAAAGTAGGCACTCTCAAGTGAAATTCATCGAGGCCACCACAGATACCTATGTGAAAATGATATGGACCTCTTTCCTAAAATATCTGTTCCTTCCATTGCCACTGGAGAGAAAGTAGGAGTGCAGATGAGACACAGATGTTGGTCTCCTGAACACCAAAATTTGGTTAGATAAACCCTAGGTGCATTGCTGATTTTATAGCTACTGTAGCACATTCATGGCCTAATTGAGGTCAGGACTCCATTTTGTGGGTTCAGTCCCCAAGAATAATGGGATTCCATCTGCATTGATAAAACACAGCATCCTAATAGACAAGATAAACAAAGAAAAATGGAGGTTAGGTGACCTGCCCCCAGTTAGTGGCAGAACCTTGGAGAAAGCTAATGTCTTGGTTCAGTACCCAAACTACCGAAATACATTGCCATTTGGGACACAAATCACTGAATATGGCTTCACTGAAATCACTGAAATGGCTTGCAGTGCACTAATGCAGTGTTGCTATTGTTGTTGTTATTCTTATTGTTGTTGTTGTTGTTTTGTTGTATTGTTGTTTTTTATTAATAGTGCTCCTCATGAATGAGGTCTTATTGATGCTGAGTGATACTAACCCACAGTAGGATTCTNAAAGAAAAAAAAAAAAAAAGCCAGAAGAACATAAAAATCCACTGTCAGTGACTTGATAATTGCAAATCTACAAAAAAGATGAGAGGGGAGTGGAAGAAAAAAATCTCAGACTTGTATCTTTATTAGGAGCTCAAAATGTCACATATAAGCAAGGAATACTACATAAAATATTAAGCGACTCTAATGCTGACTCGGAAAATTTATAGAGTAGGAGCTGTCTGTCTTAAATCATGCCCTCTAGTTATCTGTGCTTCATCTTGCCTAACTTGCATACTCTGAGGACCGTGCAGGTTTTTAATTCTGTGTATTTATAAAAAAT
>VXBB01000561.1:22476-33339 GCA_013399915.1 Illadopsis cleaveri | reverse complement strand
TTTCTAGCATTAGATTTGCTTTTTTTTGACCACCACTGAAAGCAGAGCTGACACTTTCATAAAACTTTCTATCATAACCACTAGGTCTCATACCTGAATGGTAATGATCGTCTCAGAAGAATGGCATTTAAGAAACTACATTTAACCTACATTCAAATGGCAAAATACATAACCTGTACAAAGCATCAAGGAAAATTTTCACTGATAAAAACTCTAAAGGCATCACTGGCACCGGAGGTTGTTCCACAGCACATGACAAGAGGTATCAGCGTTTTGCGTGGACCAAGAACCTTAGGAACCTAAAGTCATTTGGCTCCTGGATGTTGGGCAGATCTACTATTTTCTTGGCTAAGTGGCTTAATCATATACTCAGAGAAAGTCATGGAATTCAGCAGAAGGTAGAATGTCCACAGCCAATTTTAGTAAAATCAACCAACCAAACAAATCCAACAGTCTAAGTGATATTTTTCCTAAATCAAGTATAAGCAACAACTATTCAGAAGTGGCAGAGCAGGGTATTAAAATCTGCTCACTTTCAGGTTTACGACTCTATGTTTAAGAAAATTCCTTAAGAAAATTACCCTTAAGAAGAGGCAAATCTAGAGGAGCTAAGTCTAGATGGGATTATGCATTTCTCTTCCCTCTTAATGTTGGGTACGGTCTATTCTATATATGATAATTATAATAATAATAGAAAACATATACAAACAGATATTGTTAAGTAGGTGTAAAGAAGTATAGCTATAACAAAGTACAAATGCAGATATAAACATACGCTGAGATTCATTGCAGGTATTATTGGAAAATGCATAAAATCAGAGAATTATGGAAGGTTTTGGATTGGAAGCAACCTTAAAGATAATCTCATTCCATTTCCCCTCCATGGCCAGGGACACCTTCCACTGCCCCAGGCTGCTCCAAGCCCCACTGAACCTGGTTTTGAGCACTTCCAGGGATGGGGCAGCCACAACTTCTCTGGGAAACATGTGCCAGGGCCTCCCCACCCTCATAGGGAACAATTTATTCCAATTATTTTTTTTAAACCTATTATTTTTCATTTTGAAAAAAGTGTTCCCCTTTATCCTATCACAACATGGATCAGGTTGCCCTATCAGACCACTTAAAAGAGCTTCTGAAAATATCCATTAACTACAATGAGGGCATTTTGTCCTTGAGGTGTCATTGGTACGCTTTGATCTATCGGTGAGAGGCTGCTGATTAGATTCACCTATCCTAATATTATACTTCTTTTAACACAATGCAAACAAGTCACAAATGAGAGGTTGCTCCATAGGATGAGTCAGGGAGTCAATGGAATAATATAGCCTTGAAGGAATCAATTATCACTCTGGGTGAAAGATGGAGCCAGGGATGAACATGTTTCCAAGTGAGCCATCTTTGCTGCAGTGAGACTCCATTCCGCTCTGACCAGCTACTGGTACCAAGGATGATTAAAATGGGTAAAAGTGTATGAATATTGACCTTAAGACAGTGTCGTCAAAGCAAACGCAATTTTACAAAAACTGAGGACCCCAAAATCAATAGTAAAGAACTCATGAGTGAGACTATAGGTGTGTTTGGATAGAGCATCTGTAAGTCTTCATGTTGCTTTTTGAATGCTTGTCTAAAATATATTTAAATTACAAATAATATTTAGGTTCAACTCAATAGTAATGGCACAAAATGTGATGGCCTATGATGCACAGGAGGTCAGACTAGCTGCTTTAATGCCTCATTAAGAATATATGAATCTATGAAAAATAAATCACTTTGGGGGAAATGATGCATTGTAACTAAGTTGCTCTAATTTTCTGCTTCTAGCAAGTACATGTACTGTACCTCTGTACTTGCCTCCTAGCTCTTTTCTGAGGCTCAGGCAGCCTTATCATTGAGTTCAAGGGAGTCTAAGAAAGACTGAGGATAAGACCTTTTAAAAATCATGCTCTTAATCAATTGTTTCTGAAGTCATTTAAATATGCATGTACTTCTGGTTATGACTGAGATTCTTTAAAACACTAAGATACTCACCTGACTATCTTTTTTCATTTTTTTTTCTTTTTTCCTTTAAAAAAGGAAAAGTGAAAGCCAAAAAGAACTATTCAGTTGTAGGTTATTCCTGATGTACCTGATAGGTCAGACTTCAAGTGACAGCACTTGATAAATATTGCCTGAATATTTATNATATGTATATATATTTGTATGTATTTTCAGATACCTTCAGCCGAAGTGTATCTTCTAACTACTTAATATTAAGTTTAGAAGTTGGAATTAGATAAGTTTTAAAGTCCCTTCCAACCCAAACCATTCTATGGATCTATGACCAAACTCACTTGTTTTACAAGCTTTAAGAGTAGTTAATTATTCCAGACATCAACAAGAATATAAAGATTTGAGTAATTTAGAGCTTGCTTTAGAACAAATATCACTGTATTAATATTAGCAACACAGTTGCTTTTTCTGCTTCTAGTTATAAAATACAGCCATCTCCTGGAGGATGAAATAGTGGTATTTTGTATTTTATTGCATTTCAGAAGAGCTGCCTAACATCCTTTTCAGATGGTATTGTCCTAACTTTTTGGACTTTCTCAGTACAAAATCCCACGTCAAATTGAGACTGATGTACCACAAAATAATGCTAGTCAGAGCATTTTATGCCTGGAATCTGAAAGAACCCTGAGATTCTCCAAAGTCCTTTGGACTACACAAGCCTTCATTAGTGGTGTAGTATGAGCTCCAACATTTAAGCTAACTGCTCCAGAGAGGTGTGTGAGGAGGATGAATATCTTTACATGTTCAATCCAGTTGTCTATTCACAGCAATTGACACAAAGACAGAAAGAACTTCAGAAGCATGATCAGATATGGTGATTCTTCCTCCAAAAGAAATCTGCAAAGGTCCTGAGGATGCCCATCACTGCTAACAATGTACTTGAACCCAGACTTCTGTGATAGCCTTGATTGCCATGGGAGTGCTGGTAAGGAAAACTGCCAGACGGAGTCAGTTGTCCAGTTCATGGTTAAAAGAGGCAGATAAAACTTGGTAAAACAACCCTGCATTAGACCAAATCACTGAAGCCGCCAAAGCAAACTAAGAGAGACAAAACAAAGGGCACATCAACATAATGTACATATTGTGAGGATTCTTGAAGGTCAGACCATGCTCTTTTACTTCTTAGTGACATATAATGCCAATATTTGTCAGACCTTGATGAAGACCAAAGCTCAGTCAGAAGAAAAAGCACTGCATGACATTTGTTCTCAGACCTCTACCTTTGAACAGCCTTTGTTGTAGACACCTGGCTATGAGCACAGTTTATAGCTAGAAAGAAAAATATAGTCTAGGTTTGGAGGCAGGGAGAGGGCTTCAACCATGATGGAGAGCACTGATGAAACAGTCACACAAAAAATAGAAGTGTTTTCTTTCCACAGTCAACAAATTATTGGCAGGATTTATCCCAATTAAAGTTAAAATTTACTCTAGAAAATCAGCTAGAGAGTAAACTTAAAAACTGTATGAATTTATTTGGATTTCATATTGATAGAATGTAATGAAAAAATTAGTAATTTCATTTTAACAAGTTATCTAAACCTAATAGATTTTCCAAGTCTTTGTCTATCTGTAAATCTTCAGGGCACAGATCCCCATATAGACATTAATCTATTCAAAGATTCTTTTGAATTGGGCTGATTAAATTAAATTTAATCCACTCAACATGGAGGGTTGTTGCTTTTCTTCTTTGTTTTGTTTTGTTTTGTTTTTTTTCTTTGGTTTAATTAAGCTAAGAACAACTCAAATCACTTTAAGGTACTAAAGAAAACTCTGACTGCATCTAGAACCAAATATTTTCACAGATTGTATTTGTGTGTATGTGCNAAAATCCTTCATCTGTCCAGAAGGAGGACAATACAGAGGCTTGATTCTATTGGAGAAATACTCCAAAATTTCTATAATAAATTTTTGATCTGAACCTTGTCCTCAGATTTCTAGTGATCTCAACATGAAGATGAATCTCCAAATCATTTAGTAAAATCAAAGCAAAGAGCCCCTCATCTACCACAAATAGAATGAATTATTGTCTGAAAACAGTAGAAAACCTTTAGTACAAATTGATGAAGAAGTTAGTTTACTTACTTTTTACTGAGGAAGCATTGTAGCAGGAAGGCCACTTAGGGACAGCTCAAAGATATGGATATGTGAGATATGTGAGAACTGAATACTTACCTACTTTTCAGCTCTGTCAGAAAGTTTTGTGAAGGGTCCAGCTCACAGACAGACACCTAAATCTACTTTTTAGCTCGTCCACAATAATAAATAATCCCAGAATATCTTTCTTGGCTGTAAAAGTAAATATTAAAAGTACTACTTCCTTGTTAAACTGATCTAGCATAGCTTTATTTCCCTTTCTAGCCAGTCGATGAAATAGTGCTGACTATATGGCCACAGTTATTTCTGCTTGAACTCAGATGTGTACCTGTAGCTGTCAGACTCACTTTTCCCAATTTTGGAGCCCATTAGTCACTATTATCAAATCTGATAGGGGCTTGAGAACTTTGATGAAAATAGCTAGTCTAACAAGGAGCAAGAAAATATTAATATCTTCAGCATAGGTAAGAATGCAGTTTCTTAAACTCTTCTGAAAAGAGAGAGCACACAGAGAGAAGATGAATATGCATCTTAAACAAACATCGCAACTAGAAGATGCATTAATCCTTCAATCAAAAAAAAAAAGCAAAAAGATAAGTTCAGTGTATGTCAGAGACACACTGACATCAAAAAGTATTTTGAAGATGACGTCTTCATTGTTTGACATGGAAGTTTCCCAGTACTCACAAGCATTCAGCATTTCACAATATTTGGCTGTTTCATTTGGATTTTGCAGTGAAAATTAAGTACAAGACACTGTAAAATATAATATTATCCATGTATATCGTCTTGTGAGCAACAGGTACCTTTTTATTACGAATGGTTAATTAAGAAGTAAATCTACATCTTATCTCCAGATGCAATTTTGGTAAGTGCATTAAAATGTCTGTGACAGACAAGAAAACATATATGATAGTGATGGCAAATTTTCCATGTTAATCTCATTTTATTGTGAGCCATGGTAATTATTTTACCATTTCAGCTAAAAAATTACTCTCAAGCATGGCAACAGGTACTTTCTGATGTCTCTTAACCATTTTGTTTGTCTCCTTTTTCCTCTGCCTAGCACTAAAATTTTCTTTTCCACCTTGGAAGCCAAGTAGAGTCATACGTTACCTTTTGGATGCCACACCAGTTTAATCACATTGATAGGGGGCTATGCAATCAAAGTGACAGTGCAACGATGATTTGCATCATGCCTGACTCATTACTTTGTGCAGGATTTGGCATGCCAATCAATGGAAAATGATGTGCAGTCCCTTGAAAAATGACACTAATCTGTTTTCCACCAATTGGCAAGAGAAGTCCTTGACAGACTTACAACTTAGGGCCAAAGCCAAAAATTATTTGGCACATTCCTCACTTGCTGCCATTTTGCAAATCCTGAGGGTATTGATCAAAGCAGCAGCTTTTTTTCTTTAATGCTAAAATCCTTATACCCTTCAGGATTTCCTTTTGTTTTCCAGGAAAGCCCTTGAATGTACAGATGTTCTGTGTGGTTATGTTGAATTCTATTATGATATCAAATGCTTCTAAATGAGCACTGCCAGTTGCTAACATCCTAATAATGCTAATGACATCCTGTGACAGTATTGATAGCATCCTTCAATAGCATGCTTGTCTAGTTCCCAGGCCAATTGTACTTACCTTCTGCAGAAAGCTTTGCTCAAGCTCCTGACCCTTCCTTAGGAAGGCATTGGTTAGAATTTTCACAACATATCTGCATTCAGGACACGCCTTCATGGGCCAAAAAAAAAATGATCTGCCTCATTCAACACCTATTATGACTTAGGCTGAGGAGTATTCTGTTGGGGTTTAAGAGAAAATATAGCACTGCTACTGCCATGAGCACCTGAAAAGTGATGAACGTTTCTTTGAACATCTCAAGCACTGAGAAAACAGGGCTGAGAATTGTGGAAATTCCATGCGTGGATCCTGGTTCACCTCTAAATGCAGGCACCAGTGCTGGTTTGGTTTTTGTGTTACTGTGGTTCTCCAATCCCTACACTGCAAGACCATGTGGGCTGCCAAAAAAAGAGGAATGTGCATCAGTTTTTGATTTTACATGAGTTAAATGCCTTCTGAAATGTCTTTTTCATTAATTCTAGAAATTTTAAAAGTGATTAGGTTACCCCATGACTCCATTCCTTTATGCTGGTACTAGAAGGGAAAATGCTTCCTCTGCTTCACCTTCCGTAATGAGAGTTCAGTCCTGTGCATTTCAGGTTTCAGGGAACTGTCTAAAAAAATGTGGGAAAAAAACCCAAACCAAAAAAAAAAAAAAAAAAACCAAAAAAAAACCCCCACTATTTTATTTCTTTCAGATGTAGAAGCATTTTACATGAATAAGTATTTACCTTGACAAATAGTCCAGACAGTATAATTAATACAGCAATTTGTTGCACTATTGAGACAGAAAAAATAGGTAATAGTACAGTGTATCTGAAAACAATATTAATGTTAAAGTGAAATTTAGGTTTAGATGAGACAGCTAAGTATGTATGGTAAGATTAGTTTTGCTAAGAATTCTTTTCTTTCATCTTTTTTAATGAATATTCTCTTAGTGTGGGCAAACATAGTGCTTTTTTATGTGTATGTTCAGTCTGAAATGGAAAACTATTCTGTCATTTATATGGGAAAATGATCTAGTGAAATCTGTCTATTACTGGGAAAATTATTTGTATATATGCATATACAGTCAGCAAATTGAGCTATTTGTACGCTAAATGTGATATTTATTATATTCTCTTATTGTTAAAGCAGAGAGATGTTATTCCCTACTTAGATTCACTTGCTGTCATTGGTTTACAAGTCTAGTTTTGAGATGTGGTATTTTTAGGAAGTTGCTCTGCAGTGATGATTTTAAAATAAATACTATCCGGCAGCTTTACAAAACAAGTGAGTGCGTGAGAGAAAAACATACTTTTTTCAGTCGTAGACAGTTATTGCCACACTACTTTCCAACATAAATAATAGAAAATAGGCTGAGTTTTGCATTTTTGTTTTAGTGTATATAAATATTATGAAGGAGAGCATCTGCAACAAATTTTTACAAGAAACTTGGAAAAGTACTAAAAATGTTTTGAAAATTAAACATGCAAAGACAACAAAAGGGGCAAAAACCCCAAAACATTGACAGGCTTAATATTTTTTTTTTCTCCAAACATGCATAGCTGTGTAAACTTGAAGCTGAAACTTTTTGTAAGAAGGAGTAGAAATTTTCAAAATGAAGCTTTCAATGTTTACAGTGGATTTTTCTCCAATTCCTTCTCTTTTCCTTTTCCAGTTAGATCGAGAGTTCTATTCTCGATGGTAACACAGTACAACCATGTGCAACACAGTTATAAAAATGCACATACAACTCTGATGTTGATAGTTCTGGTTCAAGTACCCATTTTGCCTGGTTCAAGTCCAGATCCTGAATATCCTGAATTTCCATTTCCCACATAGCAGCTAACTGCGGGGTTACTGGGAATTTAATATATATAAGCTTCTCACACACTGTGGCTTGTATTTTTCTGCACCAAAAAAAAAAAACCAACAAAAACAAACTTCAAGACTTCTTGTATTTTCCTGTTAAAGACGTTGAAAATTTCTTTAGGGCAAAAAGCTGTTTCTCGCCTAGATCTTCGTATTGATTTATTAAAATATATAGGTCCGTTCTGCACAGGCTGAACTTATACATCATTGGAGATAAATAATACTGCAAAGAGCTTATAGTATAAACAAGCCAGATGAATGGAAAAAGAAAATATTATCCATACATAATAGATGGGAGTTTGAAAGCAAACAACCTGCCTAAGGAAGTCTGGCTGAATGCTGAACTGGAATCTTTTTATCCAGAATCCTGATGTCTCCAGCACAAAACTGTCAGATCTTGTGCAAAGCCTGTAACTCTAGGTTTGTTATACAGATCAAGCTGAACATTTTTGAAGAGAAAATAAAATCAATCTATTCTACTTAGTCAGCCTCTATGACATTATATGGAAGAATTGTGATTTTGCATATTGGATATATCATGTTGGCACTAAAACAACTTGTGCATTTTTGTTATCTACCCTCTTTACCAAGTGATCATAAGTCAGCACAGAAATCAGAGGAATATTTATTGCTTGAATGATGACATTCATTAAACCTGACCAACTTCCCCAAATTTGGGAAAGTTCTGTATTTCATGTGGCTGACAGGTAGTCATAATGCTAAGTTGGTACTGTGATGTGAATTTATTGCTCAGGCATCGCAGAGGACTGATACATACATACAACAGGAAGAAGGAAAATTAAAAAAAAAACCAAACCATCTTTGCATAGTCCAACATGCATTAAGAGTCTTATCATCTGTCTTCATATTTTTGTATATATATTTTCAGTCTGCCAATACTTTGTGTTCTTCCAGATCTGAAGTGAAAAGGCATAGGTAGAAATGGACTATTCAAGTACAAAATGCGGCAAATCCTCTTTCTCTATTGGAGAAAAGGAATATTATTACAAACTGTTTCATATGCTCAGCCAGAATATTTTTGTGGTGCCCTACATAAGCTCCCTTTGTTTCTCCTTTGTAAAAGGACATTGACAAACCAGAATCTTCTTAATCCAGCACTTTCGGATTCCAGCATTTGTGCAGTTACATCTTGTTTTATACAAAGGAAAATAAATGATGACAAATGAATTACAAGATTGTAAATCAACTGAGTACTTCTGCTGAAATCCGTCTCAGGGAGATTGCAGAACAGCAATGTTAACAAAATGTGGATGAAAATACAGAATATTTGTGTCTGATAATTCATGTTTTTCATCATCAGTCTGAGAAATGTTTGTCAGCATAATTATTTGATGCTTGTATTTGAAAGCCATTATCATAAGAGTGGTGTAGTCCATATGGAGATTGAATAAAATTTGGATAATTCTGGAGCACTAAAACAACACAAAACCTGATCAGATTTACTTTAATTTTTGTTCCTGAAACACAAAGTCTTGTAACTTCCAAGGAAAGGTGGAACTTTGACATTCCTAGGCTATGAATAAAGCCCAAATTTAGATCTGTATATGGGGTAATCTGTGTTCTGACTATGAATCACTATGGCTACTTCTGTGCTAGGGGCTTCCCAAATCACAGAAGCAGATTCAGGGCCTAGATGGTTCAAAAGACTTATTTTAATCATCAGCAGTGAATGAACATCACTGCAAACTCTTTTCTTAGCTATATCTCAGTTACTGTCTTCAGTTACTGTCTATATACAGGCAGACGTGCTAAAAATGTTTATGGCTTTTCCATCTTAGTCTGAGTTGCATTGGATTTTGCTGTAACAAAATAAATGCCTGAAAAAAGGATCTGGTTATTAACATGCACAAGGAAAAAGACCACCAAACCCTCATCAAATGAAAAAAACAAAGAAGGAGGATGGCCAGGCACTGAACAGGCTTCCCAGGGCAGTGATCACAGTCCCAAGTCTGACAGAGTTCAGGAAGAGTTTGGACAACGCTCTTCAGCACATGTTGTGAGTCTTGGGGTGTCCTGTACAGGGCCAGGAGTTGGATTTGGTGATCCTTGTGGGTCCTTATCCCCTCCAACTCAGGTTATTCTATGATTATAAGAGGTATCATCAGGTGATAGGAAATGGAAATGCAGAGATGTACCCCTTGTCCTTTCAAAAAACAACCTCTTCCTCTTGGACCAGCAGACCACAGTCTGGCACATGAGTGAAACTTGGTGTCTCAGTTTGCCTTGGTGTTTTTTAATGAGTGACTGCAGAACTCTCCACAAGGAGAGCCAGACCTAGGGCTGTGCAAACCCCCTGTCCAATCTCCCAGCTTGCCATTTCAGCTGGGGAGGGACAAGGGGGACATCTTCAGCAGGAGAAATGGCTCCATCTAAAGCCTCACCTCACCTGGGAGAATATCTTCTTAACATCCCACTGCTGTTGCTGTGCCCACTGCCTTAGGCAGTGGAGCCAGTTTCACTTAAATTGTCATCAACTGGGCTTTCTGCAAGAGATGGAAAGGATGGAAAGGCACAGAGAGAATGAGAGGTGGTGATGTGTTAGACTGCTCTGCATGGTCAAGAATGTGAAGACACATTGACTACATGTGTGGAGAGTATCAGAAGTTGAGAGTGGGTTATAACTGCAGTGATAGCATGAGAAAGTGTCTTGGTCACAAAGCGGAAAAGCAGAGTATTGTCAGACTGTGGTCTTGTGATGGGTCTCATTAAAAGCCATTAAAATCCATTCCACAAATGCATCTTGACACAAGAGATGCACTGCCTGAGAATGTGATTGAAATTATCTCTGTACTCTAGCAGTACTTCCGACCTAGCTATGAGAAATACTTCCAGCCTGAACTTCATTTTTTATTTAAACAACTTTTTTTTTCTTTTTTTTTTATTTTTTTTATTATTTTTTTTTTTATTTTTCTTTTTTTTCCTGGAAATGTGATAATAATTCTCTATTCTTCATTGTGGCCTGACTGAGACAAGTATTTTAAAGTCAGTGATTTCAGGGGGCAAAGTCAGATAAGCTAACCAGTGCTATACTAATTCCAGTTATACAAAAGCATACTCAGGTTTTGGGATATGAGAATAGACTGTTGACTTCAGAAAGACTTGGGTGCCCCACTGAAATTGAGGCTATAAAATTGAATATATTGTTAACATGACTTTAGTTTGGATTCAAACTAAATACCCTTTTATTCTGTCATTGTTATAAATTTCATTCAGTAAAAT
>VXBB01000561.1:10733-22458 GCA_013399915.1 Illadopsis cleaveri | reverse complement strand
ATTTCATTCAGTAAAATCAGTCATGCAGCTATTGGTGGGTGAAGAGTAAAATTGTATTTAAAAATGGAGGATTAAATTAGAAAAGAAAAAGTTACACCAAGGCAGTGTAATAATAAAATAATAATAAAAAGCCTGGAAAATAAATAATAGCCTACCAGAAAGAGAATTTTAAAACATAATTGGAATTAAAAGAAATAAATGTGTTTTGCTCTTATCTAATCCATCACCAGAACAGTAATGTGGTCTTTGAATTAAAACATGTAGTTGGATGAGAACAAATCCATCCTTACTGTGACTCCATTAACACCAAGTGTTCCACTATGTGGGCTTTGACAGGAATATGCATGACTACCTGAGGCAGGAATATGAATTCAGTAATGGGCCAAATCCTGTCAATGACTCTCTTTCATTAGCTGGAGTTGGGTCTAGGCACCAGCAATTTTAGACCTGAAGGAGATTTGGAATAAATTGGTGACATTAGTCCTGTGGAAATCCAAGGAATTGTGGCATGATTAAGTAATGTATTACAGAGAAAATCGGTGGCAAAATTGTGAACTGATCCTAGATGAGAGACCTGTCACCTGGCTTCTTAAACACAGGAAAACTTGCCTGCTCAGGGTACCCAGGGTGGTTTCTCCCAACCTATGTTTGCCTTAGCTATTTATATTGTTAATCCAACAGTGCTGGGACTGTCCTTTGCCATGTGTTTGTATAGTGTGACACAAAACACTCTGTCTTGGAGGGGCCTTCATGACTGCAGTGCATATAATGCTAATAACATTAATAATTATACAAATAACAGCCTGAAAAGTGGCAGTGTAAATATTTGCTTTATGTGCAGGGACAGTGTATATGTTACAGATGAAGACAAACATTCTTGTCAGGCAAGCAGGTGTTTGAACTGGGATTTTCAGAGCCTGGAAAGGTACTGTCCCTGCAGTGCCAGTGCATGAAAAATCACACATAGTTTGTAAATACCCAAAGCAGTCACAGAATTTTGCTACCTGTAAATCACTACGTCATTTCCAGTATGAGATCTGCCACAAACTCCCTCTTTGGGATCTTGGTTCATCACCTTTTGGTGTCTCAATTTCTCTAACTGTAGGTCAGAAACCGCAACCACACTTACCTGATGCAGTTGAAAAAAGCGAAAGGAAACTAATTTGAACCAGCTGTTTTGCAAATGACTGCATGAATGTGGCTCTGTTAAGTAAAAAAATTTATTAACAGGTAGAAAAAAAAAAAGAACTTTTAATTTACCATCAAAATAGACCAATTTCTTTAAATCGCATTCAATTACTTCTTGATGAGTAAAGCTTCTTTTTTCTATCCCCATTTCTGGATTCTCATCCTTCCCATATCAAAATCCACTCTAATTCTTCTACTGTGGAGCTTTAAAAATAAGCTGGGGAGTCATAAAAACTATCCCTCTCCAGATTCTATAGGCAGCCTAATAGAAAACAATTAGCTTGAACAATAAAAACACGAAATAACATTTGGGACATAAATATTTTCATCAGAGATGCACCTCATCATTGTAAAAACTTGTGCAAGTCAGCAGACCTGAGTGTTTGTGGAACCTATTTTGCACTCCCTTTACACCATAAAAGATCTGAAAGGATCTTGAGACCCAAATTTTTTGTAAGCTAAGCCAGGAAGGGAAACAGGAGAGGGTTACTGACAGCCCTCTGTTGTACTATTGTACCCTAGGTTTCCGTGATATGCTCTTAATAAAACAAAAGGGAACCTTACGATAAAAATATCTCCCCGTTTTATAATGTAAAATACAAGCAATTTTATCAGCATTAACACTGATTGGCTTCCATTAGCCTCTTGCCTTCTAATAAAATTTATGATACCTTTCAGAAGCACAATTTGATAGAAAGTGAAGTGATTACACCCTGCTTAGATATCTCTCCAGCATCTATTCCAACAATAATGCAGTAATTTTATGCATGAAGTAGCACAATTGGCATAAATAGTTATAATACTGAGTGCTGTCTAAGGAACCTGGCTGCTGGAAAATTAGAAAGAGCTTCACACTTTTGAAACAGGTAATTAGGATTTCTCTCCATGCTCATAGGAGGCAGACTGGAGTTTCGTTTTATATTTCATGTTTCATTAAAATATATGTGTTAAAAATAAACGTTGAATTTAAAGCTGCAGAGATTATGAAAATTAAAGGTACAGCACTTCTGCAGAAGGTAGAGTAAAATAGTGCATTTTAACTTCTAATTTTGACTCTGGCAAGAGTTTTAACACTTTCTGACAGGCAAATCAGCCTTCCACTGTTTTTGAAGTATTGAGTTCAACAATAGGTTCATATAGCTGTGGTCAGCAAGATGGAGTTTTACTGATGTAGAGTTATGTCCCTAAACTAGTCACAATTTTAATTTTTGCCTGCTCAGAAAAGGGAATGCTTAATGATATAGGAGGCTTTTGCAAATTAGTGGTTACAGGGCTCTTCTCCATGACCTACCTTCTATTTATCATTTAGGTGTTCAACGACTGTCTTCAATGTACTTCGCTTCCCATTCTAAGCATCAGTGTCTCGCCTTTTTTTTTTTCTTTCCCTTAAACTCCATGATTTCCTTATTTTTTTGGAGCATAGTCACGGTCAATATCTTAAACTAGATGGATTTCCAAAGAAATTCAGGATTAAAACAATCAGGAAGACAATTTCAGGCAAAACAATTTAATTTGTGATTTTGCTTTGAGCTCTCCTGAAAGAGACAGAAGAGTTTCCCTGAACCACGACAATCCACATTTTTTTACCTTCAAATAATGCTGAAATGCATTGTTCTGTTTCAAAATAATGATTTATGTTGAAATATTATCACTTGCATGATAAACAAGCAGGGAAACATGCAATAAACCCTACACAAGAATAAAACAAGAAAGTNCCAATCTGGCCTTGAACACATCCACAGATTCCCTGTTCATTTTCTCATCTTGTCTCTGAAATTTAAATATTCTAGTGACTCTACTTGTGAAAACCTTTTTAGGCTGCAGTTTTGCTGTTTTATGGGAACCTGGATAGTTACAACTCCAATGAAAAACAAGCAAGTTAGGAATGACTGTGGCTCAAATATCACTTAGACCTGTAAAATCAAGGCCTATTCATCATGGTCCAGAAGCTCCCCTTTTGTGAGGGTGCAAGGTGCATTTCAATAGTCTGATTGTGGGGAAATGTTTCTTGTGATTTTTTTTTTTCCTTGTAGCCAAGGATGGCCTTTTACTCAGGAAAATTTCAGTGAGGAAGAAAAATAACCCTTCATTGTAATAGGCAGAAAGGAAATACTCCCTAAGGAAACCACCAACAAAAGGAAAACTTTATTATCATTTCCTCGTGAACATTCAAAATCTGAAAAATCTGACTGAAATTAAGCATCTATTGTACAAAAAATTAAATCAATACATTTAAATTAACGATAAAACTGCCCCTGTTCTAATGAAGAGGGAATATCTCTTCTGCTAGCAGCTGCAATAAAGAAGGCACTTACTGAAACTGCCTTTGGTCAGTGAAAACTGAAAGAAATTTATTGCTATAATATTAAACTTGAAGAAAAGGAACATTTCTCTTTGTGTTTCTATGCACATATTTGATTGTGGTATGGTGAATAAATTACAGCAGTAAGAACCCTCCAACTATGAAAATTAGAGCAACATTTCGTAATGTTCAAGCAAAATGCAACAAAGTAATCTTGTTTTTTAGTGCCCGAGATCTCAAAATTTTGATTGCTATTTTTCTCTCACCATTTATAGGAATCCTCACAGAAAGTGGTAAAGATAAGGTCTCAAATGTTAATATGAACAGAAACAAATAAATGAACCTCAGCTCTCAGAAAATAGCCAACTTTAAAATAATATGAAGGGAATTTAATAAAACAAAATAATTAGCTGTTCATAATATAGAGTAGGAGAATTTTATTGCTTGGCAAGTTGTATTTTCTCCAAATTTCTGTAATTTTTTTACTAGTTCTTGTTGCTTATTTTGGTTTTGTTTTGATTTTGTTTGTTTTGAGGGGGATTGATTGTTGTTTTTGTTGTGTTTTTTTTTTTTTTCTTGATATGTTGGTTTTTTGGTATTTTAAACTTCTGTCCCCATTACATATGTTTCAGCACTGATTTCACCAGGTCGTGGTTGTACGGAACAGCTTTAAATACTGGAGACTGGCATACAGCACATCTGTGCTTTGGTGTCTGGAGCTCAGATTGGAGGGAGACAAGGTTTTTTCCAGACATTGCAGGTTGTACTCCAAACCCTCACACTCTGTCCTGCTTGGGGCACAACCAATTTCCCCTTAATGCACAGTGCCTTTTGGTAATGTGCCACACAGAGAGGCTCCAGAGAATACACAAGAGCAATCTGAATAATTCCTGGGGAATAAATTATTCAGGAGGCTTGGCCTTTGTTCCCAAACCATTCCTGAATACTATGAATATGATAGTTATGTGTAAGTATTTACCAAATAGTTTATACAAACAAATCGTGGCCTATGGATAGTTCGTGAATTATTCACTTCGGCTGCTCATTGTCTGTTCTTCTGTAAACTGTGCTGTGCCCCTGAAATCATATGTTCCCTGATTGGATGACTGAAAAATTGTGTCTCACTGCTCTCCCAGTGGATGACTGAACTCCCTGGAGGAAGGGAATTACGCATCATGAACAGCAAGCAGCAAGTGTGTGGTGCAGCCACACACCTTTTTGGGTGGCACAGCTGATTTATAGGATTGATTCCTACCTCACCTCCTGCCTCCTGTCTTAATCCTTCTTCAGTCACCAAAATTTATAATGTTTGCAGCTAATTTTGCAGCCACGCAATTCCAAATGTGTGCATGTTAACTGCACCTGCATCCAAAAGGTTCCATCAGTAGCATTCTGGGGCTAATACTTGCAATTTTAGCACAGGAAACTGAGGCAACTGTAACCTTGTACCCCTGAAATACAGTACTGCCTCAGCTATCTTGTTGTTACCACTGTTGTTAGCGAAAATATCAATGCATGGTACTACTCTTTGTATGAGTGCAATTAGATTTAGACTGGAGACATTTTCAGCTCTATCACAGTTCTGCTAAAAAGGTGGAAATATCCAGCCACGAGTGCTGGGCAAAGGGGACCAGGGCCATCCTCCTTATTGCCTCTCATCAGCCTAAACTGGTTATGAAGTGCATCTTCCAGACATTGATAGATTATAGCAAATGTTGGTTGTGAAAGTGCATTGCTCTCAGAATCATTTTTATGGGCAAACAGTAAACATATCTTAAATATAAAGCCAAGAGTTTATCGTTAGTGTAATAAAATCTTAGTTGCTTAATCATTATCAGCCCACATCTAATTAGTGTGGAAAAAGAGAGAACACTTCTATGCAGGAAAAGTTGCAGCACTAGTAATTCTGTGTTTGAGACTCATACACACACCTGAGTTTCTGTCACTTCCCCTGGTGTTATGCTCACACATCTCCCTCCCTGTGGGGTCTGAAGGTGAGTGGTTTCTTCCTGGTGGTGTTTATGGCAGGGGTTATGCTGGGTTGTCAGCATCTGGAGCTTTTGCCAGGAGGAGCATGATGGTGGTGATTGTGGTTTCTTCTTTTTGACTTTAGGATCCACTTGTGGTCATTCTTACGGGCTTCTTAGCACAATTGTACACCTTGTTATTTTTTTAGTTGGACTGCATCTCTACATGCATGTGTACCAGATACAGTACCTTCCGCATGTCTTACACATGGTTTCCTCTTTTATGCCTAAACCTCGTTTCATCCAGCTCCAGGTCCTTATTTTTTTAACTGACCATGAGTAAGTTATTTATAGCCATGCAGTCTCCAGTGTCAGTCCCACCTCTTATCACCCTGCTTCTCCACATCCCATGTCCCCACTTCTTAAGACCTTTCTTGTCTTAGCATGGCTGCATTTCTCTAACATTAAGTTAGAGTTATAAAACCATGGTGGTAGCATAAAAAGATAAACAGAAATAAAACAAATTAGCCATAGCCATCTGGTCATTAGAAAAATTGCGGTTACAGCTAAACCAAGTGAAACAAAGCTGCAGAGGGGTCAAGAAAAGTTCAAACAGAATATAGATGGATCTTAGGCCTTTAAAACTCAACACAAAACTGACAGCCTGCTACTGGCACTGGTAATACGGTATTACAGGGCTGTGGGGATACAAGTAGATTCTACTAGCTGGGAAAGGAAAAGGCCTGAACAATCTTGTACTGTTGGTGTTATTTTTGAGGGGGAAACGTTTTGCTTTTAGCAGGGTTTTGTTGCTAAGATTCATTTTTTTGCTGTTGGAGAAAGTTTTCTGCATGAACATTGCTCCAGAAATGCTTATAATTCATGAAGTGCCTGACTATTTTTTGGGCAGAAGTACTTCTGCTTCTGTAGTAGATATGCAGACTCTTGTGAATGGACAGATTATGTATTTATCTGACATCTCTGTGACCTTAACATCTGGAAATTAAAGGTGAGTCTGTTAGGCTGGTCCATTAAGAAATCTGTGGGGACTTTCAATCCACATCTTCATTTGCAGGCCTAGAGAAATTAAAGGGTGACTTTCCTCCTAAAAGGTACATGTTGGAAGATAAGAAAGTGATACAATAAAAATTCTTTCCTTCTTTACCTGAGAAAGGTACAAAGCCACAAAGCCCAGAAAGCCAGAAGGAAAAAAGAACAGGATGCTTTGTCCCAAAGTAGAGGGCTTTCAGCAGGAAGTGATAAGACTCTCTCATCTGTGTAGCTTCAAATCACCCAAGGGGAAAGAAACTCATCCTGCACAAGTGAAAACATAATTTGTTGAATTAGTTTTCTGCTAACTTGAACCGAAGAACAATTGTCATCACAAAATGAATGAAAGAAAGCACTCCCTAAACAAATGCAAACTCTACAACTGATCTTTCTGTGATAGCTTATTATGAAAGACTAGCCACAAAGAAGTCTCTCACCACATTCTATAAATAAAATCTTCAGAAGAATCAAGGGGAGAGCTGACAGAAGATGGTTCTTTCTTTAGATTTCCCTATTTAATTTTAAATTCTGGATCTAACCAAGTGGAAAACTGTAAAACGTGATGAGGAAAATTTAAACCTCCAAAAAGCACAGTGTATCCTGTAGCTCATTCGTATAGAGAGGAATTTCTTGGACAAGACTCCACCCTTTGGTTCTCAGAGCACTGCAGATTTCCAGGGGCTTTTCTTAGGGACGAGGGACAATTTGAATTCTGCAGCTCATTCTTACCCTCCCAGCCAGCTTGGCTCTGGACCTCTGTGCTGTGCAAAGAAAGGGTGCAGTCTCACATCCAACTTCATCCTGCATTCACCCTGCCTCCTTTTGCTGTTGGAGTGGCACATGCCTCTTCCTCCAGCAGCTGGTGGGCTCATCTGGCACAGTGTGTGAACTGACTCTCTCTTTTGTTTTCCTCTTGCTTCCCCTAATAACTTTGCCAGCCTTTTCTGCACACTGGCAATGAATGTCACAGAAATGCCTATCAGCACATAAATTAAGTAAACACTGGGGGTGTCCTGAAGAGCTTTGCAAAGTAATGTCTGAGATGCCAGCGGGGTTGTGTCTGAGTTAGGCACAGTTTATTATACTCTCAACAATAGAACTCGTGCACAGCTCTGGATGAGGAACAGGAACCCAAGCAGGTTGTTGGCCATCTGAATTCTACTTGCTGAGTTATTTCCCCAGATAGAGTCTTCAGTCACAGCCTGGCAGCTGCCTCAAGCACTGCCAGAAAAGTCGCACCACTTTATTAGCATAACTAATGCCACTGAAGAGGATCTGCAGATATGGAAATCATTCTGCTTCATATGAAATTTCAACATGCCATCATTTAGCTTGTCCAGACAGCCTCACTTACGAGAACAGCTACCTGGAGAGGCTGTCCTCTCATGTCTAGAAATGGCAGGAAAAGTGAACTCTCACATACATCACCTCTTCTCCCCTTATGTCTGCTGTTCACAACATCTAAAGGGACAAAGGAAAACCATATTTCTGGTACAGCTTTTAGGACTAAAAGCAAACAACAAAAAATCAGGAGTTGGCTAAATGGAACAGAAAGATACCTGGTAAACTGCTTCAAAGAGGTGACAGAAAGGCTTTTAGGGAGAGGTCTCCCTGATTATAACATCCTGCTAGATCAGAGAACAGATGAGAGGGAACCCCTAACATAGATATAAAAGGAAGAACACAGTAAAAATTCTTTACAGGTGGATTTTCAAGCTGCATTAATTTTTCTATATAAATTCTATTGTAACAGAACATAAGCACTTCCTATTCCTTATCCAGCCAGTGGACCCCTCAATCCACTGTGTTTGTCAGCAACAGCAGCCAAAAACAGCTGTTTCCAGAGAAAGTTTGAAACTCTGTGTATGCTCTTAATTGTGACAGATTGGGGTGTACCTGACCCTACGTACTGATCAGTTTATGCCCTGAAGCATGAGAATACACAGCTCTTGTAATTTTTATCCCAGCTAGCAAAACTGCAGATGTTCTTTTTAATTTAAAAATGTGCTGAGCTTCCCTCATTCAGCCTATATGTCCTTTATGCTCATGCCTTGGGCAGGCCATATCTGCATTTCTGTAGGGACACTGAATACCAGGAGACAAGACAGGGAGAAAGAGGAAAAAAGTAGACAAATCAGTGGATGGATTCTGGGTTTGCAATAAGTCATGGCTCCAAATCTCTCCTTGTGATAAGAACTTTTTTTTTTAACTCGATGGCAAGATGGTACTGAAATAGAGAAATATGTCATCAGAAAATCCCAAGTACATAATGATGACATTGGAGAGAGGTTAGGCTTATTAGCACTTATTTTAAGGCAAATTGTTTGACACTAGGGGTGCCTGGTGTTCACCTATCTCTGCAAACATATGCAGCCGTATGTCTGGTTATATATCCCTGGGCTGCTTACTAGTGTTGGTCTGTAATTCTTCTATACAGACTGTTTATGTGTGCTCAGAAATGTACACCTACGTGCACTGAAAGAGATCTGAGGAAACTCCCTTCTACTTTCAACTTCCTTTGCATCAATTTATGGGACAATCTGTGGGACCCCAGGTGATACCATGGGGTCAGAAGGAGAGGAGTGGTGGGGGGAGTTGTTTGTAGCAAAGGAAAAGTCTGTGAGAGTTTGTTCTGGTCAAAAGAGAATTTAGGATTAAAGTAATATTTGTGCTTCCCAGGCTGAATTTCCTGGTGATAGCTGGTGTTGAATAGCATGGGGTTAAATGCATCATAATTATGATCTGCTACTGAAATTTCTACCCTTTGTATTGCAGAGTCCTTTCAACTGGTCCAATGACACTTTTTCCCATTTTCTCCCTGCAGCTACTACTTATAATAATATGTTTGCAAACTCTGAGAGACCATCAGTGTGTTAGCACAGAACATCCCCACTCATTCGCATTGATATCATTGCCACTGTTAAGTGATAAGCCCTCTTGCAAACTACTGCTTTGAATTCCTGCTTGTGGCTTCCAAGGCCGTGTTGAGCATGCTTTGGAATACAGAAATCAGTGGTTTTCCTGATGGAAGAGTTTCAAGTAAGACTTAGAAGAATTAAAAGCTATGAAGTTATATTATCCATATCGTCTCCCATTCAGGATTATCTGTCATTGTGATGAATTTATGCCACACCCTCCAGTTTTGTAAGTATTTTACAATGATGACTGTATTGTACCCCTTGGAACACTTCCCTTCCTTCCTCTTCTAAGAAGTGCACTTTGTCTTTTGGAGGTTTCAGGTCAAGATTTTACAGTCTGTTTCTGAACTCCCAAACACCCACCTACTTTTAATAAAGTTAGTGAGAAACGCTCCATAACTCCAATGATCTGATCCATACCATGATTAGAAAAAGCAAAATCCTGTTTGGAAATCTTTGCTTTTTTCCTGAAACGTTATTTTTATTTACATATTGTAAGCAAAAGATCTCAGATAAGCTAGACTTATCCAAGCTTATGAAATATTGAAGCTACAAAGGGAAACATAGTATAATAGCAACTAATTCCAAGAAATAATTAATACCACCAAGCCTGACCAGATGGAACAAGAGAAGGTGGATTTAAAAAGAAGCCTAAAAATGGGTAGAAAAAACTGCAGCAAGAGAGGAGTAGGAAAATGGTATTATATATAGAATATCACCATTCTCATTTATGATAGATCTCTGGCTAAGGAGAAGACAAATCACATGTGTGTACCTTGTCTAATTTCCTTCCCCTCAACTGGGAGGGAGACGTGGGAGGTGCTAGAGGGTGCCTGAGTGGTGCTGGGATGGAGGTGGAAGAGAATCCTGCACCATGTGCAGGGCACACTGACTTTTCCCCACCTGGGACAAGGGTGTGCTGGGAATCAGGGACACAGTAAGGACTTTGTCATGTTCTCCTCTTTCCTTTGCTTCTGGAACAATCCTACCCTTGGCTGGGAGGCTGATTTAACTTCATCCCCTTGTTAGCTCCAATGGGATCCCGATGCTCTCTGTAGATTGTCAGTCATGAAGTGCTTTAGACACTTATTGGCAGCTAAATCAAGAACTTGTTTCACCCATATCTCTGCTCAGCTAGAGGAATGCAGAGACTGCCCGAGGGCTGCATTTCAAAAGGTAAATTCAAATGTGATGCAATCCTATTACAGGTTCCCTGTGCAACTTGAAACTAGGGAGAGTTGAAAGCCATCACTTGGTAGGGAGGAGGCGATAGGGATTCAGTGTCATGGGAGAAGCTTCACAGCCTGGTCACCATATCATTTTACTGGAAATATCCAAAGGCAACTGCAGAACATCAGGTGACTGATTATATTTCAGGTTCTGCTGTTCATGCAGTATTGACTATGGTCAAAACAGTTAAAGCTGGATGTTTTGCAGTGCCTATCTGGAAATTAGTAGGAAAAAAAAGTTGAAAACCTGTATCAATGAAATATCCTTCATAAGAACAATGATAATTTATTGTTATGATTATAATACTAAATTGAAACATTCCAGGGAAGATAGGTGCATCATTGATAGTGATGACCTTCACAGCAAAGTAGAGACACGTTTTAAGCTAAGCAACTGGTCTATAGTTATTGATGATATGTTATTGAATTATTTATCACAGGCTGAATGAGGGAAATTATATTTGCTATTGAAAACTACAATACAGCAACAATGGAAATTCTTAGAGGAGAACTGCTAGGTTTCATACACAGAGAGGATGTTGAAGCAATATGCGTCGTATGTAATTTCAGATGTAAGGGGAGGCTACCAATTAGGCAAATTATTAAGCCTAGTAATTTAAAAAGAGAATGTAGGGATAGATGAGAAAATAGGTGCATTAGCAAACCCTTACAACAGATGGCAAAGTGTCCTCAGATCCTCTAGTGGTAAAAAAATCCGATAAATATAAACTTTCAAAGAATATTTTATGTGATGATATCATCCAGAATGCACTGACTCTGAGGACTCAGAAAGCTATCTAGGAGGCATTCCACTAAATTATTTAGCTCAGGACGACAGGAAAGAATTAAGGAAAGAAATTTTCCCATCTAAAAGTTAAAACAACAATCCACTCTGTATCCACTATTAAAGCTCAGGGTCCAGATGGTTGCCCAATAGAATTTTTAGCAAACATTTGGAGAGATAATAAGGCCAGTAACAGTAGATAATTACTCACTTCTATATGGCTCAGTGCCCCCCTCATCTACATTTGTTTCTGTTGCAGGTTTTTTGCCAAAAAAAAAAGAAAAAAA
>VXBB01000556.1:15131-33524 GCA_013399915.1 Illadopsis cleaveri | reverse complement strand
GATGTTTTTATGATATAATTAAACAGCAATTACTTCCCTTCCTTCCTTCCTTCCTTCCTCTTCTGTCTTCCTACAGTGAGCTGTGAATGGAGCATGGTGAGATCTATTCTTGGTAAAACTGTACAGTTGTGCTTATTTTTTTTTTAATTATTATTTTAGCAGGCACTTTTCTCTGCATCATTCCAAAATAAGAAACTCGACAGCACGTATTTGAGGCTTCCAAAATTCCAAAATTTCATTTNAGGCCGTTTTTGGGGCTTCCAAAATTTCATTTTCCTGGGTCAGAAGCCGTGCATTAGTAATGACTGAAATAGATATTTTTTGGATTTTTTTTTTTTTTTTTTTTTTTAATATTCTGTATCCTTTTACAAAAATAACAGCTAATTCATTGGATATTAATAGGCTGCTGGTTTTGGAATTTTGTTCTTGCTGTAAAATTAGTTTATTTGGGTTAACTACCCACCCAGTCTTCAAAGTACATGGAGATTTTGTGTTGTCAGATGACAAAATTAAGGTAATTTGTGATGGTCAGACTGATTTGCTGATCTCCCACAAATGTTCCCATAGATGCATTTGTGTGTGTGTGTGACCTGGGATGCAGAACTTCACTCTTACTGGAGTTTATTCCTGGAAATTTCTTAGCTCACAATTAGAACTGAGGGAATCTGAGATTATTTGTCAGGTACCAAGTCTTCTCTCCTGGTACTCTGAAAAAAAATAAAAAAATAAATTTATATGAAGTCAGATTTTGCAAAGTATGAAGACAAATGAACCTCACTCGCTATCAAGTCATTGAGAACAATCCCAATTATTTTCTTTTCCTAAGAGTTAAATCCCAGCTGTCATTCCCAATCTCTGGAGACAGAGCACTTTCTGCCAGCTGTTGGTGTTTGGTGTCAAGGTTTCCCTTTCCATGCAGAATTCCCTCACCTCTCATTTACATCGTGCATTATTCCCTTACTGAATAACCCTTGTCTGCAAGAAAAAAAATGAAAATAAAAGGTACTTACGTGCTTACCCTGGAGGGAAGAGCTGTCTTGAGATGTGAAGCTTGGCCCAGCTGGGGTTTTGCTTCTCCTGTGTGGTAAAGTCACATCAGTTTAAAATTCAGCCAGAACAGGCTCCACATCAAATGTTCCCGATTAACTCACCTTTAGTAATTAATCAGTTACAGAGGGTTTTTTTCTGCATCCTGCCTGAAGGCACTGCCCGTGTTTGGTGTCTCCTCTGTGCTCAGAACATGGCACATGTCTGTGCCATGAGTCAGAAACATGTCCTAGACAGANTGTCTCCTCTGTGCTCAGAACGAGGTGTAAAATGAAAGAAACGGGCAAAACATCCTGGGAGTCCCTGAAGGCTGAGCAGAGCCAGCATTTTGAAAGGGGTTTCTCCCACACTGATGCCCCCAATAAAACCAGAAGAATTTTACCTGAAGAAATTTTACCTCTGGTTTGTGGCTGCACAGCTGGGAGAGCAAAAGGAGTCTGCCAGGGCGGAATCCGAGCCCTTCAAAACCTGGTGGTGATGTTACTCATCCCTAGGACACTAAAAATTCCCAATGGCTCCTCCAGAGGAAAAAGGGTTTCTTGTTTTTCTCTCAGCTCATCCCTGAGTGCTAAATGAACTTTTATTTTTCTAAACAGATCTCACTGGAATGTGGGGAGGAAGGAAGAAATACATTTCAGGTTCAGTCTCTGAAGGAAAAATGTCTGTGCCATGACTCAGAAACATGTCCTAGACAGATTTAGTGGGTATGAAAAGAAATTTTTCTGTTTGGTCGTTTACATTCTTATTTTATGTCTGAAAGAGATTTTTGTAGCATTTTTCTTTCCCTGTATCCAAAATGAAAGAAATGGGCAAAACATCCTGGGAGTCCCTGAAGGCTGAGCAGAGCCAGTTTTTTGAAAGGGGTTTCTCCCACACTGATGCCTCCAATAAAACCAGAAGAATTTTACCTGAAGAAATTTTACCTCTGGTTTGTGGCTGCACAGCTGGGAGAGCAAAAGGAGTCTGCCAGGGCGGAATCCGAGCCCTTCAAAACCTGGTGGTGATGTTACTCATCCCTAGGACACTAAAAATTCCCAATGGCTCCTCCAGAGGAAAAAGGGTTTCTTGTTTTTCTCTCAGCTCATCCCAGAGTGCTAAATGAACTTTTATTTTTCTAAACAGATCTCACTGGAATGTGGGGAGGAAGGAAGAAACACATTTCAGGTTCAGTCTCTGAAGGAAAAATGTCTGTGCCATGACTCAGAAACATGTCCTAGACAGGTTTAGTGGGTATGAAAAGAAATTTTTCTGTTTGGTCGTTTACACTCTTATTTTATGTCTGAAAGGGATTTTTGCAGCATTTTTCTTTGCTTGTATCCAAGCATTTGGCTCCCTGTGAACTGAACATTATTTCAGGGGATCCTTGGCTGTGGTTGTGTCTGTCACTGAGTATTTGGGATTTCTCTGCCCCACTGAAATCTCTGCCAAAGGTACATCTGAGAACTGATTTTCTTTACTGCACAGGTTGGTGGGAGTGTCAGTGAAACAACAGCAGGATAATCCTCCCAGCTCCCACCATCACACCTTCAATCAGAGCGAGCAGAAATGAATCTCACGGAGACTGTTCAATCAGACAGGAGCAGAGCTAATCCAGCATTAAGACTCCTCATTCTTTAATGACAATCACACACTGCAGGTACCATGGACACATCTCATTACAGCTGGGACAAATACATTCGTTTGCTCTGCTGTAATTTACCAAATTGGCAGATTCTAGTGGAGGGCAGAAATTATAGGTTAGGCAGACGTGCTGTTTGTGGCTTTGTCCATAGAAATGCAAAGTGGAGCAGAATGAAAGTGGGAAAATTTTTTTAGCTTTGTGGAAACTATGAAATTCAGGGTGAAAATGACTGATTTAAACTTTTCTTTGAAGCGGCATTCGGGAAATTGAAATTTTTTTCCTCATCAAGGTTCTGTTTTGAGAAGCTTTCCTTCCCTGATGTTTTCTTGCCTTTTTTTTTTCTTATTTTTTTTCCCAACAAAAAAGGAGTAAATGACAGCTAGAGCCAAAATAATTTCAGAGCAAAATGTTAAAATTTCGCTGGAATACTTTTGGATGAAGCATTTTGGCATTTTCAAAAATAACTTAAATGTGAAATTTGGCAGAACACTTGAAATTTCCCATCGCTGTTACGGTGTGGAATCAGCGTGTTAATTCTCCGAACAAATCTTATTACAAATTTTGATTTCATTTTGTCGAAATACAAAGAGAGAGAAATCCTTGACAAAATTATGTCATCTCAATTCCATTCCCCTGAGACCTTCATTGCTTTTCTAACCCTTCCAGACTTGGTATTTAATTTCCATTTCCCTGCTTTCCCCCTCACCCACAGCTGTAGTTTGGCACCAGAGTGGGGAAAAAAAAAAAAGAAAAATAAAAAATGTACTGGAGATAAAACTTTTCAAATCTGTTCACAGAAATAGTTGAAATCACAAGAATAACTCGGCACAGAATGTTCCTGACTACAGGAAGCAGAATCCAAGTGGAACGTTGTCAGGTTCTGGGATCAGAGGGAGGGATGGGATGCTGGAGGGAGTTCAGAGGGAACAGGAGCTGTAAGGACTGGGATAAAAGGAAACATGAAACGGGGGGAACAGGTCGAGTTTGGCTGAGCAGTGCCTGCACAGAGAGAGAGCAGCACACAAACATTCACAGGCTCCCAGCACCAAAGAGGCAGCGGAATTGTGAATGTTAAAAAAAAAAAGGGGGATTTTTCATGAAGTGATGGCTGTGGCTTCATGCAGCAGCTGAGGAACATCTGAGAGCCTGCAGCTCTGGGGTACTGGGGAATGAGCATGTAGCCCTGGTTCCGTGCCTGAGGTGTTTTGGTTTTCTGAAATCTTTTTCCTTTTCTGTCAACAGGAGAAATGTTTTTGTAACTGTACCTTTGTTATTCATTCCTTTCCCTAGGAGGGACTTCTTCTTGCTGTCCCTCTGCTCTGAGCAATGTGAGTGCAAAGGTTTGTCTTTGTGTCACCAATCCAATTGGTCTGTGTAGAATAGTCTAAAAGGGAGACACATCCCAAGAATAAAGGAGTCATTTTCAGCCTTCTGAAGTTCAGAGTCTGTGTCGTTGTGGTGTAAAACAGCATCATGAGCACACCCAGAGAGCTCTGAAACACCAGGGGAGGAACTTTTTACTTTTGTTTTCTGACACCTTGAATGATCTGGATGTCATTTGGTGCTCAGTTTTGGGGGGAAAAAAATGGGGCTGACACCTCAATCAGCTTCTTAATTTTTTTTTTTTTAATTTTTTTTTATTTTGGAGTCTGTACTTCAATTAATTCCTAAGAAAGCCAATTTTTGATGGGGAAGAACCAAAATCAGGCAATCCTGTGTCCTGTCCCAGTGCAGGGCAGCTCTGAACCCCACCATGAGGAGCTGCATTAGAGATGCACGAGAGCACCTGAATTACAGGATTTCCCTCAGGGGCAGAAATGAAAACAGCCCCTTCTTAGAAAAGAAAACCTTCTGAGCACCTTCTGAGCTGCAGAGATCCTTCCGAATCTTCAGGACTCGACCTTCAACTAGATCAGCATAATTTGCACCTTGTAGAGTTCCTGGGGAAGGGTTAATCCCCCCGCCACGGTTATTCTGTTTATTGAGCCATCCATAAAACCACAGAAAGCCCTGAACGTCCTGCTGGACTTGTTTTCGTTGTCAAAACTGCTCCATCTGATTTCTGTGCATGTGATGGACGTGCATCTCTTCCAGGGACAGCTCCTTTCAGCAGGATGTTTTCACGGGCTGGAGAAGATAAAAAACTTGCCATTACCTCGATGGTTGAATTAGCAACAATTTGGCAACTGAAGGAGAACAGCGCTTCGTTGTGAAAACGCTCCTGTAACCATTAGCAACTCTGATTTTGGTGTCAGGCTTTGAGTGTTCCTTAAAATTGAAAGGACTCGTCCTTGGAGATGCTGAATAATAGCAGGTGTCTCCGGGAGTGAACCGTGCCTGTCTGTCTTGATATTGTGCCTCGTTTAAAGGGGGAGGGATCCTTTGACAGGGTAAATACTGCACACAAAAAAAAGAAAAAAAAAAAAGAAAATAAAAATAAAAAACAGCCGTGCAGCAGGAGAGACAATCCGGGATAAAAATATCAACACGTTTTCCTTTGATCTTTCACTCACTCTCCCGAGGTGTTGACAGAGCAATGGGTTCATTAGCCAGGATGGGTTTATGAAGTGGATGCAAACTGCCTCAAGTCTCCCGGGGAGCCTCGTGAGACTCGTGACCCATTCCTCGTGGAATGGGGATTTAAGGGAGAAGGCAAATATCCAAAGGCACGCGGGGGAGAAACGCAACTCTTTTGTCGGGAAAATTGCGCGACATTCCATGGAAAAACGGGCTGATCCCTTCCAAAGGGAAAGTTTTGCCAGTGAATTCACTGGAAGCAGAATTCGTTGCCTTTACAACACAGGGCAATGCCCCTGCCCAAAAAATAAACCACCAAATATAATATAATACCAAATATACCACCAAATGTAATAACTGCTGGGAGCAGGAAAAATGGGAATTCCTCCACCTGAACAAACTGAGGCTCAGGTCAAGGAGCTTTGGCACTGCAGTCCTTGAGTTTCCTCTTTTTCTTTCACGTTTTCACAGAAAACCTCAAAGTGTGGAAGCAGTCGGGCAAGGAGACCAACTTAATGAAAAATTATTTGCCACAGATAACTACAAGTCCCTTTTATTAGTGTGTCTGTAGCCATCCTATCTCTTCTTTCTTAATAGAGGTCACTCACCTCCTTAACTTTTACTGGGAAAGAATTTTTTTTGGAGGAGAGTCAGCTTTTCAAATAAAGAAAAAAAAATTAAGATGAAGATTTTATTTTTAATGCCCCAACTGCCCCATTGAAAAGTTGAGAACATAATTTGTTAGCTAAAAGCTATATTTTCCTCATTGAAAATGGAGTATTTTGGCATCATTTTGGCTTGTGTTTTCATCCACAAATGGAAAGACTTCCACTGGAAGCTTTAGGGACAAAACCAGAAGTATTTAGAAGTTGTCTTGGAAAAAGGAATGTGTTGCTTGGCCAGAAGTCTTATAATGCAATTAAGACAGCTTGTTCAGGCAGAGAATTATAAATGCTGATCTCTTCACGGCTTTGTTGAATAGCTATAACATTATATAGTTATATTTATAGTTATATATGTTATATACAATAGCTATAATATTGTCCTGATGTTAGTGGTTAAGTTTCAGCTAATTGTTTACCCTTCAATTTTATTTTTTTTTTTTTAGAATGAAACTTCCCAGAAATAGGGAGAGGTGTCTAAAGCATGTTATCTCCAAAACTCTATTTATAACACACAGAGAAGTGTATTTATAGCCTAATAAACACATCTGGAAATAAACATTGTCCTGAAAACAGCCCAATTTTGATTTATTCAGGGTACCTAACAACGAGGCAGATGCATCCACACCCTGTTGGGAAAGCACCAGGAATTTATCATCTGCCCTTGGAGAGCAGAGAAAAGGGCAAGCAGCACTGTAATAAAAATAGGTGTGGACCTTGAACCTGCCTGCCCTCAGCTCTGCAGGTCAGGACAAAATCCAGGGGGAGAAGCACCTTCCTGGCAGGTTTGGGGTTTGTGGATCAAACGTTGCCCCCTGATCAATAACTGTGACCACGGAAGCAGAACCAGCAGTGGGGAGCTGGGGGGGGCACACAGAGCTGCCAGCAGGAAGGAGAGGGCAAACGAAGCTGAACTCCTGCAAAATTTACCCAAATTGTCATAAAAGGAAAAGGAACCTCACTTCTTGCAGCAGTGCGCCCAAAGTTCGCGCACAAAGGGATCGAAGTGCAGCACGGTGGGAGAAGGGGAAGGAAAGGGGAAAGGAAAGAGGGAAAAGGAAAAAGGAAAGAGGAAATAGGAAATAGGAAATAGGAAAGAGGAAAAAGGAAAAAGGAAAAAGAAAAAGGAAAAAGGAAAAAGGAAAAAGAAAAAAAAGAAAATGAAAATGAAAAAGGGAAGGGAAGGGAAGGGAAGTGCTGAAGTCCTGTTTACCATTCTTTAACTCCACAGCTGGCAGAAGTTTGGGCTTTTCTCTCATGAAATGACATTAAAATGTCATAGATATTGCCAGCTGCAGCCTGTGAAGTGAAATCCATACAGAAACTTTAGATTACAAAATTTATCACACAGACTCTTTTCTTTTTTTTTTTTCTTTAGATGTCTCTCATTTGGGAATCCTAAAAGAGAAAAGAACTTCTGGTGCAGATGAGAAGCAAGTCTTGAAATTCGAACATTTCCTACAAGCTGAAGATTCTGGAGTGTGACTCAAGCCCGTGGTGATCCAACCCAGCATGGGGTGAGCACTGCATGTTCCCAGGCCAGCATGTGATGCATTCTTAACCACCCAAGCTATTAGCAAAACATGAAGAAAAGTTCAAGTTATGAAAGAAAATGGGCTTTGGCTTCCTATTAATGATAAAATTAATTTTATACCCAAACTGCTGGACAATGGCCCCCTGGAGAACTATGAAGAGAGTGAAAATCCCTCAGACAATGAATGTTGAAAGCTGCATAATAGTCTTATCATTTCTGTACAGCCTTCCTTGAGACAGCTGTAATTAATTATAAGAAAATGACAAATGGTCAAGGCTGTGCTGAAGGCAGTGGCCCTGGTACTTGACATTGTAATGCAACTGGGGAAAAGCTTGTCAAATCAAGGTTGTGTTAATTTATTAGGCAGCCATTTGTGTCAAGTCGAATAAAAGGGAGACAAAAATAAGAGGTGAAAAGCCACTGCAAATATGAAGTATTTGGGTGGATTTTCATACACTGGACGTTAGGAATGCAGTCATTCCAGTCAGCTGACTCCTGCTCCAGGTCCTTGTTCCCTTGTCACCCACCCCTCACTCAGTGAGCCACCGCTGGAAATCCAGCCAGCACTTTTAGTGTGTTGGACCCTACAGAGTCAAATCTCAGTTTGGGGTTCCACTTCAATAAACTACAAGTCTTTCCCACTCTGTCTAATTTAGCTCTTGTCAAAAGATGTTTCAGTATTCTCCCTCCAGCTCCTGGGATCCCTCACAGCCAGCAGCAGAGTCCTGTGGTCAAACTGTTGGGTCAGCTCTCAGAGAAGGAGGGCTTCAGCCTTGGCTGGGCTCCTGACCTCTTGTGTGCACTTTTTCAATCTTCTGTCTTGTGTTCCAGCCATAATTCCTAAATTCTTCTTTGTCTGCTCCACCCATAATTCCTAAAAACACAACTTTCTTTTAGCCCTTCAGGTCCCAACACGGCTTTCAATGGGATTAAGCCAAAGCAAAAAAATTAATATTTGTAAGTAAACTGAAATTTGCTGTTTGCTGTTTGCCCTCAGCACAGCCTAGCAGCCTCATAGGAGGGATTTGGGGTTTGGGTTGTTTTGGTTTTTTTTTTGTAGTCACAAACAAACATGGCAAGAGCCACTGACTGCAGCCAAGTGAAAAACATGTGACAGGCAATGTCCAGGAATCCTGGATCTCTGACTCCTTCCAGCATTAAAATGCAGGTCTTGGAAAATGTCCTTGTGCTGTCAGCCCCTAGAGAGCATCGTGGTACTGCCCAAATGGGTTTGTGTAGGAAATGGGCCCTCAAAGGCTCCAAATGACACCGTGGTAATTCTCCCTGAATATCAGCATATGGGTATTTAGCACAGATGCTGCTCTAATTATGATGCATTAAGAACTTTATGTCAATAGTCCTAAACTCCAGTCAGACAGCAGAGTGTAGGTAGCAGTTGTTACAAAACAGAAGGATTCTTAAGAGACCCCTAATCTTCATTGATCTCTGCATTGAAACCTTAGAAAATGCTGCAAGGATAGAAAAGAACCTTTATATATGAGAAAACACTTGAAATTGTCTTTATTTTTTTTTCTGAATGTTTTGCCTTTCTGGCTATTTAACCAGTAAACTCCCATTTGAGCACTGAGACCAGAAGGTGACAGTGTGAGGGTGCTGCCCTGCAGCTCTCCAGGTGGCTGTCACCAGCCCAGCACTCCTGTTTGCACCATTCATTAAATTATGCCTGCAAGAGGTGACTGATCTAACTGCGAAACAACCCCTCCTCCAAAAATCAGTAATTTTTTTTTTTGGTTGATCAGTTGATTGTTAAGATTCGTGTGGTTTTGCAGCGTGGATCTGATTAGAGACACCTCTGGCTGAATGTTAAGCATTTATCTGCCGTGATGCAACGCTAAGCAGGGCTATAAATCTGTTTATATCCAGATGTCTAATAGATGGTTGGCATTTAGGAGTTGTTGGAGGTGGTGAATTGCCAATTTCACATCCTTTTGCCAGTCTTTGTGTTCAGAGGATTCATTTTCCCCTTAAGCATGGCCTGGTGGGGGAGTTGCCCTCTGGGCTGTGGTGTGGGGGGTTATATTTTATATATTTATGTATTTGTGTGTGTGTGTTATGGTGCTTGTAGATAAAAGCTGTGCCTGGATTGGTTTGGGCAAACCAAACTGGGATAAACTGGTGATGAAATAGCAGGGAATGGTGCCTCAACATCACTCAGAGGGTGAAACCAAGGGCACTCTGGACATGGATATCAGTCCTGGTGTGGGGCAAAAGCACCTTCACAGCAGTGGTGACATTAAAACTGGCCCTGAAGCAACTGGCGAGCTGGATTGAGGCTTATTTTCTCAGTCCAAGTTTTCTGACTGAAGATGATGAGTCTGTGATTTTATTTTTTTGTTGTTGTTGAGGCTCAAGACATGAAAATGTGTCTGAAGTCTTTCATTTCCACCTATTGAAAGTGCTTTAAAAGGGAAAGAAGCAAACAGATGGCTCTCATTAGCACAAGAGTGCTTTAATCTTTTGCACATTTTAAATTTTATTTTCCTTTCACTGTTTGTAAGTAAATTGGTACAAAATTAAGACTTCACCAGAGCAATTGAATTTCACACATTTCAAACCATGAAAGGAGAGGTGGACTCCGTCCAAATTGCGACAACTGATGTAATCCTGGCATCACAATTATCTATTATGATCAACAATTCTAAGTGAATGAAATGCAGCCAGGCTGGCCCTCATGCATCTCGCTCCAGCAAAACCTGCCTGAAAGCCCTGTGTACAACTGGAGGTCTTGCCATTCCACCAAACCCTTTTTATTTTAAGCTGGAAAAATACAGAGCTCATCTGTAGGAGAATGGAATATACGGGTGACCTCACCACTGATATTAATAGCTGTGTTAATTAACCAATACAGCCTCGCCCCTGATGAGTAAGATGGATGAGTGAGATAAAAANCTTGTTGCAGCCAGGATCATTGAATAGTTAAGGTGAGTTAAGATGACTAAGCTGTGAAAAGGATTAAACCAGGACCCTTTTCGTGCTGTGATAAACAAGAAGTCTGTGCCTCAGCTCATTTTTACCTTTTAAAAAGAGGGCTGCTACAACACTCATCAATTTGAAGAACATGTGCAGGAAATTGTGGCTGAAATATGCCCTGGGTGTGTGAATTGCTCAAGCTGCAGGGACACTGATGGAGCTCTGTCATTTCCACGGCAAAATAATCCCCCAGAAACGTGCTGGGGCATCATCTGACAGAGAGGGTAAAGCACCCCCAGTCCTCGTGGCTCAGGAGCTGAATGGTGTTTTAGTGACTCCATCTTGAAGAAACAGAGGTTGCTGCAACCTCCAGCTTCAAACTTTGTGTTTTCCCCTCGTTTCCCTGCAATTCCTGCTTAGCAAATCCTGTTTCAAGCCAGGGCTGGCTGCTGCTACAGCTTTTGATCCTGCATCAGGCAAAGGTTTTTCAGTCTAAGAACAGTTCTTGATTCAATTAATAGAGGATGGGCACCATTTCTGAGGGGTTTATGACTTTGCTAAAAGTGTTGACGATGGCTGGGCCAGAGGAGTTTCCTTGTGGCACCTGAGGAAATCTCATTGTTTGTGGGAGCAGTGGCACTGGCACAGAATTACAAATGCAAACAGGAGGTGTCTGATGTCTCCCCCTGTAAACAGAATTACATTCTTTAAGGCTTGTTTTGTATGATAGAAACCAAGGTCTGATCCTCTCCTATTTATTTTTGGAAAAAAGGTGGAAATTGGAGAACTGCTAGATTTGCAACATCAGAAAATGAAGACTCTCGGGGAAAAAAAGATTTAAATTCTGTTCCTCTTAAAGCAGAATTGTGTATAAAGTGGGTTTTCTCCTTCCTAGGAGTTTTCTTGGTTTCTGAAAAAGAATGTTTATTTTTGGTGGCAGTGTACAGCATACTGATTAAAATAAAAAAAAAGGCTTAACATTTCAGTTATGTTGAGGAATTTTGTTTTGAGCTTAACCTTTTCAAAGAGTAGATGTTTTACCAGAAAATGGAATACATCTCATTCTGGAAAGTTATTTTTAAGTGGGGGGAAAAAAGGAGCATTTTCACTTGGCTAATATACAATTTTTCAGGTTTTTCCTATCTACTTTGGATGAGAGAAAGTGCTTCAAAAAATAGCGTGTCAAAATCTGAATAAGTTAAAAGGGCTTGATGTGTTTCTCCTTGGCAAACTTTGTTTTCCTTGATATTTATAAAAAAAAAAAATGTTCTGTCCTAGATGTTTTGCACACACTTCTCAGGACAAAGTCAGCTGCTTTGTGTGGGCTCCTGGGAGGCCAGAGAACATCAGATTTTTTAAAAAAAAAAATTTTATTTTTTTTTCCTCTCAGGATTTCGATTCAGAATGATTCAGTCATGATTCACACCAAGAGAAATTAAATTTGCTGCCTTCCCGTTACTTTCAGTAGTTAAAAGTCAGGTGTAAATGACTCTGCTGCTGGTATTTCTCTCCACGGGAGAAGTTCAAAAGTCATCTTGGCCATTTTCTGGGCCTCAGAGCTTTATGGATGTCGAGAGGTCTTCCTTGGGCAATCCTTGGGCTTTATGGCAGCTGGGAGAGAAGTGTTTTAATTTCTTATTCCTGGTGCTCTACAAAGGTGAAGAGTCCACCCACTCCCCAGCCAGTTTGTGCCAGTGCTGAAATAATCTCACATTTGAAAGCTCTTCAAGCTCTCTGCCCTGCAGCTTCTTGGCTCCGTTTTTTTAACCTTATTGCTTTTGTTTCGTCTCTGGCAATGAACATTCATTTCAGCACCGCTTGCAGATTTATTGAGCAGGCTCGGAAGAGCAAAGAGAGGAGGAGGAACACAAACGAGGTCCTTAAGAATCAGAATTTCTACTGAAATAATTGATTTTTTTCCGTTTTGTTTGTAAGGAAAAAAAAAAAAAGGAGAATTTTTGAAAAATCTTCTTCCTTTCCTCCTTCTCTGCTCCTGTTAGCAAACAGAAGGGAATGACTTTGATTTCCTTGGAGGTGTCTATGAGCTCATGAGTTCATGAAAAGGTAACTGAGATGATGACACCGAAACCTGTAAGTGTAACAATTTATGAAGACCTTCCCACAAAGGTCTGACTGTACCAGTTGTATTTGTCATAGATATTTGTACAGGGAATTTTTTTTTTGTGGAGTTTAAAACATCGTAAGTCATAGACCTGCATGTGTTTCAGGCAGGCTTTGTTGAGGGGGAAATGTGCCCCAAATCTTGCAAATGCCACAATATTTTATACACGCTACCCAGATAAATTTCATTTGTGGAGGGAATTTGACCCTTTGGGATGCTGTATTTGAACACCAGACTCGATAGAAACCATCCATGTTTCCTTTGACCTCACTGAGAGAAAAATCTGAATCTTAAAATCTGGGGGATGGGCCAAAAATCTCAACCCTGGAGAAGTTCCTGCCTTAAAGCAGCTGGGAATGGTGACTTGAGGGTCTGTCTGATGGAGGATTTAGAGCAGTGGCCTTGTCACCCCTCCTTCACTCATTGTCAGGAAATTCTGCACTGATGGTTTAAGTCAGAACTGCACAGATCTGAATTGTTTGATAGACGTGGAGTATCAGCTGGATTCCAGCAGATATCAGAGGAAAGACTGGGGAGAGAGGCTGGAGAAACCTGAGTTTTACCTGGCCAGATACCTCTGTTTAAACCAATTTTCTGTTCACTCATTATTAAGATGTGGAGAAGATTCATCCCTCAGTGCCAGAGACTGTCCTGAAGTTGGGGCAGGTTCCCTCACATGCTTCCCTACAACTAAGAATTAACTCCCAGTCTGCACAGTGGGGCTGGTGGTGCTGGCTGGGCAAACACTGCTGAGGCTCTGGAGAGAAAAATGTCTTTTAATCCTCAGCCAACACATCTGGAAACACAAAACACTGAGGGCAGTGAGCACTGGAATTGATGCCTTGGGAAGGCTGACCTTGAACAGAGACTGGACAGCACTAAGAGAATAAAGTAGAGATTTATTAAAAGGCCTTTAAGGGAACTCCTTGGGCAGGACAGGAGCCTGGCCGGGGCTACACCCAAGGTGGACCCAAAATGGTCACAAAATGGACCCAAAATGGGCCCAAAATGGACCCAAAATGGACAACCAGTCATGAGGTCTCACATTTTTATAAGTTTTGGTCCATTTGCACGCTGGGGTTTAATTGTCCAATTCCAGCTCCAGGTGATGAAGTCCCATCCTTCTCGTTTTCTCTCTTCGGAGAGCTGGAACTCTTCAGCCCACTGTTGTTTGTGCTTTTGGNCCCATCCTTCTTGTTTTCTCTCTCTTCAGAGAGCTGGAACTCTTCAGCCCACTGTTGTTTGTGCTTTTGGGCCTGAAATTGTGCTTGTTGTACAGGGCACCCCTGCACCCCTGGGCAGCACAGAATCTGAAAAACATGCGAGCTAAACCTCAAGGCATCACAATGAACCCTCCACAGCTCTTGAAAGGAGCACAGCCTTGCTGAAAGAGCTTTCTCTGGCACCACAGAGGGATGGAGGAATCCTCAGTGTCTGAGAGCACAGATTCTGCAGGTGGTGCTGTGATATTGAGGACCTTGACCAGGTGAACAGGGTCAAAAATGTGCTCTGAGCAGGAGCAGGAGCAGGAGCAGTGCATCCCCCGTGGAGCCCTGGGTGAGGAAAGGAGCCAGCTCAGGACAGTGACAGTGACAGTGACAGCCNTCTGAGAGCACAGATTCTGCAGGTGGTGCTGTGATATTGAGGACGAGGACCCTGACCAGGTGAACAGGGTCAAAAATGTGCTCTGAGCAGGAGCAGGAGCAGTGCATCCCCCGTGGAGCCCTGGGTGAGGAAAGGAGCCAGCTCAGGACAGTGACAGTGACAGCCACAGGGCCACAGCACGAGGCTCCAGCACTTCAGAGCGCTTTAGAAAAAGAAAATAATACCTAAAAAAAATTGGTTTTAAGTATTGAACATGTGCTCAAGTTCAGCCCAAACTGGCATTTAGCTGTTAGGTCTGTTCCAGGAATTGTGTTTCAGGCAGCATTTGTTGCAACAGTGGGTCCCTGAGAACAAGGAGGGGAGGAAATGAGCAGAGTTTACCAGTGCCTCTCTAACAAAACACCAATCCCACCTCTTCTCCAGGAGCTGTGACTGCCAGAAAACAGTTCCAATCTCATGTAGAGTTTGCCCCTGCCTTTCCTTCCAGCCCAGCACTAACCAGTGTACTGCAGGAATGTAATTGGATGGGCCCACCTTTGTGCTGTGTCCTTTCCCAGCTCAAACATAACATCAGTTATGGTTTGTGCTGGAGGCTATCATTATCCTCCATAGATAGAAATGTTCTATTGCCTCAGTCAAAGGCGTGGAGCTCGTCCAGAGAAGTTATTGTTTGGAGGCCAAAATGTCTCCAGTTCATATCCTAGTTCTTGTTTCCATTATTGTGTGTGCGTGAGATTAATTCCTGTCTTTGAGGGGAGAAAAGAATTCCTTCCAGTGCTGTGAGGAGAGGGCAGAAATGAGAGGGAATGTCTGAGGACATCTCCCCTGGCAGAACTTTTCACCCTGGCAATAGCATACATTGAGGGGCTCCATTTAAATTCATAAATAACTTTTTAAAAAAATGTTGGGAGGTGTCCCAAATTCTATCTGGGATAATTTAGTTTTCTTTTCTTCACTAGGACAGGGCTGGTGTTTACCTTTGTGTTAAAAAATAAGCAATTAAATAATATCAAGGAACCCAAAACCCCACCATGATGCACATAACATATGAGAGAATTAACTTGTTCTGGTGGGGCCTCTTGTAGAGGTTTAATCCAAACAGAAACAGAATTTTTGCTGCAGGAGATGGTAAACAGAAACTGGGAAACAGTCGAGGCAAGTTCCAAAACAACTGCTATGATTTATATTTACCCAGGGAAATGCATTATAATCATCACTGCCTTTTATCTCAGCCACAGTGTAGGAAATTACCTTCCAGTGTCACAATTTATAAAAGGCTCTCGGAATGTTTATCACCAGTGCACAATCATAACAACAAGCAGCAAATGGCAGGATTCTTTTAACAGCTCTTCGGGAGACTCAAGGAATCTGCACTAGAGGTAGCCAGTAATTGGCAGAGATGGAAAAAAAAAATCCTAATAAAGTTGTTGAAGTTAGTTTCCACTAATAAAAACTCCATTACTTAAGGAACTGGAAACTTCCTGCAAAGGGTAAGGCTTGTCAAGTAGGTGTGAACACTTAGAGGTGTGAGACAGAGGGCCCAGAACTGCTCAGCACTGCCAGACTGAGCAGATGCAGATCCTCAGAGTCCAGTCCCAGCTCTTTCCTCGAGCAGACTTCCCCTTGCCATCTCTCAGCCTTACTGGAAAAAAGATTTCCCTTTTTTTTTTTTTTCCCCCGGTAACATTTGCACTTGCAAGTTTGCAGATTTGGCCTCAGAAATCTGCAATAAAAACCCCCTTGTTTGGCATCCTTCACCTGTCCCCACTTAGCTGTGCTATTGTCCAGCTGTCAGTGAGCCAGAGCCTCCCCAGAAAGATTTCACACACACAAAAATCCAGACTGGGGGCAGAGAGCACTCCAGTGGCCACCCTCCCCTGCCTCCGTGGCCGGCAGCCAGGTAATTTATTTAAAATACAAGTATTTCAGCCAGCTGGATGGTGGCACCTGGCTGCCCTTGCAGGGCCTCCTTGGCATTTACTTTTGCCGTGGGGGTGAGCTCAGCGTGCTGAGGGTGTGCAGGCAGCTGCTGGCCCCGAGGCTGGACATGGAATTAAGATGTACAACACCCCTGGTTCAGCCCAGGAGACTCAGGCACCCCAGCCTGACCCGTGGTGATGCAATCCCTACACCTTCAGCAGGTGCTTCCAAACAGGGAAAGAGTCTCAGTTGACCTTTGGACACGTTAGGAAGTTTGGCTGGAAGGTTCTGTGGGTTTCTCATTGTAATTGGCTCGGAGCCAGCACAGAAGTGTGGATTGGACTCCAGGAATGTAACTCAGAGTCTGTTGTTACTCTCATTGGGCCAAGGGCCAAAAAGCCCACCTAGGCTGTGAAGTACTAGAGAGAGAGAACAAAGAAACTCCACACTTTTCGAGGTGTTGTGTGGCTGTTCACCAAAGACCGACACTCATATCAGGTTGAGAGGAGAGTAGAGAAAAGAGGAAGTTTATTATGATTTGGGGTTTAAATAGGATTTGGAATTAGATCAAGGATTGGGGGATGAAAGGACCACCTCTCTGACCGCAGTGGTCAACTTAGAAGTCCATCACTTTGTCCTTCTCCCTGGAAAGAATGTTGTTTACAAAAAGCATCAGTGTTTGTTTATGTTTAAATCTGAGAAAGCTCCAGTAGAATGAGAAAACAATCAGAAGGCTGAAATCAGGGCAACAGTGTTGTAGCAAGCAAGAGACTTATCTCAGTGCTGTGCCTGGCTTTGTTTTTGTTTTTTGTATTATTTTCCTTCTTTATTAAAACCTTTTTGATTTTTCAAGGCACACTCGATTGTGCTGTCTCGCTAATTAATATTAGCCATGTTTCTGCCAGTCTGACCCTCAGAAGTGTGGGTCAGACTCATACTGACCCTTCCTGTTCAGCCAGAGCCTTTGTGCTGCTCCTGGAGCTCCAGGCAGAAATGCCTGACCAGCCCCAGCTCCCCTCTGAGGCTGGAATAGCTGCCTGAATATTCTCTGCTCTCTCCTGCTCTGTGCATGGACAAGGCCCGATGTAGCCCTGGTTCCATGCCTGAGGTGTTTTGGTTTTCTGAAATTCTTTTCCCAGGAAATTTTCTGTCAACAGGAGAAATGTTTTTGTAACTGTACCTTTGTTATTCATTCCTTTCCCTAGGAGGGACTTCTTCTTGCTGTCCCTCTGCTCTGAGCAATGTGAGTGAAGAGGTTTGTCTTTGTGTCACCAATCCAACTGGTCTGTGTAGAATAGTATAAAAGGGAGACACATCCCAAAAATAAAGGAGTCATTTTCAGCCTTCTGAATCTGGGAGTCTGTGTCCTTGTGGTGTAAAACAGCATCAGCCAGACAAAGCAAAGATTCCTGTTCTTCAGGGATTATGGAATTCCTCACAAGGGCTCCTACCTTTAAAAGTGCACCACAGCACTGGAATTATTGAAGCAAGCATTACCCCAATTTCTTCTCTTCCTTGGGAGAAATTGATGTATTCAAGGTCAGGACTCGAGCTGCATCGATTTCTCGCCAGGGGATTTAGTCCTTAAGTGATGGATTGTGCGGTGAACTGATAAATTTTTCCAAAATTAGTAAAACTTCCCGGCGTGGCTTTAATTGTCTGCATTTTCTGGGGAGTGGGTGTGTCACAGCTCTGTCTTCTGCTGCTGCTTCCCCCTGCAGGGAGCATTAGAAGGCCAAACCCCTGCTCAGCGGCCTCCCATCCTGTGTGGGAGCTTCGCTAAATGTTTGCCAGGATTCTGAAGGTGATGAGCTGGGTCTGTGGCTGATTCCAAACACTGCCACCCCACTGGATCCCAGCAGCTGTCACCCTCCACAGGGATGGCCCAAAAGAGCCTTTCCCTGGTTCCATTCCACAGGGATGTCCCAAAAGAGCCTAAAGGGATGCCCAAAAGAGCCTTTCCCTGTCTCCAGTCCACAGGGATGGCCCAAAACCAGTCTTTTCCTGGTTCCATTCTACAGGGATGTCCCAAAAGAGCCTTCAGGGATGTCTCAAAGAGCCTTTTCCTGTCTCCATTCCACAGGGATGTCCCAAAGAGCTTTTCCCTGGCTCCTGGCAGCTCCAGCCCTGCCACTCTGAGCTCTGCCTGGCCCTGCATGACCTGCCCCACGTGGGCTGAGTTTTGCACCTCAATTTTTGGGCATTTTGTGGGCCAAACAGAGCCTCAGTGCTGCTCCAGCCTCACCTGGAAGGAAAACTCCTGCAGTTTCTTTGGGTGGAAATAGAAACAGAGCAGGAGTGTGGTGGCCCTTGAGAAGGAAAATCCCATTTGTCCTCCTCAGCTCTTCAGCATTCAGCACCACGGGTGGCACTGCTGAGACTCCAATCAGATTTCATCAGTCATGGTTTTGCAGTCCTGCTAAAGGGGAAAAAA
>VXBB01000554.1:662636-703815 GCA_013399915.1 Illadopsis cleaveri | reverse complement strand
ATATCTATACTAGCAAATCAAACAGGTCCAGGCACATTCTCTAATCAACAGGCACAGAACAGTCCTTGTTCAAACTAATAAATTCATTTCCTTTGAAAAAGCAGAATAAATGGAAGATACCTATAAGGCTGGTGCTGATTTGGGATATTGGGATGCTTGGTATGAGTCTGGTCGTGTGCCAGGAGGCAAGGGCAGACCTCACAGCTGAACAGAAAGTATACTCTCAGACATGGACCTGTGCTCAGAAACCAGTACACTGACCTACCAAGCTAAAGCTTATATCTGTTTTGCATCTTAAAACCTCTATTTATTTTACAACCAAACCCCATTTTGTGTAATGCCAGTTTTAAATCTGAAGTATATCCATGAAATATTATGCATTTAATAACAAACATCAGGGCCCATTGCTTTTGTTGAGTATAGTGGCAGAGTTGTTCCTCTAACTGTAGTGGTGAACTAGATTTCTTCCTTGCTGTTCCTTTTCTGTTTCTCATTTTATTGGGTTGATTGGGTTGCTTGCATTTTTTAAAGCTACTTAGGATTTCTACCCCTTTTTTGATCTCTTTATCAAAGCAAAAAGCAATCACAAAGCACGGTGTGTGGCTGTGTATGAGAGTACACCCATATGTGTTTGACAAATATTAAGTTCTTGCTAATAGGAACAGGCAGCTGAGGGAAACAAGTTGATCCTGGAGCCTGTACAGTTATGCCTGACTAGAGGCTGCTTCAGGCACTACTGTTATTAGATGCCAATTAATCCAAAAGGAAAATTTGCCCTTCAAATTCCCAAATGAGCAGAAAGCATGGAGCTTCAATGATGAGAATATAATAGAAGCTGGGAACTGTTAGTTTGGGTAGGGTACTTGTTTGGCCATCAAATCCTGTTTCACAGCGTTCAGTGGTGATGCCACAGCACTGCTTATCTATGCTGACCTCTGCACATGAGGACACTGTGATTTCTCACTTGATGAAGATGTGTCCGCCATAGCCCAACAGGTGTCAATTCTCTATAGGTTAATAGCTTAAAATATTCTGGGCCATGTGTAACCAAACACTAAAAAGCCACAGAATCATAACAATTTACAGCTGTTGTAGGTCCCAGTCTGGTGAGTCACACTGTCACATTGATGTACCTGCCACCTGACACTTTCGGGTAAATGGTTCAGAAAATAAAGGTTGGGAAATTCATGACCTTTTTTCTGAGTTAGAGAACACACGGCATGCAGAAAACATAGCAGAACTGTGAGAGAGTCAAGGTAGCAAAAACTGAAGTGTTCCTCCCATCTTGTTTGCCACTATAGAAGACCTCAGGTTTTTTCATTTCAGATCTGAAGCTCCCCCAAATGCAGATGATTATCTGCTTTGTTGAACAAAATAATTCAAATTTAAATAACATCTTTTTTATATATGGGTTTTTTTCCTTTTCATCAGTCTAAACATATTTGTGTGTGACACAAAATTTTATTCTCCTGTCTAAATTAGAACCCTTGAAGCAAAATATGAATATAGATTTTTCTGAAGCTGTTGTTGCTGCTAATGTTACCTGTTGCCCAGGTGAGATGAATGACTTCCCTTTAAAACTATCCAAGCCAGATAAGACCATGGGACATTTGACAAATTTGCTATCATGAGATTTCAAATTTCTATACATATAAAGTAAATGAGATGGCAAAAAGCCGAAATACTTTGGGAAACAGCCCTTCCTTTGGGAAGATACTATGACTGACCTTGCCAAACCACTCAGTTGTTATGCCTGTACTGAACAAGCCAAGTGCTGAGTTTCCATGCAGGATCTGAGCAACCTAGTTAGCAAACTGTCAACAAACTGTCAGCAACTGCTTTCTAGAGTAGGTAGTTTTCAATTGTGAGGCTCCTGCTGCTTTTGTAGGTGACCCTATCCCATCCACAGCTTATGAAATAGGACAGAGAAACTTCTGTCCTGGAAACTTCTGCAACTTTTGACATTTCTACTTCGCATCTTCATAACTTCTTGATGGGAGATGTCATGAACTGCATTGTTCTACAAGCTTCAGTGTTCTCATCCCTGGTATTCATTATACTTGCAAAATTCTTGAATAAATCACTAAGGTCACAGAAAGTCACTACTTTTGTTTCCAAGAACACCTTGGCAGAGGCCCAAAAATATCCAGAAAATAGTTTCCTCCTTTATTTAAAATGTGAGCAGTACCAATACTTTTCAGTTATTTTCACCAGGTGAGAGGTGTGTTGTTGTTGTGGCTATCCCTAGGGAAGCTCTGATAAAAGGCAAGGATGAATGTGGAAGTCAATTAAAGACTTTTTCTTCCTTTATAATTCCTTTTACTATTGTGAGTAGCTGAAATTAGGTAGGTCCACAGCTTTTCTTTATCCACCATCACTAGACATCTATACATCATCTACAGAAGCACTTAGTTGCTTCTATATAACCTGCTCTTATCAACCCCTTTCTCTGTCCAAGGAAATAAGGACTTGTAATTTAAATATCCCACATGTAAGTTTTGCAAACAGGGCAGATATCTGTAAAGGCCTTCAGTTGATAATAGAGGCAATAGCACATCCACTTAACTATAACTGGAGTAGAATTGTGATTACATTTATGTATAGATTAAATTTGATTAGATTTATGTTCATTTAACATCAGCAAAAGCTCATGTCCTAATAAACTGGTCTCTGGTGGCAGTTGTTTTCTTTTTTACACATATTAACTTTGTTTTAGTCTTGACTTCATGTTGAAATCAACAATTTTTTAAAGAAAACTTCAAAACAATAGTTTTTCAATTAGAAAAACTCTCATTAATCTAACCTTTTTCCCCGCCTACAATAAATAACATTTTATAGGCCAATTCTGAAATAATAGGGAAAAAAAAAATCTCAATTATACAATTCAGTATATTTTGGAAGCCAAAATCTTTTTTTCATTCACACACTTTAACTAAGATGTTTTTCTTCCCTTAACATTACAAAGACATGGATTGTTAGGACTGAAATTGTCCAGATAGAGGAGAGATGTATTATGAGAACTGGCCTGTGATTAGGGATCTCCTGTCTGTGAGGTAGGTAAAAAAAATATAAAAAACAAGTGATAAAACAACAGATATTATCACAATCAGAACAAATCATTCAGCTTGACTTATTCTTCCTTTGTTTTGTAAGTGAAAACAATTATAAAGCATTTTCAAACTTTTGCAACACAGTTTTTCCTATATAAAATACTTCAGATTTCTTTAAATAGTGCAATATAAAATTGCACTATACATCCTTATTGCAACATAAATACTGAGAACTTTTAAAAATACACTGGACATCTGAACAAATCAGATCTGGGCTTTACTGACACCAGTGTTAAAATACAGTATTGACATTTAAAGAAAGAGATCAAAAATTCATTAGTGTAAATACATATTACCTTATGACAAATCTTGCTAATATGCAAATTTAAGCTAGATATGTAGTGAATTTATATTTTTATTTGATTTTGACCAGCTCTTTTCTTGCAAAAGAATGCTATCTTAGGGATCAAATAAAGACAGAGATTTCTTGTAACTTCCACTAATTTATCTTTGGGTTTGACTGGTGCAATGTGCTCCAGGATGACCCTGTTTGAGCAGGGAGGTAGGACAGGATGACTGTGGTCTCTTCCAACCTGACCCATTCTGTGTACCTGTGATTTTGTAATGGGAGCATATTGTTATATAATACATAATTTTGTGCTTTGTAAACCTAAAACTTTTCCCAATGCTGTTTGAATTGTAGAATGAAAATTGTCAAATTTGATCTCCCAAAGAGAGATGGAAAAATAACCTAAATAAAAGCTTTTACTCGATCCACAATTCACTTCCTTAATTGGAGATTATATAAGGAAATACAAATCCTAACATTAAGCCTTCATTCTTCACGAGAAGTACCCTGACATCCAAAACCCAAAATCTGAACTTCCAAGTTCTACCTAACAAGACGAAGATGGAGGAACACTTCAGAGAGCAACTCCTTCCCTACAGTTCAGATGCAGATTTCTTTGACTTGGATGAGCCTTTCTGCAGAGGTGACTATTTCTTAGTGTTGGCTCCAGGAAGCAGCTAGGTGGCCACCCGAGACAAAATTACTCACTTTTAGGTATCTGTAAAGAATGATCCCATACAGAGAAAATTTCAAGTAGAAAAAGCAGTTGGGCTTTCACCAACACATTCACCATAACATCCACTCTACAGACACTCCGTTGAAAAAGAATTGCCTGCATTTTTAAACTTTTTTGTATAGGTTTTAAAATATTGATTTTTCAGAAAACAAAGAAACTTTTATTCAAAAAGAGCAAAACGGAACAGTCAATTTTATTCCTTTTTTCATGTAATTTTGGTGTAATTTATTTCAATCATGTGCATTTTTTACTGCTAGTTTACTTACTAGACATATTGCATGTAGGTTTTTTAGAAGTACAAGACCAACATAATTTTAAAAGTATGCAAATCAAACTGACTGCAATGTGCGCTTTATCAGTATTCAGAAAGCACACAGCTACTCATGCAGTGAGATCAAAATTGAGACCTGCTCCCTTTTTTCTCTCTGGTTCTCAGTGAAAATTTCAACCAATATGTTTACTGAAATGGCACTGAATTATACCACCTCATTAGTGTTTTCCTAATTTCATCTGACTCTCAGTTCTGGTCTCTATTTGATAATTTAAGCTTCATGCCAGTAGTAAGGTTAAATGATTTCCCCTCTTAAAACGGATTTTGTTCCTGCTTTCAAGACTCTTTACTAAAAGAAAACCAAAAACTGAACCTTTTTCTTATTCTGCTTGAAGTAATGCTTGTGACTTTGAACCTTTTCCTTTAACAGAGCATCTCTTTACATATCCCAGAATTTTGCTGTCAGCTTTCTCATGCATAGAAATCAGGCTCTCTGCCAATGCATTTACTTCCCTCTACCTGCACAGACTAAATTAATGAAACATTATTCTACCTGTTATTGTAATTTCTCTCTACCTTATTGATTTAATCCATTCTTTTTGGCCTCAAGAGGAGGACAGTATAACAGTGTGAAATATGTCATAGTCTTGAAGAATAAAACCATAAGAGCAAAAACAGGAAAGACACTGTTTCCTGATCTGTGCTGAAATACTAACTCATTTGTCCTGAGCAACTCTCTCTTAAGATTACTTTTCTGTCTTCATTTTTCCATATGTCAGCTGAGGATAATGTATTTTGTCACTGTGAGAATTTGGATAGCTAAGGGTTTTAATGTAATCCTTATGAAATAATTTGGCTTACATTTCTAGCAATCAGGGAATCAATAGCCTCAGGTTTCAAATATCCCAAACAATTATTTTTTGAATCTTAACAAAATAGTAACATCACCAGAACTGTTGGATAAATGGACTCTTAATACACCATGTGAGCCGAAATTAAATGTTTCAGTTAAATAAAATATTTTGATCTGGATTTGTTTTTCTTTACACTTGTTTTTCTTTTGTAAAGAAGTACACAAATAAAATTGGAAATGCTACTTTGAAAATAAAATCTATCATATTTTTGTATGCTGGAATTCATCTTTCAGTATATGTGTCATTCCCATTTGGTGACTGACAATCCTAATCTAATTCCTAATAAGAACATTTGTAACCAAACATGTTAGTCCAAAAAGGGATTAAGATTATGTTAATTCCTGGAACAATAAAGACTTAGAGTTTTCTTTTTGTTTGTGACAGTCACTTTTGAGTGATTATTGTAATTCTGCTGGATTACAGTAATCACTCTTGCACGATAGGGCAACTAAGGTTTTTATATAGTTTAAGTCCAAGTGGATATCATGTTACTAAACAACACATATAATAAATAAAACAAGTGTGTCATGCCTTACAAGGAACAGCAAGATTTTACCAGCCTGAACATTTTCCATCCATGCTTCAAGTTTTGATTGGAAGCAGACATTGAGTTCCTAAGTGAAACAGTGTCAAAGTGCCCATCAAATCCCCAGGGCTACCTTTCATACAGAACTGGGGCAACATCACCCACAATTCCATTTGGGTGGGGTTGGGACAGGCAGTTTTGGGGGCTTCTTGACAAGGCTGGGGCAGCATCCCATGCCATACCCTGATCTCCAGCTGCCCTAGCACAGTAGATCTTCCCAGGGTGCTGAGGGGACCCTGCATTTCCCATCAGCGTCTGACTGCACAACATCTCCCACCAAGGAGGTCATGGTGCCTTACAAACAACACTGCAGGTCTGCAGATGGCCACATTCAGGCTCACAGGAAGGCAGCTGCTGAAAAGATCCTATGTCGGAATGTCAGGGAGTGAGCTCGTCATTATTGGATCAAGTGTATTTATTTTTGCCAGCATTTGTATGATTCATGAATTGCTTTTATACTGTAGGAAAAAAGTGTTCAATAAGTGAAGACTGTCTCTGTTCCTTGACTCCAGCCCAGAAACTAGAATATTCCCATTTTAGAAACTCTCTTGTATTTCCTGAGCTCAGGAGACAGAGTTTTTAATGATGCAAGGTAGACAGCACAGGTGAGGAAAATAGAAAGAAGTTGCAAATCAATACACAACTCTCCACAGGATAGTGTTTTAATTTGCTAAACTCTTCATGGGGAGTGAGAAACGAGTAGGGTTTGACTAACAGACATTTCTAAATGGGAAATCACAGTCTGCATCAGTTTTAAATATGCAAAGATTTTAAATATTTTAAGATTTGGCTTATTTCTAAATACACTGCATTTTTAATTAGTTCTAAACGGACTTTATTTCATTCATTTTTTTGCATGGCAAGATTCAGAGATAGCACAGGGCCTGGACACCTGAATACATCAACAAAGGAAAATCAATAGCTCTGGAAAAGCCCCTAATCCCTCTGCATACTACCCAGCCAAAATCAGATTGCTCAAGGGGGCTTGGAAAGGACCAGGTGTCATAGGGATATGGCAAAACTTGTATTTTGGAATCATGAGTCTGCAGTATCACTTCATTCCCTCTTAAAACATCTCCCTCAGAGTTGCAAAAATGCAGCCCCATGCATTAGGAACAGGGCTACTGTCTCTTTTATCCAGCACTGCTTTGAAGAGTCTTGTGGGCACAACATTTTGGCCAGTTCCTTGTGAGCTCACAAGAAACTGAGGGTCACAGAGCTCACTGCAGTGGCAGGGCATTATTGAACCCCTGCACTCAAGGCTGGCCTAACACAGTTCTCATAAGATAGCAATAGTCAATTGTATACAGAGACATGACAGCAGAGACATAGGTCAACTCAGATACGAGCCTGGTGGGCCAGCCACTCAGAAACATGCCCTTGCTTTTCTCACTTGACACGGTCAGACAGATTTCATACTCTTTTCTGCACCTTTTCAAAAGGAGCATCAGGCAGCAATTTCTATCTAGGTTAGTCTATAGCCTAGCTCCCGTGACTGAAGATCTTTTTTTGGAACATGGAAACACAAACTTCTTCCTGATGGGGAAAGCAGTGGACACCTAGGTTTGTATATAGGATGGTTCCTCTCCTGCTGTGTACTTTATAAGTTATTGGTCACACTGTTATGCTACAGAGCCTGCTTTCATTCTTTAGTATTAGAATTAGGTATTATCTTGGACCTAGCTATTCAACGCCACAAAACCCAAGGTACTTCTGCACAGAATGACCTTTCTATCATCTCAGGGTTTCTTAGTCACAGCTCAACTCCATGGGTGTGTAAATTTGGCCAGTTTGAGATACTTGCTCACTTTTTTTTTGCTGGTATTGCATCCCCAGAGCTGTGGGCCCAGGCTCTCTGTGAGTGTCAGTCCCAGTGTGCTGGCTGCCCCAGCAGTGCTGGCAGCGTGGGCATGCTGAGCAGCCACCTGGACAGCCTCAGCAGGGTACTGGCTGCTGAGCTATGATGTTGAGTGACAAGAGGTGTAAGGTTTGCACTGCTGCAGTCCTGAGCCTTGCAGCTGCATGACCCAGGCTGCTGATTTTTTTGTTTTCTGTCCTGCATGTCACAGCTTTTGGATGCAGTAGCTGTTGTTGGTGTGGTGTTGAACCCCCTCTGCTCCATGATTCACCATGTAGTATAGAGCACACCAACATTTCAACAATCCTGTGTTGTTGATCAGATCTTACTTCTTGGATATTGTCCTCACGGAGTCATCTCCTTTTTTTAAAAACAAGGCCAGAATATGCCAACAGTGAGTACAACACTCCAGTAATAAGTCTCTAACCACCCTGGCATGTGGAACAAGTGACAAATATCACGGAATTCAATTTTACTAACACATGCTAACACAACCTGAGTGACTGCACTGAATTGTCCCAGCTGACTTTGGTAGGACTATTTATCACTGAAGCACTGGCCTTACTTGATTTTTGCAGGAGAAGCAAGGTCATGGGGCGCAAGGAAATAAGAAAATTGCCAGGGAGGAATTGCAACACAGTACAATCTTATTAATTTATGGATTAATTGTGCCAAGGTGTATTTTAAAAGGCTAGTTTCTCTCCCTGTTCAAGTCAGAATGGTTACCTGTTGACAGCAAAATTATGTTCACAGTGACCTTTTTAAAATTGTTGAGATTTTCTATCTTTGTGTCCATGACAATGGGGAATGATTAAAGCTCTGAGGCAAAAATAACTATAAGTATTTTAAACCTTGTATCTTGCAACCCTCTTGAAAGAGATGAAATATCTGCAAAAATAGGAAGCCTCTTCATCTGCTTATCTTAGTCAGGAAACTATTTGACCAGCTGACCTGTGTCAAGATCACTGAAAAGAACAACTCCGTATCATTTCCCTGGGCTTCCTTCCCAGCCCTCGTATTTCTGTGAGGGTGCTGAATTTTTAGCAAGATTTTAGTACATAGTAACTTTAACAGATGCACATTCAGACTTTCATAGGAGTGCATATTGTAACCAGCCTAAAAATACATGCAGAGCTGTGCTGAATTTTTTCAAACAAAAGGTTTAAAATGTCATGTCATACCTTATCATGAGACAGCCTTCAAAAACTGAAGTAAATGTGCCTGCTACAATGTCCTAATTTCTTTTTTTTTATCCTTTTGCTTTTTGTTTTGCAAAAAAAAAAATGCTGTTACAGTGATGCACAATACCTTTATTTTCCCTTGGTAGTACAATTAATTTAATGTACAGGCACTGTCTGAAAAAATGAAATGAACTATTTACACTCATTCATTAATCCTTGTTTTCTATACATCTTTTGCAATATCAATCCTCTTCCTATCCCAAAGGGTGAACAGGACAAGACTAGAGCAAAAGGCATATAAAAGTGAGACACAGACCACAATCTGGAGGAAGCTGTAAGTCAATAGAGGCAAAAGATGCAGATGGCTCTGGCCTCAGGCTCTTTCATGAGGATTAGTGCAGATTTTGATAGATCAGCAGAGTGTGTGGGGCAAACACATGGAGTTCAGAGGTTTGATGGTATTCCTCTCTTCCTTTTTCCAGAAGATAACAATTCATAAATATCAGTAATCAAAACTGGGTTAATCAAGTGCTCTGAAAAGACAGCAAAAGGAAAAGGAAAGGAAGGACAGTATATTTAAAAGGAATAAATATGGAAGTAGCAAAAATCTCAGAGAAGCAGAGCAGCTGAATGTCAAAGCAGAGGGCACATTAGGACTACTGCATTAGAAAATGAAATTTGCACACACCCACAAAGAGTCAGTGAAAAAAGATATTTAAAAGAAAAAGGTAAATGGCTCTAGCATAAAGCAGATGATGATATGAGCAGCTTTCCTTCTTCTGGAAAAAGAAAGCTTTGACTTGAAAAGAGCTATGAAGCAAGTAAAATAGAATAAATATGCCAATACATTTTTATAAAAATTGAAAGCACATGTGTTGTGTTAAAACATACATTTTCAAACCAAACTTAACGTATAGAGATCTTTCCATTGAAATGCAAAATTTGCGCCAGTTGGAGACTTAGCTGGTTGCAATGACTGAAAGAGATATGCAAAATGGGGTTCAGATTGGGGAGGTTCCTTCTCTGCAACACCAAAAATCCATTGCAGCATTGCACAGGAGGCAGAGCTGTATTTCTTCCACCGGCCCTTGAAGGAACCCACAAGAAGGGAAAACTTCAGATCTTGTACTTTTTTTCAAAAGTATTTCAGTTCTTTCCTGGTCCATATAGCACCAGAATGACACAGATCTTCAGATCTGTGTATACTGTGAGAGTGCAAACTCAGATCCACACTCACGAATTGCCCATTTCTTACGTATGGGATTGAAGAGAGCTAAGTTGAGCTGTAGGGAAAGCCATGGTGCTGGATCCTTTCACACCAAAAGAGACTGAGCTGACACTAGCTGCACCCAGGTCCTCCCTCTGCCCTGGAAACAAAGTCAGGTCACAGTTACCATACAGAAAACAGCTCTGGGTCTGACTGAGAAGGGTGCTGCTGTTGCCTGCTGTGAGACAGATGGGAACTGTAGCCCTTGGACATGAATACGCCTCCAAAAAGCAATGTGACTATACAGAGTCAGATTACCCTCAGCGCTTTGCAGCACCATAGGGCTCAGAAAATCAAGTCATATTCAATCACTTTCAGGAGTCAGCAGACACAGCTGCACATCTCAAGACAAGAGACTTTAATGCATTTTCCAAAGACATAGAGTAGAGGAGGGAGAAGGGGCTGTTTTGTCTGAAAATCCTTGTCCCAGGTGATATTTTTAAAATGTGCTTCCGATGTACTCCAAGACTGCCCCTAGCACTGCTGCGGGGCTGCAGGGAAGTGATTTGTATTGGGAAGTCCTGGTCTAAATGCACTCCTTTATGAGCACATGAAACTTAATGAAAGTGCCAATTAAGAAATTTATAGTCTTACAAAAGCCTGGCCAATAGCAAACTCAAATCTTATGTAGACATCCTAGAGTGCATATATTAAAATATTAATGTGCCCCTGTTCAGCTCCTTTTTCTCCTTGCTCCATTTAAATCTTCCTCTTGAACCAATCTTAATGTGTCCTTACTCGGCCTAAGATAAAGTATTATTCAGGCTCAGCATTGGCCTGCGTTATGTCTAGTCTTTAAGTTTCCACTGGTTTCTGACCCAAGGCATTATGTGTCTCCATCTCACTGTTACTTACTTCAATATTTATGGCATCCAAAGCTGGATGTCTCAAAGTTGCTTAATGTTCAATTCCACTCCCATAAAAATTAGAGCCCCTCCTTTGGCAAACAGGACAGCCTGGCTACTGCTCCTCCCACCTTCCCGCTCAAATGGTGAGCGCTGCTTTGCTACCGAACAAATCAGTCGTTTTAATGCTCAATGAAACTTCTGATTCAGCGCTGCATGGGGTGCTTAAAACACTTTTATATTTTTTTGCCATCTGAGAAAGAGCGCCAGAGAAAAATGGGTTCTCCTCCCTGCTGACTCTCACTAATGTTGCCAATTTATCACTTCACCAAGTGACTCACAGGCCAATTTCTAGGTGCTGTCACTTGGCCCCTCGGTGGGGAGGCAGGAGGCTCCTGCTGCAGCAGCATTCACAATCACTTGCTTGGGAACCTGTTTTTGCTAGTTTTACTTTGTGAGGTTTCTTTTCATTTTGGTGATTTGGTTCGTCTATATCACCACTCTTTGTCCTCATATTAGTTTCTATTCCCCATTCCTAAGCAGAAAACTAACAGTGCTTCCAGCATCAGCTGCAGCTATCACAGGTCTGACATGGATATACCATATCCATGTCCTTTATGTCCTTCAAAGCATTTGAACATCCTGACTGTGAGTGTTTTCTATTGCACCAATTATCCTGCTTCCTTTATTGAAAAATCTGAGAGGCTAAGTAGCATTTACACTATGGAAAGTGCTGCATATGAGCAATAGCATGATATTCTTGTATTCAACTATTGATTAGTATTATAAAAATGGTCTGATATCTAGATTTAGATTGCACTTTCAAGTTCTTCAGTATGCTGCTCATTCTGCTCTACTTTTTGGCTCTTAGGCAAAACTGCTATTATAAGAAAGGATTTATTAATGAACTAATAAACTGTTTATCCACAATATATTTTGTCTCAGAATTTCTTAAATGTCATTTTGCATTTTTTTCAACCTGTGCTCAAAGACCTAAAAATTTTTGTACCCCACCAGATTGGGCTGCCCAGGTGAATTTATGTGAGACTGAGGCAGCGTGGCAATCACTGTGTCTTAAAACAGGTCCTCTCCTCCAGCTAGATCTGGGCTCCAGAGCAAATTCAGGTGATGTCCAGAACAAAATTATTTTCCTCTGGAGGGTACAGAAAAAGGGGGAGGTGAAAATTATCGGGGGAATTGAGCATGGGATCATCCTTAAAACCAGATCTTGGAAAATTTATGTTTTCAACTTGCAAATCATGGAGGAAAAGCTTCTTTACTGAAGTATATCACTGATTGTTATATAACTGAGTCACTGAGAAAAGAACGAGCTAAACATGAATCACCTGAGCAGGAAAGGAAGGAAAAGGAAGGGTTTATAAGCAATCAGTAGTCTGTTCTGTATTTGCTGTCACTGAAAAAGATTTAAGAGTTCATAACTGTATGTACAAAAAGTAAAATTCTCTAAAGGTGAATTTATACAGATTGAAAAATGCACTTTCCTCACTGCTTATTGCCAGTCACAGATACTGCCATTTGGGATATTTTCATCTGAGTGTTTTATTCCTAACCAGTGTTGCCCCAAAACCTCGCCTTATTTCTGTCCCCGCTCTTTACCATTACCAGAAGTATCAAAAGGTAATTTTCAGTTATATTGGAGCCAGCTCCCCTCCTGCATTCACTGGGAATATTGTTGCTGAGACCTCGCCTCCAGTTCATTTCCACAAAACTTAACTGTACTGCAAATCGGGTGCAGAGGTTTCATTACTTTCCTCCTCAGCTGTTTTTTCTGATTTCATGTAAATGATCATTTTCACAACAGGCACGGAAGATATAGATCAAAAGTAGGAAACACTGTCCTATTGCCATGGTGAAATGGCACCCAATTAGTGCACCATGGGGTGGGGGGGGTGGCAGGGGGAAGGCAAGGAACTTGTATTTCCACAACAGCAGCTGTGCAAAGCAAATTCTGGGAAATTTAAGCAACTGCTTTTTTCTCGGTATTTTAACTTTTATGTTCAAATTTCATCCAGGTAGTGGGAGAAACAGCTGAACCAAAAAAACAAGGAGAATTTTTGAAACATGATCTAAACTAAAATAACAGCAGTTTCAGAAGCACAGACTGAAGATTAGAATAAATGCAAGAAATAAACAGATCAGTCTCCTTGTGCTTTTTGTTTTTGCTCTTGTAGGTTGTTGCTCTTGTCCTATGCACAGGTCTTCATATAAACTGCACAACAAGGGCTATACACAGCATTCCCAACATTTTTTGAACACGTACCACAGCTTTTGTCATTTCACAGGTCATTACAAATTCAATAGAGTGATTATGCAGAGACAAATGTCCACATCCTGCTTCATTCTACACATGTAAGTCAGTTAATGTTATTTTTCTTGCCTGGGCTGAGGGATGCATAGATCAGAGGGACCCATTGCTTACTGTTTAATTGGCAATAAGTGTTCATTTCTTTGAAAGTGAGTAGCAGTATCTTTCCGCCATTAGTTCACATTAAAGAAACTTAGTTAAATCTTCCAATAATTAGAGCTAATGTAAGCCTTCCTTCTTTGTATTATTTTCTAGGTAGTAGATTTTAGTTATGGTTCTCCTCTTTTTACTAGCATTTTCACATTTTCTCTAAACTAAGTCTCAAAGCTAAGCATAAAGTGAGCAGAATCAGGCATATTTAAAATTTTTGATATGAACACAGTGAATTGCTTGAAAGAACCATTACATGAACATGGAAACTGGTTTGGAAAATAAGGATTCTGAACTCAAAATTTAACCATTTCTTACAAAATCTCCTCAGTGCTCTGTAGTTCAGAGTGGAAAAAAACCCCCAACAACAAAGTAAAAAAATGTGTAATTTCTGAAAGCTGCTAAAATTTTCACATCTGTGAGAGGTCATGGGACCCTGTAGACAAAAAATTCCTTGCAATGATTTTACTAAAATCAGTTATGAACATATGGCACAACCTGCAAAGTACTGATGTAATTTTGACACACCAGTTTAGAGTGAAATGGGAGCAATTTTATCAGATAATGTCATTGGTATTCAGTAGTGCTCTTAAGATGGCAACACACGCTATTTAAAAATAACTGCTGAAGAATCATTAAACATTTCATTTAGCTCTTCTAGAGATTCTTAAATTGAAACAAAAGATGCCACCTACAACACTATTACTTTTCCTAGATGAAAATATTTGGGTTATATTGGAATGGGCTAAGCTCATGTTGGTACAGAGGATGTGAAGGTTACACCACTGAGGGGAAAGTGGAGATACATTTTGCTGCTGAAATAGTATCATAAACCTGGTGATTTTCCCCATTATGTTGTATGAATGCAAATTCTTGAATTTAAAGCTGATGCTATTTGCTTTTTAAAGAACAATTACCTTTCTGTGTCATTTACATTTCCATTAAGGCATATTAGGGAAGTAAAATTAAACGCTTTTGAAATCCCAGTCAAAGGCCATGGTTTTTATTGCCTGTGTCAATAACCATTAATGCTATGATTTTTTATGTCTAATGGTTAAGGTCTACTGCTTGTTTATATGGTACATTGCCACCAGATTCAGAAACGTAGTATCTGTCTTGATACAGGAATCCTGTAGATTATTTATACAGCAACTAAACAGTATTCCAGATCTTTAGTTCAACTCAATCAGTTAAGCCCCATCAGGCACAGTGAAGACATCATGATTTGTGTCAGATGAGAATTGAGCTTTTCTCAACTTCTTTCTTTTTAAGGAAAAAAAAAAAAAAAAAGACCCAAGCTAATCTCCAGCTGTGCATCATAGCAGGAGCAGGTTGTCTCCAATTGTTCAGACTGAGGCCAAGCTGGGTGTTTATAAAGGCTCCTGTATGTCGCAGGGCTTTCATTTCTGAGGAAACCAGGGCACTTGGGACTGGTGTGTACTCCAGCTTCATGCCAGCGTGGAGTTTGGAGACGGCCAAGGTGTATACTCGAGAGCTCACTTGGGAGCCCAGACACAGCCACTGCTGGCAGCACAGTGCTTTAGCACACTTACTCACGTCATTATAAGCTCTTCTTTCTCCACCAGCTTGACAGTGTATGGGATGTCATGGATTATTTCCACTGAGAGGCAGGCAGCATATTTTCTGTGATGCAGCCTTGCTCATCCATGATATTCAACCCATGTTTACAAATGTAAACATTGAGTGGCTGTGTAGATAAATGAATTTAACTTACTCTTTTTCATGAAATCAGATGTGGTGTGAGGTGGTTGAGGTGGTTGACAGTCATCACTGCCCTTACAAAAGTCTCCTGCTGCACACTGTGGCAGGTCCAAGGTCCCAATCTGTGCCCACATGAGAGATGGTGGATTGGTACCTCAGAAACCTGTAGCATGAGGGGCTACCAAGGGCTGAGCTTGTGCTTCTGCTGAGCCTGCTTTCCAGAGAGAACTTGGCCCACAGCTTAGTAATTGCTTTGGTGAGAGGGCTGAAGGGTAGGTATTTGGGAGAGGTAGTTGTTTAGAAGACTATGTGTGACTAGTGGGAGAACAATCTTGCAACATAAAAGTTGCTTCTTGTCCTGGAGGCAAAGCCTGGGTTAAGAACAATTTTTAAGCTAGGGCAAGGCACAAAAGAGTGGGTAGCAAGTCAGGTGCCAAAGGCTAGCCTCTAGATACAGAAGGTGAAGATGGCCATGCAGGCAGATAGGAAGCTCACTCTTTTACAGCAAGATTTAAAGTTCTGCAAAAGGTATTTCATTCACTTTGAATGGTGAAAGAATTAATGGACTGTATGCTTTTCATGAGCCTGGCCATAAAGAAAGCTTTCTCTACTTGATGCTAATGTGTGGAAAAAGGTTGCACCACAGATTTGTGGTAATAAGGCTGGAATCAGTGTACCTTTAAATAACACTTATAACAACACTGCCACCACACCATGACTAGAAGTTGGGACAAGCTCTCATAGTCTGTGAATGCAGATTTACTAATATAGGAAGAAGAAAAAGAGGGAGTGTAGTATTGGGTAAAAGAAGAAGAGGTGGAAGAATTCAATACAAAGATATATATGCCAACTCAATCAGAGTTTTATTTTTCTGTTGTGACTTCTTTTCTATTTGTCGTCATATAGATGCCTAGAAACCTTACTGTCTGCAGAGAAAAGATTTTAAAATACTTATCCACCCAGTGCAAGAAAAAAAATCTGCATTTTGGTCTCTCAACAGTATTATAATCATTCTAGATTAATGAATAATCAATTTAAGAAAACTCATAAACTGTCTTCTTATTAAAAAAAATCCTTTTTTTTAACATGCCTATATCATTCAAAGTCTTATTTCTTAATTAATTCTTCTTAATATGTTTGTGACATGAAAACCTTATTGAATTCAGGAATTAAGATACAGGAGTATGACTGACTTTTAAATAAATATGCATATTAAAAACCAAAGAAGTAAATATAAGGTTTCTTCCCAACTCCACTAGACAAACATCTAATTTACTACAAGATATTCTAACTGTAAACACTAGCACTTTAGTAATTTTTTCTTTTAATGAATGGTTTTGCAAAGAGCAAACTGCTGTTTATTTATTTAAATTAGGAGAATAGGTCTTTTGTACATAATATGCCAAAATTAAATGGAAGACCAAGGAATATTTTCCCTGGCACTCATAAGAATGTGTAGAATTTTCAAGGCATTTATTACAGAAATATGACTAACCAACAGTGACATAAGCAACATCAAAGAGGAATGTCCAAGTTATTTATTTTTATTTCAAGAGAAATGTTTGCAAACTACTATCTCCCCTTTATTTGCTTTTGGTTACAGTTCAAAGGGTTAGGAAAAACTTCATTCCTTTTCAGTGAAAAATTTTCCATTCACAAAAATTTAGTAAGGAGCATACAGAGAATATGGGTTGAACTTAGGGGTGGGGGGTTTTTTTACAATTATTTATTTAGAAGTAAAAAGGAGCCTAGACCAAAACTCTGCCTTCTGCTTTTCACAGAGTTTTAAATCTTGCAAGCTCCTGGGAAAAACCCTGCCCCAAGACTGAGCAATCAACCCATACATCTTCACAGAATCAATCTTGTTTTCTCTCAGCTGGAAAGAAACCCAGGGTACAGATCAGAATTTGAGGTACGGCATAATCCTCCTGAAAAAAACAGAAAAAGAAACATTTTATAAATTTTTCACTCATTATTTCATTTTTTCTTGGTGTATGTAGTAGGGGTGTGTGTAGAACTCATTGTTCCGAGTGCTGGTAAAACACATTGCTGTTAAAGTTATGACAGTTCAAAGCACATGATGTCTCACGTGGTCATTCTGCTATGCTGAAGCCTATACAAAGAACTCATATGTGTGCTGACCACCCAAGCCAGTAGAAAGTCATATTTCATAGCTTTCATATTTCCTCTTGTTTGTCTACGATTTTATAATTTTCTTGAAAGAAAAGCTCTGATCATACATTTTCTTTTCTTGGGAGTTATGTACCTCTATGACCAAACATCGTGCTCTGTAAAGACAGACTGGACTACCAAAGAAAATATGCTACATTGTCTGGAAATTCAGAAATGTCATTGACAGAATCCGAGTTTCTTCCTTCACTGATGACCTGCCAGCTGATGCCCTGAGCCATGACTAAAAGCAAAAGGTTGAGCCATGGGTGCTGCCTGGAGCAGTCCTCACCTCCCCAGCTCATTCTGCACTGCATTAAAAAACCAAGGTGGCTGAAAATTAATTCTGGAGGCAGAAGGCAGTTGTTGCCCAGCCCAGTGAGTGCTCTGATCCTCTTTACTGCTCAGCCACAAGGGCTTAAATAGGCATGAGACAGGGCCCAGGGTAGGGCAGGACTGGATGCTGGGGAGGAGATGAATCATTCCCCCTGGTGCAGCACTAGTTTGGGTGAGCACTGCCCTACTGCTCCCCTCTTGTGCTCTGTTCTGTGAGCCTTCCTCCTGTGGTCATGCTTGTACCATGCGGAAAATGGTGTCCTTATTGAAAAATTACTATTTCCTTACAGTCATGGAAAAGTAAAACAAAATTATCTGAACAAATTTCTTTCGACCATGGGAAGAAAAAGTCTGTGTAATCTCCATCATCCTGACAATTTGAGTGTCTTTGCAATACTGTCTCATCAGCCAAACAAATATGGTTCAAAGACTGCACTTTGGTGGTGCTATAGCTGTTATTATATCAGTATATTTCATTGCTTTATAGACAGAGGCATCCTTCATACTAATACAACTGTAGCTATACTAGTATTATAAAGATATACTTACCATGATAAATAAAAATTATAGTCCTCCATCTAACAGGAATGCCTATTCAAAAATGTATTTAGTAAAGCTGTTATAAACACATTAGAGAGGGCTGCAGTTGGTAACACAGCAAAGTCAATCACATAATGGCTGTGGAGTCAGATGGAAAGTGAGACTTTCAAACAAGAAACAAGCAGGAGCAAAAAAATTATATTCTGAAACATGATCATGTTCCTATGCAAACATCTCTTGTAAATAAAATGCAAAAATCCTGTGGAGAAGGCCAAAGTCTTTCTAATACGGCATCTGCAAAATTGTTTCAAAACACAAAGTTTTCCAGAGATGTCCCTGAGGTGTCAACAGCTCTTTATAACATTTTTGTTATTTAAACAAGTTGTTAAAACTGGAGAGAAATGTAACTGACATCACAGCACGATCATTTACTGGGACAAGGGAAAAGAAACCCAGCAGCTGCCAGTTTGAATGAGGAGGTGAGTTTTCTCTGCCTCTGCAAGTGGGGCTCCAGTGCCTTTAATCTTGGGAAGCTGATAGTGCCTAAACCCCTCCTCATTTACCAGATAGCTCATTGTCACCCACATTCTGTGCCCACTGAGGTCTATACAAGACCCACACATTTTTTAGACAGAGTTGTATGAATGCCAGCTTTCTCTCTCTCTCTCTCAACATTTCGGCAAAAAAAGAAAAAGCTATATATTTTCTCTATAGGTACATGTCTGTTGTCATCACCTTTGTCAAAAGAAACATGCTGTTACTTTAAACTATTTAAAGCAGCAAACACTTATGTAAATACCTCCTTTAACTAAAATAAAAATCTCTTTTGAAGAGTAGCCTGTCATTGCTCTGCAATGAGCCCAATAAGATGAGAGCTGTCTCTGACTGTGGATATTATTATCACTACAGCATGCAGTAATAACAAATATAAATGTTATAATTTTTGCTAATGTTTACACTACCCTGACCAGTTCCACTCTGGAATATTCAGTTCTACCGAGTGTAGTGGTATGATTTATTTTTCCAGAAGGGATGGGTTCCCAGCCCTCCACAGGTATATTTCATTTCAGACACTGTTAGTACGGCACAAGCACCTTATTCCACCCTGAAACATCTTGCTCTGTGTAGCTCTGATCCACTGATCACCATTACCAGTCAGATACCAGCTTTTGTCATGCCTGTCTAGTATGTCAGAAAGAGACCTAGGCATGTCTCTGAGAAAACTTCACTTCTGGCAACTTGAAAATTTTTATTTCCATAATATTTCAAATAATGCAAAAATATTTGTTGTGAAGAAGATTGCTGCAGCTCAGAAGAGCTACAAACCAACTACTTATCTACTCTTGTAGATAACATATTTTCAAGTTTTATTTCTCTTCCTTTAGCAAAGTTTTCAAATATTTAGCTGCTCAGGTGGACAAGAAAGGAACTCAATCCAAGGGGCTTAGTCATATGCTAGTCAAGAGAGAAATAAATCACAAAAAGTAATGAAGGGCACTGAAAAAACTCACAAGTATTGATCTTTCACAGCCTCAGAGTCCAATCACTTCTGAGTCATCAATTTAAAACCAGCAGAGGCAACCATATTAAGGGATTACCAACAACACAAGTTGGCCTCTGCAAATCCTGAACTAAAGCAAATAAAACTCCAAGGATCTGTCTAATATACATTTGCTTCTATTTTCATTCTTCTATATTCCTCGTAAGCCTTGTGGAGGAAAAAATAATTGGACCCAAACATGGAATCAAGTAAGTAACTTCTCTTTTAGGCCAATTTAAACAATGTGGATCAAATTCTATCCATTCATCCGCATGGAAGATCAAGGTTTGCTTTGAATCTCAAATAGTTGTAGATAAACAAGAATTTGACTTTTCTTGTGCAATATTTTGTATTGTAGAGCAGAAATAAACCCATAAAGGCACATCCTGTTAGCTCTTCACAGCCCAGTAAGGCATAGGTGGGAGCTGTTGATGCCACTGTAGATCCAACCCACCCACAAGGAAGTCCATGAGATTCTCAGCTAAATTATCTGCCTTCCAGGAGAAGCAGGATTTGGGGAATCTGTCTCAAAAATCTCTTCAGGTTAGGGGGCCTTGAGGGAAGCCTTAAGTATCCACACTACTCCCAATATCCAAGACTTCCTCCTCCTCCTCTTCCCTACCTTCCTCCCCCTCCACATCTTTAATCTTCCAGAAAGATTCAATGCCACACAAAGAATTTTCCTGAAATCTGATTGAATTAGCAAAATGGATTGTGGACCCTGAGTTCTATTTCTAAAGGACATCAAGCTGATCTCCTCCTCAACCCCTCCAAATACTGTATGAGGTGATCAGTGGTAAGGGAGTGGGATTTCATGATGGCGTCCAGCTGTCAGCAGACAACCTTATGGTCAGAGCTTGCTGCAAGCTGCATAATATAGAGATTTGGAATTTGCTCTGCCCTCTCCCAGTCCATGCAATTTATACAACTAACCTCTAATTTACTGACATTTAATACATATTTAAAACTTAATTTAAATCTTTAAATCTTAATGCAATTGAATTGCCTTGCTAAATGCATCAGCTGTGCTGGCAAATTAAATATTTCCTCCAAATATTTCTTGCTTAAAATAATCCTACGAGGACAAAAATAAGTTTTAATATATTGAAATTAGTGTCTCAGTGTCATAACTCGTGTATATGAATTACACAGGAGTGAGAATAGATACAAAATACCATTTTTTGGTTCCATGTCCTTAGATGATAGACTGTATTATGATATGCAGGGGAAACTAGAAAGATGCTTATGACTTTAAAAGAATGATTTCAACTTGAAATACAATCACAGTCTTTTACTATATTATCAAGCTCAAGTCTTCCTCCTGAACACTTAATACTACGCACCTGTAACACAATAACGGCAACAATTTCAAAATACTTCTTTTAGCACTCTATTTTCATCTATTTCAAGAGACATTTCAAAAAGCAACAGCACAACAGAAAAGTTACAGTCTTGGCACAAATGCTGCAATATGAACGAAGCGCAGAAGCAAACCAAAGAGTCACTACAATATTCCAGCTATTGATAGCTTTAAATTACACTTTGATCACTGTTAATTGTTCTGCAAATTAGGAGTGAGCTGAAATTCTGAGCTGTGTGGCACAAGGCAGAAACCTCTCAGTGTTCAGATGTACTGTTCTGTCATGTTATGTCACAGGCACAAACAGAAACTCAGAAACTGCAAATGACAACCTAAGTCCTTCAATCTTTGCCTCAGCAAAGACAGGAGACATCATGTGTTCTTTCACTCTTACAACTCTTGCAAAGCTTATAATGAATCATATAATTTTTTCCTTTAAGGCAAAATATTGTTGTAGACTTGCTGATTTTCACAGGGTGGAACAGACACTATAACATCAAGGGCTATAGGTAAGGGTTTGGCAATCTTGATCCAAGTGGTAGAACCATGGACAGACTCCAGTGGCCTTCTCCAGGCTAAGCCCCTTCATCCCTTTTTTTGCTGCTGCACCACCTGGTTCTGGTGTGGGATCCTCACAGGATCAAAGTGATACAGAGGACTTTAGACTGGCTTTCTGCACTGGGAATATTCCCCTTTCATGCTTAGACAACTATTCAATATGAAAACAACCAGAACTCAGATTATGTCTGTGGGGAAAAAAAATCCCTCTCATCTTGTAGTTCTTATTCAAGCAAAATAATTAATACACCCAAATGAAAGAAAGCACGCACCTAACCTTCATGTTTGCATTCTTGCTTCATGAATAATGAGAGTTTCTAATAAAGTATCAGTTAGTATGTAAAACTAAATAATGTGAGTGTTCATCAGTTATATGAACACACATGTGAAGAGCTATCACAGGTCAGTTCATAGGCAGTACTTTCTAAAACCACTGTATTCTTGTAGAAACTTCTGCCTTAATGAGCACATCTTCCTTCCCCTAGGACAATTGCTTGGCTGTCCTGGAGCAGCAAAGTGCCAATGAATGCAAAGTGGAAGGTTCCCAGAGTTACTAAAGGCATTTCAGGACATAGTGATTTTTAAAGGCCCTTGGGAGACAAGCAGCCTATCTCCTTCCCTGCCCAACTTTAAGAACACAGTCTTTATAGGAAGAGACCTAGGATGACCTAGGTCTCCATCTCCGGATGGAGACAGCATTTAAGTTATGTTAAAATAAGTAGGTGAAAAAGGAAAAGAAAATCATTTGTGATGTGGAAGCATTTAATAATTAGCAGATCTAAGCATGCCAGAGAGATATAGAATTACGATTCTTTATGCCACAGCTGAAACAAACAGTAAGATCCTTTCATGATTATCTTGAGAAGAAATGTGTTTTTGGTTTTGAGGCTGCAGAGTTTTCTTCACATTATGAAAGAAAAAGAAAGAGGAAGGTTAATGACTCAATGTCTATTAAAGAATGGCTGACAGAGGAAGGAAGATTTAATTAATGTAGCAAGGTCTGAGTTTTCAGAAAAGAGTTTCATGGCCTTTGATCCCATCAGGAGATTCAAAGCTTCTTCTCAGCTGAGCTCAAGCACTTGAAATTAGTAAGAGCTTAATTCAACAGCAGGCAAATAATGAACATAATTATAGTGACAGGATCAGGATCAATGAAAGCCTAGCCACGAGTATACCACATTAGGTGACCCTGGAGTCAGCATTGAGCAAACCCACGTATCTGCCTGCCCTACCTTACCTTATCAGTGCTGGAGCCTGGTTACTGATGTGATTGCTGACGCCATACAGGTGCTGCAAGGTGTGGGTGACACACGGCTCAGGTTTCCTGGCATCACACAAAACAACATCTGCCTAGGAACCAGCATGCCTTGCACATTGCGGGGAAAAAATTTCTCCCCCTAAAGTCAAATACTACCATCTGTAGACTCCATTGGAAATTTTTTTTTTTGACTGCTGGTGATGGGTTCATCCACCTTAGGAGACATTTAAAGGCCTTCTGGAAGCACAAAAGGCCACTGAACCCTGAGGATAAGGCTAATACATTCGTGGGAGACGTGGTAGAAATCTTCCTCCAGCATCACTTTATCTACAAACCTGTGTTTGTCCGTTTTCTCTAATTTTCAGCAAATAATTTCATTTTTAAGTGAACTTGCATTTTCTGATATTCTGACAGCATTTTCTGATGTAAATGAGGCCATTCATTTCCCAAGAAGAAAAGCTAGGTACATAGCAACTACCGAGGGCTATAGCAAGTCAGTACAGCTTTCAACTTGTTGCTAAGAGTCTACTGCTTACAATTGCCTTTTTCCTCAGCAGAAACCAGAAACAACCAGAAACATTACCCTAAGAGAAAGGGCAGTAGCCCTCATCCCCTCATCTCATAAAAAGTGTGGATATATCCATTTTATTATCAAATTCTTAAAAAATGTTTGTGAAGATTTTTTCTTTAAAATTTTGCAACACCACCTTTGTCTGTTAAAGACACTTCCCCTCATTACTATTTACATGCAAAGTTTTAGACTGCAGCTGCTTTTGTCATGACACCATCAAAATATTTGGAATGATTTATTTTTTTTAAATGGAGGAAAATGTATTTTCCATTTGTACTTGGCATTGCATTGCTAAGAATCTCTTCTGGTAAAAATCATACTGAATTTGCTGTGGTGGCACTAGAATAGCTAACAAAACTCGGCCCAGCATTGTACCCCTAATTATATTAATATGTTTCAGAATCCTTTTTTGAACTGAATAACAGCCATTCCTTTTGTCTGACTAGAAAGGTGAAGAACCTTGTCTATACATTTGCCTTTCCAGTCTTATGCTCCTTACTAACTCAGTGTTCTCTCACAAAGGTTACAAACATTAAAATTCTTTTCTAAGGCTCTTTTCTCACCTAAAAAATTTTGTACTCTTTAAGTTAAGGCAAAACATATTTTCATAAATGAATTCCAATTTATATCAAATAAAAGATTTACAAATCAATACTAATTGGTTTTAAATCTTGACTAGCCAAAGTAGTTTATCCACGGTTAGATTGGTAAAATGAATTGCTGTCTACGATGATAGCAGGTATATCTGCATTATGTTGACACAATAGGTCTTGTTTTGTAAAAAAGAAAATTAATTCTTGCTAGCAATCTGCTGTTAAGATTAAGACAGAGAGAGAGAGAGAACAAGGTATAATGCATTTCATAACAATATTTCGGAAGAAAAGTAAAATTGTATAGGATATTTCCTTGGTACAGCATTTCCAACAGGTGGTACATCTGGAAATATATTTAGATGTGTCCTCTGCACATTTAGATGAATCTTTTGAAAGGAAAAGATTCATATTTGTCAATCTGGACAAGGAGTAGTAAAAATATAACGCATAGAGAGAAAGGTGCGTGTTGTCTGAAGCCTTCTGAAGCTCAGAAAAAGGGAAAAATGTGACAGGAAAGTCACGGATAAGGCATAGACGCATGGAGACCAACGTTTTGCCTCCACCATGCTTCTTTGTTTGAGACCACAGAACACAGGACACAAAGCAGCTCAGAAAAGACCTGACAAGAGATGATAGTACTTCCCTGCATCCCAACACTGCTGAAAAGATGGCTGCACCATTGTAACATGCCAGACATGGCAATGTTTTATGTATTCTGTGACTACAAAGTGCAGTGAGAGAGAAAGATGAGCTCCCACCAACACAGTGAATACACGTGCTCAGGAACTCAAGGTCCTGATGTAGCTCAAGAGTTTATTTAATAATTAAATAAACCAAAGTATTTTAACTTCACTGGCTATCTATAACTTCTTCCTCTGCCAGGGTCCCTAAGCAAACTACATCCAAATATATATCATGCTGTATATCCTAAAGCCTATCTCATTCCAGTTGTGTAACTGCATACAAATGCAGAGAAAGCTGTCAACAAAAGGAGAAATACAGGGCATTTTCTTTCAATTTAAAGAAGAATGAAGATTAAGGTGTTACTATTTCTTGAGATTTAACAAAATTGACAATGTAAATACAAAACTGCTTTCAGGGTCCATTGTTCTTGTTTCGATAGCTTTCATTATCAGAAAAAAACCCAAAAACAGACCAACCAACCCACCAAAAAAAAAGACCAAAATGAGGTGAGAAGAGGCAATTTTGGCCCCCAAGAAAACTTTAAACGAAATTTGGTATCAGTTATGACTCTTAGAAAGGACAATTTGAAATACAGCGTAGAAGTAAAGATTTCCAAAAATACTGCTGTTTTTGACAACGAATGCAAACAGATATTTTGGTTTTCTACTTAGGATATATACTCCAAAACCTGGAAAATGGGTGCTAAACTGCTGAATAAGGGAAAATTCCTAGAATAGAGTGCCACAAATGACAAAATATCAGTACAATCATTTCGGTAACTAGCTCATGTGCAAATAGCTGCCTCTATACCACTTGGGGTCCTTTTCTGCTATGCTTACCTGCTATAAAGATGTAATAAATTGCAAAACACCAAACTCATTTAATTTCTTAATTTTAGACAGACTTTGGACAGCCAGAATGAACACATGCACATCTTGTTTGAAAACACAGATCCAAGAGCAACCACAAACCTAAACTGGCAAAGTTATGCCAACTTCCTTATACAAAATGCTTGTACAAAGCACTTGCATAGCTCACCAGCAGATATCATTTCAGTCAGGGATGCCATCACCTGACAGAAATAAATACCAGCACAAAAAAAAAGAAATGTCAATTTTCTAATATAGAAAAAAGTGATATTGCTTGGGAGACAATAGCAGCTTGAGCTTGAAGGCAAATGGCTTAAATTGCCAAGATAACACACAGCCAGAGGATTCTGTTATCAATGGACTTGTTATCAAAGTTAACAGTATTAGGAAACGTTTGTCTTTGGCCAAGTCACACGTCTATCTCCATATTGGACTACTGCAACAATTTTCCATCAAATTCAGGGAGAAAAGCCTGAAGAGGATTTGGCTTTCCTTAAAAAATTATAGAATTGGGACAGAAGGAAGGAAGGAAGGAGGGATCCCATTTCAGCCTAGACTGAGACAAAGTTTTTGTCCTGAGCTCTGAACCCCTTTCTTTTACTGGCCAATCAACTTACTGTAGGTGAGCAGAGACATGGAGGACTGCTCCCAGTAAAGTCAGTGAAGCCAATTTTTTGCTTTAATATTCCAAATATAAGCCAGAAAATTTAGATTTTGTCACAGACAAACATGAACAGAATTGAAGCCCTGACAGGAAATTTGAAATGATCCTCCAAATATAATCTTTCTTCTGGTACATCGAATAGTTGAAAAGCTATAGTTTATAGAAAAAAAATAGTACTTTTATTTTCCACCATTTAGGTACAAAGCAAGAGGTCCAGGTCACACACAATATACTGAAATAAGGAAAAAAGATGAGTTTGTAGTTAAAACTGGGACTTTGGAGAGCTTTACTCAGTGTCTATGTTTTTGTACAGGTGAGTATTTCCAAATCAATATATCATTCCACCCTCAGGTTTCCTGCTCAAAGACCTAGATAACTAATAAAGCGTCTGAAAGAGGTATCATCAGATACAGTTCAGAAAGGCTCATACTTAGACAAGTCTAGAGGTCAATTTTGATTGAAATGAACCTCCTAAACTATCTGTGAGAATTAAGTGGTTCAAAACACACCCACATTTTATTCAGCACTTTGAATTGCATGAGAGAAATTAAAAGGTTATGTAGATTTATATCTCCAAGTGCAGTTTTCTTAAACACCAAGAGAAACTTTAAAATATTTTAATGAAGAGAGGTGCATACACCTGAAAAATCCCATACTCGGTCTGGTGATAGTGTTGTGTTGGCATAAGTAAGAGTTAGGTTGAATTGGAATGGCCTGCCCAGGGAGTTGGTCAAGAAACAGGTGGACATGGCTCTTGGTGCTGTGGTTTAGTTGATAAGGTGGTGATTGTTCAAAGGTTGGACTCCATGATCTTGGAGGTCTTTTCCAGTCTAGATGATTCTATGATTTTATTAATTGTTCCTGAGGGAAAAGAAGATGGGGCAACTCATCTTTTGTAATTTTGGTGTTGTCCTGAAAGGACAACAAAGGAAAAAATTTCCTTTCACCAAAGAATTCCCAGTAGAGGAAAAGTAAGGCAGTGTTATAGAAATTAGATTTCTTGGGAGCCTTTATTTATTTCAATCTTCAGGAAGTAAGTCTATGTGTTCTTTCAAGAATTCATTAACCTATAAAATTTTCTTCTTCTTGCTTCACAAGCAGTCACTCAAGGGAGTGAAACACCTCATCAAAATAAAATTAGAAGTTAAAATTACATCTATCTAAATCAAGGTATCAAGGTATAGAGGGAATGGAATCAGAGGACTTGAGCAGATGTCCATGGACACGTAAAACCTGACCCCTTCAGGGAAGGCCTGAGATCTCCCTATCCAGCAGCTCTGAGTCGGCGAAGCTGTCCGCAGCAGCCAGTCAGGAGAGTTTCCAGGGTCTGCAACTTTAGTAAGTAATTTTGCAGGAACTGTATAATGTTTTTAGTATGCCCCATTGCACTTTAATAGTCTGTCTACTGAACCTGAAGGTGACTCACTAGAGAACATGAAATAACTGTTTTCTTCAGGAATGGGCCTAGATGTATCTGTTGACTGCCAGTGGTTTTATTTCTACCCCATACATCACCTAGGATACTTATGTGAAAGTGCCATTGGCTATAAGAGCTCATTTATTATTCAAGCAAACAATACTTTACCAGATGTGACTGAAGGCATGTGATCTATAACTAATAACTCATTATCATCTGCCATTGCACTTAACAGCCAAAGAACTGAGTTATAGATGACAACAAACTGACTCTGGAGAACATTTAGGAGAAGAAAGTTAGGGGTTGTAAAACTACCATATTTCTGGTTTTAGAGTAAAAAATACAGAAAAATAATTATTGAAATGGAATATGCTCCTTCTCCCTGTGAGTCCATATGCAATTGACTTGGAAGAGAATGCTTATCTTCACCTTTCTCTCTTGGCTGGGTTTTTTTTTGAGACTGGGTAGAGTTTTGTTGTGGTGCAAAATTAAGGTTTTCTAAAGTTCTATATTTTTGTTAATTGTCTTGTAATGGCTTAATCCTGTAACCCCCCATTCTCAATTCCTGTGGTCCTTCCCTGAGCCCATTGTTCCCTGTCCTTGGTCACTTCCCCCCTCACCTGAGAAGCCTCCCTCTTACCTGGGACACGCCCCTGATATATAATGGGCTGTCCATCCCCCAGGGTCTAACTCTGTGGCGCTGGGAACACCAGGTACCATCTCTCTGGCACCAGGAACACTCTGTGGCACTGGGAACTCGAGATAAACACTCTCTGGCATGTGGAGTTGACTGGAATAAAACTCTACAAAACACTGCCAAGAGTCCACTCTTTCTTCCAAGCCTCAGGCCATGCTACAAGCCTGAGATTGAACCCACCAAGCTTTCGTTGTGTGCTGGTCCAAGAACAACAGCTGGCCAGTGAGCAGCTCAGAAACCAATACAGACTTTGACAAATCCAGCCCCATAATCCTGCTGTAAAAGGACTTTGATAGGCGACTGAGTTAGCTCCCTGTGCAGCTGTGAACAACAAGGCACAGGGGAAACTCAGAATGCCAGGTTATTGCATTTAGACAAGAATCAGTATCTCTGGTTATGTTTACAACAATGGAGAGCTCAGTTCAAGGTGGTCAGCAGCTCTTTTTGCATCACCTCTGTTGTTCACCTTTACCTTTTCTCTCTCCTCTAGCACAGAAGGGTGTTTTGTCCCAACAGGTCCAAAACAAAGCCATTGTTTGTCTGCTCTGTAAGATGTTGGCAGCCTTCAGCTGCTGATTTTAAAGGGATTTTAAAGATTTTTCAAGGCGTCTAAATCCTGTTTAGAAATTCTTCTGCTGCAAAAAGTGCTGAATGTTTAGCAAATATCAGGGTAAAACCTTTCTCTCCTACTGATTTGCCAGGAAAAAAAATACTCCTTGTAAGTGACTCATGGTCATTAAAAGTCAAACTGACTTGTACCTTCCACAAGGCTGGTACATTCAGAAGTCACTTAAAACACAAGTGACTCTTACCCACCACTATAGTTTTCAGGGTAATCACCAGCCTGGCTAATTACTATATTGCAAGGCTCTGACCCAACATACAATTGTGCTTAGGTCTGAATGTACAGGAACAAGGAATTCAAAAGGGAATATAAAGGCTTTTAACTCCAACTCTTCAATTAAAATTTGTCCCAAATCATGCATGAAGCTTTATTGTTGCATCAGAGAGATGTTTGGTTGCCACAGAGAAAGAAGCTGTGGCTCTCATTTCAGTGCCTAGCAAGCCAGTACTCACATGCCAGTATTAATCCTTAAAGGAGGCAATTATGGTGCTGTCTCAGTAGCAGCTACAATGTGAACAGGCAAGGTGAGAGGATGGAAATGCTGTGCTCCAATGGCATAGAAAAGCAGGCATGCTGCTACATGCTCTAGCTAAGCAGTGCTTGAAAGTCATAAATCTCATACTTTCAGTTTGAAGTACAAATAAATTCTTATTGAGGAAGTCTAAGAAATGACTGAATTTATATATGAGCTGCTGTGCATATATATGGCTGAGTCCCAAACTTCCCTCACAAACTTTCTAAATGCCCCTTGGTTACGATGACATTAAAAGTTATTGCTTGGCCCAGAGTGCTGACATTTATGGCTATACTATAATGTTTCCCCTTGGGAGCAAAGGTAAAGCCAGTGTGACAACTCTTGACAGTTCTACTCCTCTAAATTGTAAAAAAAACCTTGTTTTCTTGGACTGAGGGTGAGCAGACACACTTGGTTTATTCATAGCTCTGCTTTTGCTTATGAACAATGTCTGCTCCGGGCAGGTGCTGTAGCATCAGGACAGCACTCATCCCATCCCTAAGGCCATGGCCACACTGACTCCAGCTGCCCTGCTGGCTTCCCCACCTATCTGCAGTCCCTCCCTGCCCCAGGGCCATGGCACCATGGCCATCTTGGGAATCACAGAATCACAGAATTATACAATAGTTTGGGCTAGAAATCACCTTTAAAAGTCAACTAGTCCAACCTCCCCTGCAGGGACATCTTCAACTAGATCACGTTGCTCACATCCCCATCCAACCTCACCTTGAATATTTTCAGCAATGGGACATCCACCACGTCTTGGGCAACTTATTCTAGTGTTCTACAACTTTCATTGTAAAAAGCTTCTTCTTTATATCTTATCTAAATATACCCTCTTTTAGTTTAAAACCATTACTGCATTTAATCACAGCAGAGAGCTCCTCCTGCTCCTCTGCAAGTTCTCCTTATATTTAAGTGGCACCCAGGCACACAAAGGCAATGAAGCATGTGGGGGGGCCATCTTGACCCCTAAATATATTGTCTAATAAAAACTTTCTGTAAGCTGCCATTATGGTCCAACCTGTCAATGCTATTATGCTTTTATGATAACATAAAAAAATTACACTGAAAGCATTACTCCTACATGCACGAGATTCAGAGGCATCATTTTTCAGAAAATAGACCTTGCAATTATCATTTCTTGAGACTTCGCTATCAACTTTACAATTGCATAAATATTTCATACAAAATTTTGGCCTACTTTAGGTAACAGAAAAATTCATTACTTCTGCTAGTTCTGATAGTACTGCAGGTTATTTTTTTCTGTACAGAATGTGACTTTACTCCCTTAAACTGTTTGAATAAAATATGACCTTAATCTTACAGTGATAGATTTAGTAATAATTGTCCTTTCTTTGGAAAAAGAAAAATGGAAAAATGAACAGGTGCTCCTTTGGGATACCAGAAACTGCAGTCAGAAGAAAACCAACAATTTTTAGAAGAAAACAAATGTATCATGGATAAAGGCTTCCTGTATATAAACAGTTTGATTAATAACACTGTTGGTGTGTTCATAGGAGTGTTACAACAATTCTGCATCAGAGATGACATATTACTAGTCAATGTATGACTTCTACATAGAAAATTCACCATCAGCCTCCAGACTGACTTTCCCTTGGTCAAGGATGATTGGGTTGGAGAACTAGACAAATTTGACATGCACAGATCCATGGGCCCTGACAGGATGCATCCACAGTGCTGAGAGGGCTGGTGGACACAACAGTGAGGCTGCTCATGGTCATCTTTGAAGGGTTGTAGAGATCAGATGTGCCTGAAGATTGGTAGAAAGCAAATGTTACCCTCATCTTCAAAAAGGGAAAGAAAGAGGACCCAGGGAAGTACCTCACTCTAGAGGTCATCTCTATCCACATGAATAACAAGATGATCAAGAATAGCCAGCAGGGATTCACTAAAGGTAAATCATGCTTCAACAACCTGACGGCCTTCTGTGATGAAACAACCGCCTGAATAAATGAAGGGAGAGCAGTGGGTATTGCCTGTCTTGACTTCAGCAAGGCTTTTGACACTCTCTCACAGCATCTGTGAGAGGTTAGAAAGACTAATGCCTCAAGACATTTTGCATATGTGTGGGGAAAGGGACAGGCTGGGCCTAGTCCATGTGAGGCAGTGCCCTACCCCACATCCCTACAGCCTGTATCGCAGCCCTGAAGTGGCTACCAATCATGGCACACCACCGGTAATAGTCCATACCTGCCCCTGGAGGCCCTAACCCAGATCCTGAGTGGCCACATGACTGGAAATCTCACCTGGGGGAAGGGCCCAATAAGGCAAAAGGCTATTTAAGGCAGAACAAAAGGCCATTACATTGTCTGGATCCTACCTCTTCTTGGAGTTTCTATCGTTATTGGAACCCAGAAGTTGGTAGCCATATGTGTGTTTTTCTAAATCTTTTCTGTCTTTCTCTCCTTCTTCTACCACTTGGAATTCTTGAATAATTTGAAATTGAATAGGCTTAAAGCTTGCTAAGTTGAATGGGCTAAGTTAATACTTTGAGAAATGTTTTGTGTTGATTGAATTTTGTTCTAAGCCCTTTGCCAAAGTTGTCTGATTTTCTAAAGTTGCCAGTAAAGTCTTTTTTGCTGTTTTGTTATCTTCAGAATATCTTATCATTATTTCTCCTGTGCATCCAACTCAGAGTAAATGAAAAACAGTAAACCCTGCTAAAAACCTCATTGAGCAAGTTGTTTGGAGCCTTACAATGTCCTCATGGGTGAACTGAGGAAGTGTGGGCTGGCTAGGTGGACAGTGAGGTGGATTGAGAACTAGCTGAACAGCATATCCTAGATCATAAACAGACACAGGGTCTAGTTCAAGGCTTGTCACTAGTGGTATACCCACAGATTCAATACAGGGCCCAGTATTGTTTAACTTATCCATCTTAGATAAGACTTGGATGAAGGGTCAGATGACTCCTCAGTAAGTGAGATGATGGCACAAAGCTAGGAGGAGTGAAAAATACACCAGAGACCATGACAGGCTGGAGAGAGAAGAATTGTCTGAAGTTCTGTGATTCTGTGACTGTTGCACTTAACCTCAAACTCTGTTGCTGTAGTGTTTCCCTTTTTCTGACCCTTTTTTTCATAGCTTGAAATTTGTATCTTTATAACAGAAAAAACCTCAAACAACTAGTCGAGTAAATAATATTACAGATAACAGCCATCTACTGCCTGGAGAGGACACCCACCAGTGTAGGTGGTCAGCTCCCTCTGAGGAACACTGAGTATATGTGAAATTGAATGGGTATGTGATTTTGCTGTAGTTAAATCTATTGTCTAATCTTAAAGAAAGTTTCTCCGTCATATTCTTGAGACTCTGGAATTTAAAGTGTGCATCTATTACACAGTCTCAATGCTGGGTGAGGATGTTCTGTCTTATGGAACATTTTGAAAGTCTTTCAGCCCTTCAAAACAGGAAGAATAGAAATCAGACTGTGTTAAAACAATTTGTTAGACTCTGTGAAATTGTACTGATAGACTTTCTTTTACTTATTGCTGGGATTTGATGTCAAAGCTATCTTTTCAAGAGAGTCTTTTGTATTATGTTGATGATGTCATCTCTGGAAAAGTCATCTGAGGTAAAATAGTTTTTATTAAAATGTAGTGAATCAAGTTCCTGCCTTGTGCTTGATAAATTTAAGGGAAAAAAAAAAAAAAAAAATAAAAATGAAGAAGAAAAGAAACNAGAAGAGCATCTTTTGTACAATGGACAATTTAAGGGAAAAAAAAAAAAAAAAAATTAAAATGTAGCAGTAAAGATACTGCTTCTGCTAATACACAGAAAGCAGCTGGATTGTGGCATGTTTGTAGCTGGATCACCAGCAGAGCACAAATTGTACATCTGTGCAGATCACACAGCCAAATGTTGTGTTTAAAGCATGCTAATTAACCAGACCATTCCCGGAATAAGGAGAAAGAAATTGCCCAAAGTGATTGCAAAATATTTCTTTTTTTTTTTCATCTATCCATTCAGCTAAGCAGTTCACATGCCAATAAACTTAAAGCATTTTGAAAGAATGTGGATAACTTGTCCAATTGTTGAAAGATCTGAAGATATTTCTCAAGTACTTGTAGCTATCCTGTTTCTTTTTAGCTTATGGCATTGCCTTTTCCCAGTTACAGAGGGTGGATACTAAATATTAAACTGATGAAATTTATTGACCGTTCTGCAGGAGACCAGAATAATTTACATTGGCAGAAACATGTTAAAGTTACTGATTAAAAGAGTTGCCTCACGACAACTTTTCCAGGATACTTGAAAAACTTAACTGTCCAAATTCTTCAAAATGGTGGTGCAACAATCCACTCCCTTCAAAATTTTGCCAGTGGAACATGATAAACCATAAAAACATTCTCAATTTCAATGTCCAACTGCTTTCTAATGAAATATGATGGACAAACCTCAAAATATTTTTTTAGAACTACTTAAGCCATGAAAAGTGTTTGTGTTAATTCCAGTGTTTCAGAATAATAAAAATTGGACGCACATGATGCGATAATTGCATGTCATACAAGACATCTTATAAAGCTGGAAATAAGCTAGAAATAATCCTGTACTGCTAGAAATAAGTCTCCTGAATTTTCAGTCCCTCCACTTTAAAGTCTTATTTCTTCTGATATTTTAATAAAAGTGTATGCTGCGTATGATATTTTTAACATCTACCAACTGCATAAATACTTCAGTTATGTAAGTGATTTAGCTTTGACAATATTTAAATAAACTTGTCCTACCTGGGAGCCAGAAGCTACTGCTTTTCAGAATGATTTTATTTTAGGGAACAATTGCCTGGACCATTTCTCCAAAGTATGAATTGAGATTGTTCTACAGTTGATTCACTCCACAGCTGTGACCATCAACAGCTTCCAATCCATTTCATCATCAGCATATATTCATCTTCATTTCAGATCTTAAAGTCAAAGTATAGACTGTCCTGGAAAGCATTGCCAGACACTGACACTTTTTCAGGACAAGTGTATTCTAACAAACATCCATAGCTAAATATAATACAGCTCTACAATAGGAGTATGCAGCCACATTTAGGTTTGCTCAACTACAAAAGTGCATTTATAGCCAGATGATTTGTTTATTTGCTTATCCCAAAGTTTTACATGCTTTGGACGGGATAAATAACAAGGACAATCCCTTTCCTTGGGTGAGGTGGGAAGGTTTATTGTCAGAGGGGAGTTGGTTTTGCTAATTAGAATAGTAACCACAAACATGTCTATACAATCAGCTTCTGTCTAATTAATTTAAATCTAATCAAACACAACATGAATTCCAAGTACAAAGGAATTGATCTTATTATCAGAACTTTTCATAAATAGGGACATTTGCAATTGCCCTGGCAATTAACAACTAAAATTGTATGAAAGCCAGTTCCTAGGCAGTATAAACTAACATAGATTAATTAATTTAAATATGGCAATATCAATTTACACTAGTGAAAGTCTTGACCTCACATGGAGTTAAAAAACTGTGAGCAACTCTGGTGACTAATATCCAGCTTCAGGTAATACAGTATCTGCCTTGTTTACAAACCCGTGGAAATAAGATTTAAATGCTTGCTGTGTCCTCTTCATCCATATATGACAGTGTAAACTGTCCATGAAATCTTAATTGCATCTTGCCCAAGGCTACACCACTAATGTCCTTGTCCATTGCCACAAAGCCCACAAAACTTGTCCTACATCATGTCTCTTCCTGCACGTGCAGTGTGTATAGAGCACATGTATGTATGCAGACCAAAAAGAAATTTTTTCAGCATCAAAGAAGCTGCTAACCAAGGCCTCACAAAGGCACAGGGATGGCTTTTGAAATAAGAGGGGCCTTATGATATGGTCTCATCAAGGCAGGAGCTAAGAATTAGCTAAATACTTATGAGCCAAGGAACTCTTCCTCTGGAGGAGCTACCCCTGTGCAGAGGTGTCACTGCTGTGAAGGTTTTAGGTTATGGTGCTCACAGAATGTGGTTTTCCAGGGAGCAGGAAGCCTTGCAAGCAATGCAACTGAGAGAGAAGGAGGTTTCTCAGAGTTTTCATGTCTTCAGTCTTTGTTCTGCATAGCTCAGGAAAATACTCTCTTCAAAAAAGCCAGCCAATGGACCAAGATTTTCTACTGAAAAACAAGGGAGACATTTTTTCAGCTCTTTATCTGATATGCCTTATTATCTAAAGTGCTTCGGGAATATTGTTTCAAATTCACCATCTGCACATCACTTTGTGACAAGAAAGCCTAGTGTCTGCTTCTATAGGCCAGGCTTCATGCAGAACTAAAGTCTCCAATAGCCTAATGCAATGTGACACTTGTGATGCCTGCATGGATAGGACACTGAACTCCAGCTCCAGCACAGGAGCAGCGCTCAGGACTTCAAATTCCAGTCCCTTTGAGGTGAGGTGTCACTAGGAAAATGTAGCTTAGTTTTGAAAATAAAAAAAATTAAAACATCTCTACTTACTTGAATTAGCTGAGAGATACAGCTTCAACTTAAGGAATGCCAGAATGTCTTCAGATTCATGTTTTTCTGGAATTTTCATTATGATATTCTTTTTCCTGATTTAAGGAAAAAAGCAAATGTTAAAATATGCAAGTTTCCTGTGGGATAAAATTTCCAAATTTAGCTCTGCTGCAGGAGACATAAAAGTAAGTTGTTATAATCCAGAAAGATATGCATTTTCCATGTGTACACATACTTCTGTACTCCTGCATTCTCCTGACTTCTCCAAAAAGAATTTTCCTACCATAAACAGTAGGAAACAATCTTTCCTTTTTAGCCTTTATGTAGATCTGTGTGCTTTGTATTGGTGTACCCACACTATTCAGACTCAAGGAAAAAAAAATAAAATTAAAAATGTTTTTTTTCATCACAGTAAGTTAAAAGAGACATACCTGGAAACTCCAAGTTGCTAGCTAGTGATCTGCAATTACCAGAGTTGAACATCAAACCAATAAGGTAACTTGAGAGAAGGATTCCAGCCTGTGCTTATCTGCAAGTTTCAGTGCCTTTCTCTTAAGCCATTTGTATCTCTTCTTCACAATTTTCTCTGGTCACTTCAGTGCTACCTCTGCTTCATCCTTGAGAAGAGCTATTTCTTATTTATCCCAGGACTCCTACACTTCCAGACATCATGGAAGTGCTGATAGTTAAACTATTGCCCACCATGCAGATAGTTTCTCAGTTTAGAGCCTTTGTATTTCGAGCACTAAATAGGAGACACACAAGGGAACTAAAGATAAGCAGAAATAGTCCTGCAGTTACCCCAAAAGTCTCTGTTGATTCAAAAGTAGAATACCAGGGCAAAAAGCAGCACTTCCCAAAGCTGTTCCCTATTTCCAGTTATGGCCTTGTTCTCTCAGGATTTGCATGAGGGCATGTAGATGAGAATTAACTTCATTCTAGTCAATTAATTTAAATGGCTGTGAAATTCATAGTATAGAAAGTGAAAGCCAAACCTATTTTAATGATGAGAACACTGCCCAGGATGCTGTACCACACACTGTAATAGTTCTCATACCTTTGGTACATTTGCTTACTAGCAGCACACCTAATGCAGGATGAGTTTATCACATCATGTTTTCACCTGCCAAATCTGGCTTTACAAGCTCCTGATGAAATGCTAAATGCATCAGTTATAAAGTATTCTCATTCCACACAGATGCTTGGGAGCTATTTCAGTTGCAATGTTTTCCTTCTAAAACCTCATTCCCCGAGTGAGAAAACCATTTGCCCAGGAAGGTTTGGAGCAAAGAAAATCTCATGGATGTGTGCTATAATTTCCCAAACAGAACACAAACCAGTAGAAATGTACACACTTTTTTTTTTAGCTAGTAATATTCAGCAATAAAATTTCCATAAACTGCATGAAATAAACTTCTGTGTGGAGCTAGCCTCCAGCTTTAGACATTTACATTTCATAGTCAGTAAATACTGTGTGAGTCCCAATCAACCTGGCATCTTGCACAATCAATAAACTCATGATATTTTAAACAGTGGTGTCTGTGATGCCTGCTGTGTGGCCAGCATATGAACCACTCTTTCATCACCTCTTCTTTTTGTTTTATTTGGTTTTTTAACTCGGTTCAAACCATTAGAACAGTAGATGAAGTATATATTATGCTGCCATCTGGACAGCATTGGAGATCTGCATCAGGCCCCACAAAGGCAGATGCAATGGGGCGGTTTGCTGAGGTGCCAGGCTGTGACAGAAACTGCTTTCTCCCTCCTTTGCCAGATCAGGAGTCCTCAGACTGTGGAATAAGTCCCAGCATGTGATGCTCAGTAACCAGAGAGTCGGACACTCAGTCTTGCTCATAAATCAAGGCTATAGCTAGACTTTTTATTTCTTGTTGACCTGCTTATTAATATTAGAATAACTAAATTTTCTATACAGGTGACTACATTTGCAATGTTACAGTACAATTGAGATCTTCCAATTCTGATCCTAAATATGGGAAATGGAATCAAGACTCTTAACAAATAGAATGGATTTTTACTGTGAGATGGAACAGGAGTAAAAAGAACATTCAGCAACAAAGGAAACTTATTTATAAAAAACATTTTATATGACCCATTACTTCGTCAAATATCAGTCCAATGCCGCCCTTTCCCCATAGCAAAACATATGTGTTCATCATTGTTAAACCAAACCATCCAACAACTAAGACTGAAATCAAGTGATAAGTGATAAGCAATTCTACTTCAGTTTCCAAACACATGGCAGCAGCATATGAAGACAAATAAGGGCATACCAAAGAACTATGACCAAAGAATATGCTTTGCAAAACAGAGCACATGAAATTAAGAAGTTTGCCAAGTACTCTCCTGGTCACGTACATGATAGTGTGATACTTAATTCTATGATCACAGAAATGCATTTATGAATGTGCATACATTCATATATACTGCTCATACATAAGGGCATACCAATTTGCAATGTATTCAAAGGACAAATAACCAGTTCATTTTATCCAGGCTTTTAGATAAGTATACTTTTATTTCCTTCTTGTCTGACAGTGACAAATTTGTTCAAATTTGTTTCTTAATTTGAAAACTAGACTCATAATATTTTTAAGAACTTTAGCATTCTTCTGAAAATTTGGCTCATTGTATGCAATTTCATTCTACATATTTTTTCTTTCTGAAAATGTGAAAGACAACTACAGTTATTTAGGCAAAGCATAAATATAAATATAAAACTCTATTTCTTTTTGTCAAAGCTGCTCAATGGACAGACAAAAGATTGTTGTCACCTTATTATGCAACATAGAGTAATATGGATTAATAAAATCCTTGTACGGGTGCCTTTCATAAAAGTACTAAATTTTTTTAACACTTTCCTGGATTTTTTCTGAACTTCTTAATGTTCAAAATTGCCTGGGGAGAAAACGAATGATGAGTACAGACTCCTATAAGATTCTAAAATGTGCACTATTTTTTTCTTGGGTGAATATTTTAAAAAAGCAATTTTAAAATATGGAAATAAGAACTACTTACCACTTACAGCATTTTCTTAATTCTGCTGTATCTTAAATCTATTTTAAGTTGCAGATTTAAATTTTAATCTGCAGATGGTAGCATGTTGCCAAGTTAACTATCATGCAAAGAAATCTCTGGTAGCTTAGCGTGTATGAGGTTCAACTTTGCCATTGCAACCCCAAACACATATAAGTATTTTAGAAAAGTAAATTTATTTCTTTATCTGGAATCAGTAGCTCCTGACCTTCACAAGTCTTTCATATTTTACTTAAAGTCAATAATCACAGAATGATTTGGGTTGGAATTGACTTTTAAAACCATCTAGTCCAATACTCCCACCACAGACAGGGACAGAGGTTGCTCTATTGCTCTAAAAGAATATTCCCACTGTGAGAACGACGTGTCCCAATAATAGCACCTCTATTTATAGAGAGTGTATCTCCTCAAATTGTTACTCATTCTTCCAGACCTCAAGAATAACTCCACTGGTATCAGGTATAAAAGTGTGAAAATCATAGATGGAAAGTGCCCATGAGGTTGTCTAGTTTACTGCCTCGATAAAACAATATTTAATTTTGTCCTGCTTGCTGTCTTCTATCTAAAAAAGTGCAATTCTTCAGTAACAATTGCAAGTATTGAGTTGCATATATGGAAGAACTATATGCTTTCATTCCAGGATATGATGCATTTGCAGCCTTTCATTCATCTCATTTGATCCCTTTTAATAAACTAAAAAGAAAACTTTCCAATATTTAGAGATTTCCTTAGTTATGTGGGCTATTTTCTAAATATCTTCTTAGTAATGACAGACCAGATTTAATGTTTTCACAAAAATATTGTTCATATTTCCACTTGTAACCACTGTTTTCTAAATTTCTTTACGCACCCTCAACCAAAGCCACTAAATCCATTAAATAAGCACCAAGAACCTGATACAGAGTAATTTCTACATGTTTATCTATGATTTTACTGATCCTGATTAAGATGAGAACAGAAAACATAAAAAATAAAATTACTTTTGGTATATTTGCTCATGCTTGTGCCTGTTTAGCTGTCCTCTTTGTATGATAATACATCATCTTTTTCTCTGAACAATATTTTCAAATGAAAACAAAATTCTTGTGGAAAAATGCATATCTGTGAGAACTGATATTTTCACTGGGACAAGATTACATTTTTAGAAGGAAAGAAATAATTTAGTTTGGATACGGGAAATGTTATAAAAACTTGCTTTAATTAAATATTTTCAGAAGTGAGGATTTAATCATCATGAGGGAAAATGGTTTTCTTCTGTCTTCCCTTGTGACTTATCTTAATGAATGTCTGTTTCTTGCAGAGATATAACCTGGACAAATACCTCTCTCAAAGGATGAGTGCAACAGTTGGTAAAACTGCTGCCACCCATTTGCCTGCCATTTATAACAGAGCTTCTTTCCTTCCAGTTATTCTTGTAGCAACTGATATTTTAAAGTTGCTACTGTTAATTTTTGCTGTGAGGGTGGTGAGGCACTGGAACATGTTGCCCGGAGAAGTTTTGGATGTGCCAACCCTACCAGTGTTCAAAGGTCAGGCTGGACGGGGCTCTGAGCAAGCTAGGTGTCCCTGCCCAAGGCAGGGGTAATGGAACTAGAGGGTTTTTAAGGTCTCTTCCAAACCAAAATATTCTATAATTCTATGATTAATCTCTTCTATTTATCATGTTCTATGGTCTGAAATTACCTATCAAAGTTTAGTTCAGTGAAGACTCTCTTGCCTATCCCCCAACTAGCACACAAACATCATGATAACTCCTGCTAAATGTTGTGTCACAGAGTCTGGTAATCATTTAACCTAACCAACTGGCACTGCAATATCATAAGTAATCAGAGCTTTCTTCTTTGAACAAAAAGTACCATCTCTCAGCATGGTCTCCATCTTCTCTTCCTTCTTTCTCATTTGGCAGCAGAAGAATTTATGAGATCATTTCTGTCCTTTGAGCTGATCTGTCTTCCACATCTCTATTCCTTGATGTGATGTCTCAAGACTAAAAAAAAAAA
>VXBB01000554.1:604833-662629 GCA_013399915.1 Illadopsis cleaveri | reverse complement strand
AAAAAAAAAAAAAGAAATAAGATTTATTTTCATCTGTGTTATTATCAGATACACAGATTTGTTAAGTTAGTTTGTTTAAACAATCATTCATTACCTACATTTTCTACAGAAAAAGTTATAGTATTGCTGTCATAAAATTTCTGAAGTTTGTATCTGGGAAGAGAGAATTACTTGTTTTGCTTCTTCTTTGTATCACAATGATTAAGGGGATGTTCTTCCGTATCCCATTTTAAGGTTGCCCAAGGGTTTGTCATATTGTCCTGAGCAGCAGAAGGCTTTCTAAATCTCTTTGGTCACTATCCTAATCTTTCTCTGTAGTCCCATGGGAACCCATTTTCTTTTTCTTCACTGGGATTTGGGAAAGGCTATCATTTACAAGCCAGTGACAGATGAATCTGTTCTTTTTTCAGAGGTTGATAAATACAATTCTGACTGGAATGTACCAATCAAAGACTTCTCAACATTACTTTGATTTAACTGGAGAGTTGAAAAACGTTGGCATCAGTCCTCCAGTGCCTGTTTTCCTACTGAGCAGCTGTATGCATTTTAAAAGGCCAATTCAGTTGAAAAGATATTACAATGAAAGTAAATCTGAACAGACAATTCTTTCCTTCAAATTCCTGCTATTACTCTCCACTTTCCACACAAAAACAAGTTGTTAAAATTTAGTCAATAAGCACTCAAATCTTGCAAAGCACCTGTCACCAAAGCCCTTCAGAAAAGAGATTTTCTAGTACAGCAAGGTATGTGTAGACATTCATTTGGTCTGACTTGAGCATTGCTGTCTTGGCTTTCAGCTCAGCAGCATAGATGGCACCACGGTGTCCCATCACCTATGTATGAGACTCACTGCACATTTATTACATTTTATAACTGCAGGAGTTGCTAGCACTATGTGATAATGGTTATTAATACATAATTTTTTAGGACTCTCTTGTGCAAACCCTGTTTAAAAAGCAAAGACCAGATTGAGTCAACTAAGGGAAAACCAGCTGGCAAAGGCAGAAAATGTATGACTAAACATGTGCTTTCATTTGTATAAGCACACAATAAACATAAACACACCTGTAAGCAATTGCTTTTCATTATGGCCGTTTATATTCTCTGTTTCCAATGGTTGCAATGATACTTCTATTGTGATAATGTGGTTTATTCATGTGTCCCAGGCAGTAGAGATATCTTCCCACTAACATCAAATCTGAGTTTTGCTACTCTTTTCACTAAATTAAAATAAGATCCATGCTGTCCAGTCTGCCCCCCACACAGCTTTGACACATGCAGATGTGATTTGAGAAATGCTAAATATCCTCTTGCTTAAAGAGACTCTCCTAATGATTTTAATTATAGGCAATTTCAGTGCTCACCAGAAAAAACTGCACCTATTGCTTGAAACAGAGTGTAGAAAGTAATGTGCTGGAAATCCTTATTAACACTCAGCTTTAACTTTTGGTTTATGTGCAGAAAAAGAGGTAAAAATTCCACTTTTATATGTCTGGTTCAGTCTGAAAAAAAATTAATTCCCCTTCAGCAGGTGTGAACAGGTAATTCAGAAGCAATATAAAATCCAACCTGCCCAGGCTGTCAGCTAACTGGCAATACAGTTATCCACTCTCTGTAGATTCTCCTTTCAGCACTTTATCCTCCATTTCCCATCAGTTACCCATTTGATTTATGAAAATAACTATCTGGTAATCTCAATGACAGCAACAAGTCACAAATATACCACCTCCTGTATCAGTGGGAAGAGTTTTACATATGCAGAAGAAGTTTGTTTTCGGGAAAACCGTCCTATATCCTAGTGTTAGGAAGTCTGGCAGAGTATCCATAACATTATTTTCATTAATGTACATACTGTACATAACCCAGTGTGGAAGGCACAGCAATGCATGTGTACTGTGCATATTTCAACTTGTGTTATTGCCTTGAGAACTGCTCTTGGGTTTTTAAAAACAACATTATGGTCAGCTAAGTAACTACGTTTTCTGTTTATATTAAAGATATAAGAGGCTTGCTTTAGTTGCTGATGATTTTGCTACTGTTTAACCCTTTTGACATTGGAGACAATACACTCTGGGGGTGTAAACAGGACTCTCCACAGACACTTTTGAAAAGTTGTGCTATTTCCAGTTACTAATGCTGAGATGTGAACCAGAAAGGCCAAAGGCTCACTTTCAAAATCCTAGGTAAGACTGACTTTTGTAAGAGAAAAAAGTTACCTTTTTTACCTACTATATCAGGTCCAGATTATGGTGAAGGTATGAAGAGAAATGCAAGAAAGTCTATAATAGCAGTGATCAAGTGTGTGGTGTTTACCACGTCCAGAACACCTCAGTACTTTTATAAAGGTAATGCCTAGAGTTTTATACCTTCTTGCTACCTTGGTAATGATTGTGACCCTCTATGGCCCTTTGGAGGAATGTAGGACCTTCCATCTATGACGGCAACAAGTGCTCCTTCTGCCAAAATATACCAGAAAAGTTGCATAGTCTGATGGACTCTCTTGTAGTTGTTTCTTGTCAAAGGTCAGAACAGGACACCAAGGAGCTGAAGGCAACTTCAGAGACAGTGAACTGAAACTGCAGAACCCTTCTCAGCACCAACAAACAGCCTATTTTTCCTCCATTACCTGTCAGCTCTGAAACACTTGTCCTGGAGGAGACAATCTTCCCACTGAACATGAGTACTAACACAAGTGCACAGGTCCAGAGAACACTGAAAAAGCTCCCTGCTGTCCTTTCCAAGTTTGTGAAGCAGCAGCCCTTTCATCAAGTAACACCTCAAGTCACCAGCACAAGCCCATGACTGGACTGAAAACTGTGGCAGAACCCACGATTCAAACAGAGTGGAGGTGATCCTTCAGCCACAGACAAGGCCAAAACCACATTTGTCCCAGACAAATGCTTTGCCTGTAAGGAGTCTCAGTCCCTCATCCGGCCCTGTTCTGGCCGCAGGAATTGTTGCACTGGAATTGCCCAGTCTGCTTCATCCTAGACCCAAAGAACAAAATACATCAAATTTGATGAAAGACAATTAGAAAAATGCACCTAAATCTTTTTTCCTGTATAGATCAATTTAATAGTGCACAAGAAGGGCATACTGCAAAGTCCTTTTCCGTCCCTGAAAAGCTTTGTATTATCCCAAGACCTTCCAAACATTACTGTGCATGATACAAGCACTGTTGAAATCTTGGCAGGCAATGCAGAATTTGTACATGCGTGTATAATCATTAGGGGAAGAAAAACTAATTAAAGGCTCAGAGATGGGGAAATATGAAATGTTGAGACACTCATACATCCATAAAATTAGAATAAAATTGAGAATTCACTTAAGAAGATTTAATCAAATCAGAAAAAACATTTATTTATGTATTTTCAAGTGGGAAAAATTCATCAAAATGGTTGCCTATAAAACATATCAAGTGACTATGAAAAATAAAAAGAAAACATGACTCCAGCAGTTGCTGTATTCTTTGGGTATTTTATGTGAGAAAACCATATCTGTTTATCTAGAGTAAAATTGGCAAGTTTTTAAATGAACTTTTGCCAAAAGCTTTCGTTAACCATAAAATATGAGAGTATAAGAACATGTGCCATACCTTCTGGGCATAATACTTATAGGAATATAAATCAGGAGTTACTTCAGAAAAGCTGAAAAAGAATTCCATACAAAAGAAGATCAAAGCCAGAGTGCTGCAAGCTTGTTGTGGCACAGGTATGTGTGCGTGTGTGTGTATGTGTACTGGCTCTTTCCTGATCATATAATTTCGATTCTTAGGGTGACAGACAGTTGCCAAGAGCCTGTCTATTCAACAAAGAAAAAAGTATGTTGCAAAATGACAAGGCCATACCTCATGAGCTTGGCATCTTCATGTCTATTTTAACAATCTGGCTGTGTCCCATGGTGACTAAACAGGGCCCATGTGTTTAGCAGGTTGCTTTCCTACCAGTACTTCTAAGAAAAGGTCTACAGAACTAAAACAGCATAGATGCTTGCAACAGATGTTTGGCTTAAGACTCTTTCTCCACTCTCTCCCTCTTTGCTCTATAGCGAAAATAAAATTGAATTATAACTAAAAGACCTAAAAGTATTTAATGCCGAATCACCCTAATTTGCAACACCCATTTTCTTTATTAAGCACAGTGATACAAAAAAAAAAAAAAGTCACATTTATGATTTGTCATGAAGACTTGGGAGTAGAGTTTAGCTAAAGCCTAGTCAAGATGAACTAACTCAAATGCACTTTTGCACAGTAAACATAAAATAAAAAAGAGAATGGTTATTTCTTCCTGTTTGTTGCTACTTGTTCACCCACCTTCCTGAATATCCTGTTTTGCAGGTCAGGACTTGTGTCAGATGGTTGTGTAATATGAATTACAGTGCCATTTCTCACTGACCAGAGGGATAAAGGCAAATGGAATGGGCTGTAAGTCTAGCAAACAGCTTTAGTAGATCTTAGAATACCCCAAAGATAGGGATACTGAGAGCTGTGGGAGGGTTTGGAGAAAACTGTGCACAGCCTCACTGTCTTCTGACCACTTGTGTAAAGAACTGGACATTTTTATAGGGAACAAAGTTAACCCCTTTCTTTCTGGTCCTTCAAATCTCAGGCAACAAACATAAATGACTCTTGGGAAAAAAAGTGTCAAACCACAGCGGAATATTTATCTTCCATTTAAAATCTGTTTAAGCATTGTTTTTTTTCAAGAGGCATTTCAGTGTTAGCCATGGCTCCATGTCTTCTTCCCATGAATATCAACTTGCATTGGCCATTAGCCACTTCTCCAAAAGATCCCTCTTTGTGGCTACCAGATCAGAAACACAATCACTTCAAGATGTGAAGTGCAAACTCACAGGGTGGAACTGTGTCAGAAAACATCCTGTAACATCCTGTAGCAGTAATGCTGTCCTGACAGGCTTTAAACAAGATTAAATATTCTCTTCCCTCCAACAGCCCAACTCTAGCACAAAAAACTGTCTCATGTGCACGAGCTAATTTGACAAAAATGTGACTTTTGGCTCGGACCAACTCTGGATCAAACCTGCCCTGGTAGGTGAGACAGTGAGGTATAGAGCTATTTGGTGTGGAAGCTCAGCCTGAGACAGAAATTTGGCTATAAATGTGGTATCACTCAGACAAGCTGAAAATATTTTGACAGATGAGTTTTAGACCAGAAATCTCAATTTCCATCAAAATGAAAAGTCTCAAGGGAATGTGTTGATTTTTAAGGCATTTATCTGCAAGTGTCAAAATATTTGCAATTTTTTTCTTTACATTATGACAACATCAAAATATTTTATTTAGAATCAGTAACATTTCTTTTTAATTTCCTCTGCTGGTTTTATGACATTCAGTTTGACATAGCATAGTAAAATTAGTATTTTCTATAGCAGTTAATTTTATATTATGATATGTCAACATAATCATAAACTGCTGTCAAAACATTTTAATGTTTTCCAAGTCTTCATTCCTCCAAGACTTTAAGACATTTGGTTTGGTTTAACTCATGATTAAATAAATGAGAAAATAACATAATTTCTCAGTGAAAAAGAATCCTTTTTTGTAAACTGCTCAAGATTCTGCAACTTTATTTTATAATGCTGCATTTCAAATAGTGTGTCTCAAAATAAATTCCTTCTCTATGCAAAAATTACTGGATATGATCCCTTATATTGACAGAAATAAAGGAAAGTTGAATGAAAAGATAACTGTTTATCAATGTTGTTTCTCACACATACATGAAAACATCTCCAATTTGAGGAAAAGGGTGGTGTACTAGAAGAATTCTGCATTTTAAAGAGACAGATGAACACTGACTGAAGATTAATATTGTTTCATTTTAGTTAGCTCAGAAATAGCTGTAACAAGAGCTCTGAACTCTGAATCCCTAATGTCACTATCCTCATCTTTTTTTGAGGTGGGCTCAGTTGTGAAAGATTATGAAGTGAAGAGTAAAAAATTATAAAGGAAGACAAAAATGTTGTAAAAGAATAAAAGAAGACATTCCTGATCACAAGTTGCAGAATTTTAAGTTTTTGTTAATAAAAATCTTCTCTATTTTTCTATTTTTTATTTTAAAATAGTGTGCATTTATGCACATATAAAAGCAAATGGGTTTAAAAGTGTAAAGCCATTCCTAACCCAATGATCTCTCTAAAAAAAGCTAAATTTCACTGTTTTGCCATATCCAAAATTTGATATGCCTTGAGAAGTTAGAGAAAAACAACCAGATATTTTTCAGACTCTTGGTCACTGAAATAGATGTCAAGGTAGACTTGCACCTTGAAATTTTTGAACACAAAAGAAAAAAGTGTAAGGTTGGTTTGAAGATATAAGTTTAATTTCTCTCTGATTTATTATTCTTTCAGTTTTCAGAAGTGAGGACAAGCATTTTAAGAGAAAGTAACATTTAAGGCAGAGTTGATGATGTACTGTTCATCATGCAAGAAAGAAAAAGTTGTACATTCTTGAAAGACGATAGTAATCGTTCTGTTTACATGTCATAGTCCTAGAGATGATATCTTACAAAATGGGAGGTAAACTCCAGTTACTGCAAATGCAGCAGATGTTTTTTTCTAAAGAAGAGAAAAACGTTGCAGAGGATTACAACCTGCAAGAAAGATGTTATGTAGGGTGTTATGTCCCCTTTAGATTCACCATACACTTTCCTGTGTTCCTCACTTGGAAGCAGGCAGATAACCTCGACCAGTTTGTAACTGATGGGGCAAATGCCTGCTGTAAGTAACCCGTCTTGTTCATCTACTTGTCAGCTTTCACCATAAAAGATAAAGAAAAAAGAAGGGTTTAGGGCCATTTCAGGCCTTGGGCCAGCATACTGACTATTCAAGGAATGTTTCACCATCCAGTAAAACCGGGACTAAAATGGACAAACTTTCCCACAGATTCTGCCAATGTGTTTGAATTCTGCCTATAATAACAGTCCTGCTATTCCCAGTACCAGGCCTTTTGTGAGTGGACAATCTCATCTCAGTCCAAGTTATATAAAGAATAAAAATGTGTACTGAGATGTAAATTTTAAGCTCATTTCCCTTTGTGTTTTTCTCAGATATTTGCACAAACACTGCAAACCTCCCCAAAAGCACAACAAAAGCATATGTCTTTAAAAAAAATGGGAACTGCTTGCTACCAGGGAAAAGCAGTCTAATTAGGTAATAATATTTCAGTGTCATGCTGCCACGGGAGAACTAGGCAGTGTTCACACCCTGCATGAGCTGAGCAGAGAGGTAGTCTAAATGAGATCAAATAAGAGCTATGGGGCAAAAATTACCTAAATTGTTCCACCAGAAGAATAAATAGTGAACAAACCACCTAATTTTTAGTTTTCTTCTTCGAAAAATCCAACAATAGCTGTAATGTTTATTGACTGTCTCTTTGCTTGTTAACAAAACTTTGCAGTGTTTCCTGGATGAAGTAAATTACTATGAACTTAAGAAAAATATTGAAAAAATTATTGCAAGGTTAAACTTTCTTGTTTGCACTCATAAACCAGATTTTTTATGTTGTAATGGGAATTTGAGGTTGCCAGGAATTTCCGGACTGTGCCCTATCAGTTTCATTTCAGTCTGTCTATCACCATAGCCTTCTTTCTGCATATTTCGATTAAAGAAAATATTTTTGCATGGAGAGATTACCAAAGAGAGAAAATAACATTGAAACAAGAGTGTAATGGATGGTAGATGTGCTATTGGAATGCAGATGTGAGTTACTATATTTTCAAACAGGGCACTAACATGTCATCCTCCTTGTTCTACATTTAGGAAATAGCAGGATAGACCTAAAATAGCAACTCACTCAATGTCCTATGCTTGTTTTACTACCAGAAAATAAAGGAAAAAAGAAATTAATCATTGCTAACTAGAAGTGACTCTTTCCACTCCTCAATATGAACATCTCTTCCATTATCTCCAGGATCTAACTGGCAGCTCCTTGCGAAACTAGCCTTCTGACACTTTGTCCCGGCCTATCATCTTTCCCTGAGAGATGAATGCAGCCTCTTCATGAACATCCCTTCCTTTGCCTGCAAAGAACCCTGATCTGCAAGCCTGAGCTGCAGCGAGCACTTCTGTGTGAGGAAAGGCTTGGGGCTGAAGGACTGAGGAAAGGCTTGGGGCTGAAGGACTTCTTCCCTTCCACATCTAGTCAAATTAGAGCTGGAAGCTGTCTCTGGAGCTGAGGGAGAAGCACTTGGAACCTGAACTGTAGTAGAAAACCAGGGCACTCTGTGGCATACTGTGGCTTCTTTGCCAGACTGTCCTGTAGGCAGTGTCTCTTTTGGCACCAGAACACAAATTGGTGTGTCGTGTTTCCATCAGGCAAGGCCCTGGCACACACAGGTGTCTACCTCTTGCTTATTTATGACATATGTCATGAGGACCTTCCTGCTCCCATTCCTTGTGCCTGAGACACCTTGCTGTAGCTGCAGGTACACAAACAATGACTGAAGGCTCCTGAAGGTTTTTAGAGCTGAAGCAGGTGACAAGCACAAGGCTTAGATGCTGTTAGGCTCTCTTTAATTTCCATTTCGTCCCTGTTCCCAAGATACCTGGAGCAGGCTCAGCTTTCAGTGCCACTTAGCACACAGCAACGCATAAGAAACTTAATTACTTTAACTACAGGCTATGAGAAAAGCAAACAGGATCAAGGATATACCTAGCTGTGGCCAAAACATGCTCTGTGTTCGTCAATACCTACGTACTTTGGGACAGGTGAGGAAAGCAGTCTGGTCAGTGACTCATCCTGTCCAAAGCCCTTCTATCATATTAGAGTCTATTTTCTGTATTTCTTCTGCCCCGGTGGAGAGGTTTTCTGCTGGGAGACATCCTGGGAGGATGCTTTGAGACCCAGTCTTGACCTTGCCTGAAGGTTTAAACAGACCCATAGCCGAGACTGGCATGTCCCTAGGAGAAGTCTACACAGCTCTGTTCTCTGAAAGTCAGTCTTTGTCTCCACAAAACATAGTGCAGCACAGCTACAAGTAGGCAGGTATAGATCTGTCTGGGTAGATAAACAGCCTTTTGGAGTGGAAAGGGGGTAGAGAGAAAAACTCGCTGTTGGAGATGTCTCCCACAAAGGATTTTCTATTAACATTTGATTGCATTTCATGAGATTTATTGCTGCAGTGCCCTACAGATAAGATATGCCAAAACACTGTCTGAGGCTTTTCCTAAACATAAATTCTACAGAATGCAATCAAAACGTCAATAGCAAGCTCGATCTGTTCTGCATGTTTGTGCTCCAATGTAACTGTCATGGGTACTGCGGCTTTTTAGGGCACTGAGGGCTCAGTTTACTTCTCAGGATTTCTGCTAATTGCTTTGAAACTCTTCATTAATTTAATAAATATTGTAGGGAACGGCAATGATGAAGTCACTAAACAAATTTCCCAGGTTTTCTCAGGCTGTAGTTTTCTGCTATGCGACTCAAAAACCACGAAACATGGGAGTGGAATAAAATGTTTCAGCAAACTGAGGTGTCATTGCGATGGATGCCTCGCTGTGCTTTCTCAGCTGCTATGGATGAATTATGGGGCAAAACTGAAGGACCATTTTATTCCCTACTACCACATTCAGCAGTACCATAGACATGAAAAACGTTTTCCATACTGTAGAAAACTTGGGGCAAAACCTTTGCTTCTGCATCAAGAGTGCCTATCAGCTGTGTTTTTTAAACAGACATGAAACATCAGCAGTACCTGGTTTTAGATATGTGCACAACAGTGTATATGCACATAAGTAGCAGAGAAAAAGTTTAGAAAAGGAAAACTGATTAAGTAAAGATTAGAATTCTTCAAAGACTCTTGAGAGATTAAAAGGTAGAATTTCCCAAAGAAAGGCTCATCTTCTACAGGTTGTTTCTGCAATTTATAAAACACTTTCAAGAGCTTTATATGTAACCTGCTACTACCTTTTAAGGTAATCTTAAAGCAGGAGATACTATTTAAACATTGAATTTTCTCCAAACATAGTCAAAATTGCTTGTATTTTCTAAAAGAAACACAAAGACTGAAGTCCAGCCTGATTTTACATATCTAGGGCCTTGCATTCTGCCTAATATGGAAAGAGAAGCAAAATATGGTCTAACAGCAGATCAGGTACTGGGATATATTCTCCTTTCACGAGATATGCTTGTGGCATATCTCGTGAAAGAAGAGGCAGAAAAATGAAGAGACATCTTCAAAAATCCACTTCAGGCTCCCTGCTTCAATCCGGTTCCTGCCACAGCCCTGGCGTGATCCAAATGGATTATGAGAGAAATTTTGGGGACAACAGACAGCTTATACAGCTCAGATGACACAAAGGGAAGTCAAACAATGCTGAGAAATTGCCCTGTGGGAGCTTACTGAGCTCAGCACTAGAATGTCAACAGCATTTTAAGACACAAGACTCTGATTGTGATTATTATTAATGATACGGAAGACTGTCTAAATAAAATTTAATGATATTTAAAATGATTTCTGAAGGATCTTTGATATGATTTATTATATTTTTATGTTAATCAGGAAGAAAATTTATTTTCAATATGTAAGTTTTAGCCAGAAAGAAGTGATTTATTGTTTAAACAACCACAGCCAAATTACAGCTGGTAATTTATTAGATGGGAGTATGTAATCTCTCTGAAATGTAAGTATCTTGAGAGATTTTTCTTCATTTTTCTTGCTTAAAATCAAGGAAAGAAATAATTAGAATCAAGTCACTTGGCAAGCTGTAGCTTTTCACAAAACCATTTCATACTCTGATAAGAAAGGAACAATACAATTTCCAAAATAAATCTGATTACTCAGACAATAAAGTGGTGCATCAAATTAACTAAGAATGGACAAAAGAAGATTAAATTTGAATGAAATCCTCCTAGTCTCATGCCATTGATGTCTATCACTCATATTTTTCCTATAGTTAACAAGATTACACGTCAATGCCTGAATTTATTCACTGAATTTACTGCTCTTTAATTTTCCCTGCCCAGTGAAGACTGAGGATTATACTTGCATACATTACCAAATAGTTTGTGTCTGTGGCTAGAGATGTTTGTCCCAGCCATGACACCCCCTTTCATCACTGACATAACCAAGACAGTGAGATTTGTTCCCATCTTCCTTATTGATTAACAGAGATCCCTCTCACTGTGAAAGTCAGGGCTCCACAATGAAATGTTGGGGAAAAGGGTTCATAGTGTGTTAAAAATGAGAAAAGTGTACTACTCAACAATGCTGTTATTAAATCAAAAATTCTGGTGGAAGATAGACTTACAGTATTCATGCCACAATACTGTATATCTTTACATTGCAGCTTTCTCTTTCCCCAAGTAGTTTTGTAGATAGCTGTTCAGCATCCTCCCAAGTCTTTATATGAATAACTCCAGAGGATTTGAAGCAAGACCAGAGAAAGGCTATGAAGTTGATAAGGAGACTAAAGCAACTCTCCCATGAAGGCAGACTGAGAAAGTTGGGGCTGTTCATCCTGGAGAGAAGATTGTGTGGAGACCTCACAGCAACCTTCCAGTATCTGAAGGTGGCCTCCAAGGAAGTCAGAGAGGGACCCTTTGTACCCTTTGTCAGGAATTTTAGTGATAGGACAAAGAGTGATGGGCGAAAAATGAAAGAGGGGATATTTAGGTTACATATACAGAAAAAAATCTTTTTTGTGGAAGTAGTGGTACACTGGCAAAGGTCGTCCAGAGAAGCTGTGGATGCCCCATCCCTAGCGATGTTCAGGGTCAGCTTGGATGGGGCAGTGAAGTTGGAACTAGATGGTCTTTAAGGTCACTTCCAACTAAAACCATTCTATGTTTCTATGATTCTAAGGTCCAAAAATCAAATTTGTGATGCACAGCAATGTGAGGACAGCAGGAGAAGCCTGAGTTGCACTGTCTCCACAAACTTAAGAGGACTTTAGCAGAGCTTACCAGGACCAGCTCAAACAGACCTAAGGGCTTCCCCAGATTTTGCTGTCTTGCATTACCCATTAAGGACTGCTCTAGCAGACCTGCAGCAAAAATTACACACCAGTCATTTTCCCTTTCCTTCTAGCTCTCTGTATTCAAATGGTTAACAACCATTTACTCTGTTCCCACACATGCCAACAAACTGTCATTTTATTAATTCTTCATGTCATGTCTGCTATCAATCAAATTCATTACACTCTTTGAAGTACACCAATTACCTACTGAATTTCTCTTCTCTCGAGCTGCAAAGTGGGGAAAAAATGAACAATGTCTCTAAAAATAGTAGAAAAGAAAATGTAATTCAAAATCATTTTTTATTCCAGCCTTGCTTCAGACAATATTACTAATAAACTTAAGATGTTACTTGCTTTTGAAAATTGATTAAAATTAATCAATTAAAAAGAGATTAAAAAGAGATTAAAAAGAGAAACAATCTCTTTCCACAAGATCCATAGGTTGCTCTGCCCAGCTCACATGCACTGCAAGTACTAAGAAGCTCATTTCTTCATTTACTGTATCCTAAGCTGGTTTAACCAAAAAATTATTCTGCCTTCAAGTCATGCCATTTATCAATCAAGCACTTATTTGCCAAGTATATATGGCTTGAACATTTACTCTTTTTTTTTTGTAAACTTCATAACTGTTAAAACTGAATTAAAAGACAGTTATTTGCTGAATAATTTTAGTGTTCACTCTCCTTCAAATCTTTAGGAATTTTTTGAGAGCTTGAGCCAATATCAATTTTATAGTCCTCTGGTGGGAAACTCAAATTGTTGCATGTATTAAATAAATATGTCATTTACAAATACATATGATGAGATGGTTCATTTTCTCACAAATATCAAAGAAAGATGAAAGACAAAACTACATCTCAAGTAAACTGCATGTATCAGCCATAAAATTGCATAGTTTGCCATTGTTTTCATTCTACTCCCTCCTTATACTTTATTTTATTATTTTTATATCTCAGTCTTGATTAGCACATATGGAAAACAGAAGTATTTTTATCTTTTTTTTTTTTTTTGGTGGATTTGGTTTTGTTTTTCTTCTTTCTTTTTTAGCATTGAGAGACAGATTCTCCCTGCTCTATGGACCTAAAAGATGACCCAGTTTCTATATTTGAGCAGCAAAGAAAGCAGACTTCCTTTATAAAACAACTTTGCAGCCACAAGAGGTAAGTCTTTATTCAAAATGAAGCCTGAAAATTGATGTAGCCTCCAAAAGATTTGTCATGGCAAGATCTGCTTACCTCATTTTCTCATAAAGGGCCAGATTCACCTCTATGAATGTTTGCTATCCTAAAGGAAAGCATTTGGATAAGTTACTGCTCTGGATTCCTTCCATAACCATCACAAAAGAATACATACATCAAAATACAATTGATATACATCAAAATACAATTGATCCCCTTGAAAATACAAGTCTAAAATAAAATTAATTGGTTTCTGGAGAGACATCGCAGTTGGTTGACCATGGAATGATCACAGACACCTACATGTGAGACCACTAACAGCAGCAAAATCCATCCCATTTCTATGCATCACCAACACAGACATTTCACTTTCCCAATAAGGAATTTATTTCCTCTTTGAATTTAACTTTTTTTAATTTCTCAGTTCAGATGTAAAATTCAGGCACTCTTTTCTCACCAACGCAAAATATAATATCCCAGCTCAAGGAGAAAGAGTGTGACCAGCATGTCTAGAGCATTTCCAGCCTCCGGGCAAAGGCTAAGGCTAAGGCTAAGGCTAAGGCTAAGGTATCTCTCCTTTCCCATACTTTCCAATTAGCTGCCTGGACTCAGACTGAAAAGGAGATAATAAGCTCTGGAGAATTTCCCTTCTGCTGCCTTCCTTTTTACACACCTGGCACCTCTGTACTGTTCTGCATCCATCCAGTCTGTCAGATTCCTTGCAGCTTCTCCATGCATCCCGAGGCTTGCAAGCAACCCAGGAGACTACAGTGTCATCCTACCAAAACCAGTGTGAATACAAACGTGATCTATATGTATATATAAAACTGTTCATCTGACACGCACACATATGGCAGCGTAGGTTTAAAGAGACAATACCTGTACCCAGTGAGACACGGTCCCAGTAAGCCTTATTTAGGTATCCAGCAGTCTTTTACACATCTGACACAGATATTCTTAGTTACAGAACAGTTGCTTAAAACCATATACTACATTTAGGGCCCTTCTACTTCACATGTGAAGGTCAAATGTACTTTGTCCATTTAAAAGCAATTTCAACAGATCTGTACAAGGTTCTAAAAAGACCTTTTCTACTGATTGTCTCATACCACTAAACCAGAAGGAGTTTGAATACTTAAAATTTTTATCTTACCCTGTATTTAGCACTTTTGACCAGCAGATCTGTAAGTACTTTAACAATCACTAGTGCACACAAAGAAAAAAAATTCAGTTCTGAGTTATGCAGTGCCATTTCCTATCATGACTTTGGCAGACTCACTTTTTTCCCCTCTCTTCTGTGCTGTGTAAGCAAATGGAAAGAATGGAAATCCAGCAAGTGGAAATGTATTAACTGAGTTTTATTCATTTCATTCCAGATGTTATGGAATGTCTAATGTACTCTCTGAAGCTAAGTTCACTGTCTTTCAGCTGCCTGACATATTTCTCACTAATTTAACATTTGTAAACACACACACAAATGAAATTTTAATGTCATATTTGCATGTAAAACTCTGGCTGGACTGTAAGCTTGGTTTGTTTAAAAAAAAACAAATTTTCTTTAGTGGAGAATAAGAGTATAAACAAAATAATTTCTTGGAAATAAAATCTAAAAATGAACAAAATACATGGAAATCCCCCTACAAACATACAGAAAAATAAAAAATGGTGCTGAACTTTCTGATGGGAAAAATGTATGACATTTTTGTGGAGTTCTAACAACACTTATGTGATTTTTTTCTTTTTTTCAAATTGTTCAAACATTATTTAATTATTTTAAGCATTTTTTCTGTTACATCTCTAATTACCATAAAGATGAGTAAGTAAAACCATAAAAGAAATGTCTTCTTTGTGCAGATAAAAAGGGAGCAAACATATTAATTGCTCGTAGAAAACACAGAGTTTATTTAGTATTTGTCCAGGAAGGGAGGAGACATTAACTTACAAGTAGGCAAGGTTTTTTTCTTGCAAGTCCTGCTGTAGTACTGGATTTCAAGGATAAGTATATGTTCAGAGAAACAGCATTTAAAAAGGTTTTAATATGAATAGAAATGTAAGAGCTTCTAATTTTCTATGGGCTGACATGGTTCACAATGGTAGATGTATCATCTAAGGGGAGCACACTTGCCCTAAATGGGCACACACGGTTCATAGACTTTCTGGTCAGCTGCTACAGCTGGATTCCACATCTCAAGATTTCAGTGCTTAAAGATGGTAAATATGAGTTCCTAAATTGATACGTCTTACAGAAATAGTGAGAAAGAGAATTCAAAACTGAGAACAAATATAAATGTTTATGCCTATTTCAAAAGTCTTAACCCACAAGTTTGTAATTTGATAGCAAGGCTTAGACAATAAAAAATGAAAAATTATAATAAATATCCATGATCAGAAGTATCATAAGTCATCATAAGTATCTCTGAAAGAGAAGATTTACTGCACATTTTATTTATTCTACCACACAAGACAGGGATGGGATACAAAATCAATAACAGCAAAAAATTACACATAAACAAGGAAAAGAAAGGTACCTGCACCATTCCTCCTGGGAAGCAAAATGCAAAACAGTATCTTGTTTTGCTAGGTGCAACTGTTGCCTTTTGCATAATTTTCAGAAAAGGTACCTTAAGAATAAATTTCTGAGGTTTCATTTTGGGAGCTTTTACATCTCTTTTAGTAACTTTTGAGTGAAGGTCTCTGAAACATGAAGTTATATGCAGTATATTTATCTTCTGCAATACAGCCTGTGTAGCTCAATTTTTTTTTCTTTTTCTCCTCCACACAGTATGATACCTGTGAATTAACGAAAATTTACAACAAAAAGTTGTAGAAGACAAAGTGACAGTCCTAGTAAAAAAAAAATATGCTAAGTATGCCACACAACTAAGCTTGTGAATGAAGCAGCATCAACACAAAATCAATTCTGATTCATCCACCAGAGGGAATCACTCTAATCTTACCAAATAAGGATGATTACAAACCACCTGGACTAAAGTAGAAAGGCAACTAAACAAAACCCAGCTGACTTCCTGACTTCTGCCGCTGGGCATGAGTCACCCATCAACATCTGTGCAAGAGCAGATGGGCTCAGCCTCAGCCAGAGGGTGATCAGGCTGATCTGCCAGATCCCCAAAGTACCATAATCCTTTAGACCTCCTGGGAGAATGCGTCATTCACTCAAACAGCCCTGAATCACACATAAAGAGCTATTCTTCCAGCCAAGCAGCTGCTGAGGGCTCATGTATGGACCTTACAGCTTTCTCTCCGAGAGTTATCTTTTGTGAAACACTTCAGAGAACTCTGTCATCTTCCTGAGAACCCCCATGTTTCATTTGCAAAGTCAGGACTCTTCGTTCACTCCAGAAAGGAGGTGGGATGTGAATGTTTCAGCCTGAAGGGGTCAGGGGACCCATATTCTTTCCTTTCAGAATGACTGCCTGACTATGGGTGGTGCTATTTCCTTCATGTAACGAGAGCCCCGCTCAGTGAGGCATTTACCCTCAAACCAGGGACTGCGGCATCTGTGGCTTTCCAAGAGTACAGAAGTGTTTAATGAACTGCTGACCTCAAACACCTCCGCCCTGCGAGGTGTGATGTTTTAGCTGTTTCTAGTGGCCAGCCCCAGATGCATTCCGACATGAACAGCCCTCTGTGGGTAACCCTCTGAGGCACCAGGCTCCTCCTCTCACTGAAGTCAGAAACCGGGAAGTGCCTCTTTACTATCGTAACCTCTCTCTGACAGGCAAAGCATGAAATATCTTGGTTTCCAGAAGTCAAACAGGAGATGTCTGCAATCTTAAAACCTCACCGGGACACTGAAGTTAAACTATAGGTATTTCTCATTGATATTTATATCCTTCACCCACAAATACTTTAAATAGCAAGGGCGCAAGTATTTGTGAAGTCTTCTAGAACATTAGAAGGACATTGATGCTGTCATTCTTAGAGCATGTACTGGTGCTTCCACTTGTGTACTCAGTCCTCCTGACAAAAGAAGCTGGTTCAACATGAGATGTGGTCAGAAATAGGTTTGCTTTGTTGTCCTGCTCAAAGATGTGGTGAGCAAGAGGTAGCCCTGGGCAGCCCCAATTACACCACTTACATACCTTTGCATGTCTTTTCCTGTGTCTTGACCTCTCTGCTCTTGCCCTCTTTTTGTCATCTCTGACCTTTCACAATTAAATAACCATGATTATTTCTTCTGCTTTAGTCCTAGTTTTGCTGCATCTGTACCCAAATTTGGTGGGTTTGATACCAGTATCTAGACATTCCTGGTTTTCTGTGATATTTCTGATATGGTTACCAGACAGTGCTAGCTTTTCACAAATTGTGTCCAAAAGGTCACCTATTTTTCCCTCCAATTATGCAAACATTTCTTAAGCCACTCTCCCTTAAACATCTGTGAAATCCAACCTCCCTTCACAGTGCTACTTCTAACCTTTGTCAGACTCATGCATTGTTACCAGTCACATCCAGAAATTCCAGCCATGTCTTAACCAAGAGATTCTCACATCCCTTGCAGTTATCTTCAGCTGGGGTCAGGACCCCATCCAGTGTCTGCATCCTTGACATCACTGAGGTGTCCCTTGGCCTGCACACAGGTGCCAGGTGAATGTTGAATTGATTTAGCCAAATAAGAAAGAAGATGAACTAGTTCTACATGTGGGAATAGAGAATTTGAGGCGTGGGGCATCTATATAGTGTTTTGCCATGTGCAAATCCACACCCTAAAGGAGGAAGAGTCAGACTTTTATTATAGATCTTAGGAGCAGGATTCATCTCATATAATATAAGCTGTCTAAAATTTATGTAACAAAGCATCTGCATTTTATGCTGAACTCAACTCAAAAAAGCAACAAAGAAACAGGAAGTTAGAAGTTTTTCCCTTGACTGATCAAAAATATTTTTTCTCTGGAAGTTGCAGTTCTCTGTAAAGCAAAGCTGCCCATTGTATCAATTCCATCAGCTGATTCTGTCACTCTCTTCCTTTTTTTTCCTTCTTCCTACCACCATGTGAAAATGCTAGATGAGTTTAAAAAAAGACACAACTGGAACCAAACTCTGTGGCTTTAATCTGCATTCCTTATTTCCAGCACTGAAGAGAAAGAGAAATGCAAAGGAAGTGATGGTTGTTTACTAGCTTTGACTGACAGAGCTATTGCCTTCTTGCAGTTTTGTAGGTGAAGTCATCATGCTGAGTGTAATTTTTGGGACAGATGGTCGAATTGGGACAGACAACAAAGAACAGATGGCCAATGAGAAGTACCAGAATAAAAACATGTGGTTTGGAGCTAGACAGCTTACTTCTTTCACATGAAACAGTTCAAAGTTAATCTTTATAATTCAAAATTTAGATTTTCTATGAATGTCTTATAAAACTGCAGTTAGTACCATTCAGATGTTTGAGGGCAGCATTTTCTCTTTGGAGGTAAGTATTCTAACTTACCAGGGGAAAATTAAAATAATTTTGACTTTTTTTAAAATTAAAATACTAGTTGAAAGTGGTGAAAAAATGTTGAAGGATAGGAATTGGGTTTTTTTCAGGGATAAACAGAAAACTTTAAAATCTTTTAAAAAATACTCTTCACTGGTTTCCACTCTTCCCACTTGTTTTACCAGAGAAGACTGGTTTTATAGCTAAAGGTGAAGAGAAGAGGTACTTGTATACAAAGGTCATCTTCATTTGCTTCTGAGACTGAAACAATCAGTATTAAGGGACATATCTCAAATCCAACCTTATCCATTTCAGATCAGTTAGAGCACCACATAAAGAATTCAGGGTGCAATAACAAAACCGAGATCATGGGTTCAATCTCTGTATGGGCCATTCATGTAAAATTTGACTAGATGATCCTTGTGGGTCTCTTTGAACAGAGAATATTCTGTGAAAGTTGTGTTCTGCACTCTGAAGATTTACAAAAATTACAGTTGTGTTTCTGGAACCAGCTTATGGTCTGGGTGCTAAGATACTGGCAGATTTTTTGTTTTGGTTTCAATTTAAGTTCCACAAATACTGATCCACTTCTGCAAACTGCCTTAAATCCTTTTTTTCAATATATGGTCCATTTTATAAAAGACTGATACACTGCCTCTCTGATTCAATAATAGTATGTGTTATGTAATATTATACCTGCTTGGTTTGTAAGGACACCAGTGAAACATGAAAAAGTTTGGAGAACAAAACTTCCATGTTATATAAGCCTAAAACTATGTAAGAAATTCAGCCTTCGGAAGTCAAGAATCCTTGTTCAAGATCTAAAACCAGCACAGCAGATTCTCTCCTCCAAGCTCACAGCAAGGAGTCAAGTTCAAGACAAACTAAAGGTTCTGTACATAAATAGGTGTTCTTTGGCTGAGAACTGATAAAGAAGATGTGGCCTCTACCAATTTCCTCCCCTATCAGTATTCAGCCCACTCTATTCCCTCATTTTCCTCCAGCTGAAATCATTCTGAAGAGGGCTCAAACAGCAGCTTTCGCCAGAATGCAATCTCTGTGCCCCCTAAACTTTCCTAAACTCTCCAGAGATACCACGGACACGTTTTCTACATAGGAATTACAAATTTTGCTGAAGATTCTCCCCATACACATTGAATACTAAGTGTCTGAAATCTCCTTGATGTGCAGCCCGCATAATTGAAACAGGTACATCTGAACAGTGGGAGGAGGCAAGCTGGGTATGACAGAGGTGGTTTCTGTAAATCCACTGTTCTACATGATTCCACAGCAGGCAGATAACATGAGGCATTTAACACTGTTTATACAACCTGCCTAGAAGCACCCCTCTGTTTTGCAATTTGTTACCAAAACTGCTATCAACAGTTATACAAATTTCTCATCAACAAAAATAGACACAAGTTGTCTATTTATTTCAACTGCTGGAAAACTCTGATTATGTTAACCTATGCACAGGGTATGTTGTATTGAGAGTTCGAATAGATGCCAATTACTCCCAACTTTAATTATGAGGTAGAGAAGTATTATAATTATTTTGCACATGGCAGAACTGAGAAAATAAATTGAATCTTCAAGGCTACTCAGAATGGAAATGGACTAGATTAAAGCATTACTTAAAATTTCTGTGGACTTATCTGTTATACCATGTTATACCATTAGAAAGCTCTCCTGTAAATCAATGGGAAATTTTAAACATAAGAAGAAATGTTTGCTGTCTTCAGACTATCAGGTTACACAGTTGATTCAGCTGTTGAAAATTTAGCTAAATAAGTAACTATTAGTAGTTGTCCTTGCCTTAGAGGGCATACAGGACAGTTTATTTTCTTTACTACAACACCTTTTAGATCGTGTTAACCCTGCCAACACTTCTGTCTTTCCTGCTACATCAACATGTGTTAGTCTGAATCTAAAGCTTTCTCATGAGTTAGCCACTCACACAGTATTTGTTAACTTGATTTTATCAGCATTCAACATCCATGTTAAACACCATTTCACACTGCGGGCATCTCAATAACAGCACAGCAGCAATGTCTTAATATTATTGAAGTAACTTTTCACCTTCAGGATGTATTGATTCATATCTGATTTTTATGTTCAGATGGGAGGACAGGAATCATCTCTTTTGGATCATTCCCAGATCCTCTCTCAGATTTGTTACAGTTCACAGGAATCATCAATGTAAAGTGAAACCAAAGGAGCTGTTTGCCTTTGGCGCCTGTTCTTCTGTGTCTCACATGAGGCTGTGGCATGATCACACTTTGTGTGAAATGCTGAGGCTTGTTGGCAGATTATTTTTTCCTCTCAGGAGGAGCAGGCAACTATTTCCAGTTCCCTTGGTTTCTCTCCGACATGCATTGGCCATTAAACTCCCAGCCTTTCAAGAATGCAATCCTGAGGCCTCTACCTTAAGATTTGACTCTCCATGCAGTGAAGATTTGTGGCAGTATGCGCTACCAGCTGGGAAGGACTCTGCTTGCCTCCATACTGACACTGTAGCTTCTGTCTCTGCTATCCAGTACCATTCTTCTTCCTTATTTCTAGAGGCCTAAATGCAATAAAACTCATTGATTCCCAGGGCGTTTTCCCTGCATATTTCCCACTTGCTTCTTGACTTTAGGAAGGAGCATCCTTCATGTTAGCTGTTTTCTGGTTTTTGCTACTGGAGACACATTTCTTTCAAGCAGGGGCTGGAGCGTGACCAAAACCATCCAGGCTCAAAGTCCCCATCTGGGAACAGAACCCACATATACAAAAAAAAAGGCAAAACTGGCAGTGAGGTTGCAATACTACCTTTTGGTGTTTTGTGGTTCTATCTTCCCTAATTCATACAAACTCTTCAAAGATTTCTTGCCTGAACTCTCTCATCACGCAGGCTTGTTTGTTGAGCTTTACTTGTTCACACTTGTATTGAAGCTTCATTTTAAACCTCTCTTCACTTGAGTCATCCTGCCACCGTGTTAATCATAGTAATGATCAAGGCCAACAACTAAAGTAGAAAATTTGGGCACCCTGTGCCTTCCCAAACAGTAAACCTTTAGACTCACTCATGAGACAGTCCCCAGGCAAGCCAAACACTATTACTTAATGAGGCAAACTCTAAGAAATTAAATTTCAATTCATTGTTTCTTTGGTTTTTAAGTCTCTACAAACTTCTTCAGTATCTTAATTCCATGGAGGAACATTTCATCTTCACTTTGATCTATTTTCCTGAATAAAGAGCTAAGTGGTATATGGTACACGTTCATACATGTAAAATCCTCCTTAAAAGCTAGTTAAAAGAGAGATGTGTGTAATTACTCAACCTCATTCATTTCCTCTTTATTACACTATGCTCATGGGTAAGAACATACAAAGTAAAGTCAGAGTGGGAAAGAGGTTTTGATTTCTTGAGAAGAACTGTTGGTAAAAGCTTCAAAATGGGGACTGAAAAAAAAAAAGCTACCATATGTGCTGATAAAGCACAAGAAAGATTTATTGGGAACTAGTTACACAAACTGAATAAGAGGGCTTTTGTCTGGGCTGACAACTAATTGACATGAATTAGATTACGAGATAGCTGCCACAAAACCTCTACAGCCTGAACTGCTAACAGAAATTCCATTAGAGGAAAGTGGCATAGACAATCAAAAAAGAAAAAAGAAAAAAGAAAAAAAAAAGAAAAAAAAAAAAAAAGGTATTGTGTGTTACTTTGTGTCCAACAGCTTTTAAAAAGCCAACATGGCTCTCCCTGAGTGGAATCCAGTCCAAAAATGCAGTGAACAAGTTTGTCACAGGAAAACATGCGAATTGTTTACATCTGTGGTACTGCCATGGCTAGCCAAATTCCTCTCTACACAGACTGGGTTGCATTTAGAGAAAGAAGCATAGTTTCTAACCGCCCTAAAAACAGGGTCAGATGAGGTCACAGTGAAAAACACGTGTGAGTTTGGGGTGTCACAGCTCGCTACCACTGCAGTGTACAAACTACAGAGCACACGGTAGCCCTGGGGAGGGGCAGAATCCTCCTTTGCTTTTGTGTAATTCCAAAGCAGTGAAATTCCCATGCCTGGAAACAAATGCACAATTTATCATCTATACCTTCATATTGTAACAGAATAAATTAACCCAAATGGAAGCCATACCTGTGAGGGCACTCAATATTTTAATCTATATTACAAATATATGCTTTGCTTAGAAGAAACAGAACAGGCTTCATAGCAGAGTTGTTTTTTATCATGTGTTTTACATATTTTATAAAGCCTGACGCAAATTTCAAATCTCTTCAAATTCCTCAACAGTAGTTCTTGATTTCAGTGTTCAACAGTGGTCTGCTTTCTAGCATTTCATGAGAGCTGATTTTATGAGCTCAAAAAGGAGTATGAAGTTGATTCACACAGTTGATTGCAATATTCAGAATACTATGGTTCAGAAGCAGCAAGGTGCTCAAATACTAATGCTAAAGGCTTAGTTTTGCCTTACAGATTGGGGTATATGCTAAAAGATGGACCTGAAGTATGTCTAAGATAAACCATAGTCTTCTTCCCTCACTCTTTCCTTCAGCATTTTCAGACAGCTTTCAGAAGTATTGCAACTTCCCCTGTTTAAGAAATAAACAATCAAAGCACCTTGAAACCAAAGATGACCTTTGTTCTTAAAATATCATCTGAAAAACTCTGAAGCCAATAAACCACAGAGCACAAAAACTGCCTTTCTCTTCATTTATCCTGTTGCCCTACTTCATGTGTTCCCTTAAGTGAGATAGGAATAAAGTTGCTGCTGGAATCTACAGACTTTACAGGGGTGAATTGGTGGGAATTACCATGTACTTCAATAGGACCAGAATATTTTTCTGACTGAAGACTTTGAAAGTCCAGAAAGCTTAATTACTGAAACTGAGAAAAACATGGGAGTGAAAAAAATGGAAATTTTTCACCAGAAGATGCTTTAATGTAAATGAATCAAGCTAAATCTATTCTCACTGAAACCTAAATTATTACTAAACTCACAAGGAAGAGAGGTTTCCAGCATATTCTGTCTTTGAAACCACTTTTTAATTGATCCCTTGATATGAACATGTTGTATCAGGACAATTGTGTTGATACTGGCTCGAATTAGTTTTTTTTGTTTAGTTTTGTTTTTGTAAACCAGAAATCAATTGCACATAGATAGGACAAAAGCACACAGCAAATGCAATACATTTTTTGTTATGCTTTTACAACAAAGTTGGTTTTGGCATGCTAATATCTGTTAAAGTATGAATAAATATACGTCATCTATTTTTGGACTTGAGTTGTGCTAAGAGCCAATTTTAAATCAGAGTTCAGCCTTAACTATACAGATGGGATCTTATAACGCTCCTCTTTTGTGATATAGGTTCCCCCATAACAGTTCATTCAGGGGCAGGGAACTGAGAGCAGAATAGCTGTTTCATGCAGCCTCTTACTTTCTCGTCATCAAAAGACATTGAAGCATTTCAGCAGTGCAACTAGAAGAGCAGGAACTGGTTGAAAAGAAAGTGAATGTAAATAACAAGAATCTTTTCAATCTATTTCCCATCACGATTTGTCATCTTATACCCATGTGCAATTGATTCACTTTCCCTGGTGGGTGCTCAGGGCAAGGTGTGCTGCAGCCTTGCCTATCTCCATCACTGCAGGCAGGACTCTCCTCCCTGGCTGTTTTGTGGCTCCCTCCCAGGTGGGCAATAGTAAGGGAAGTTGTGGTTGGCCAATGGAGAGAGTATAGAGAGCTGCAGACTGTAGGACTTCATGCCTAGATACTGTTTTCATGTTCACCAGCATGGTACAGCAGTTAAGTGATCATGGCATCCATGAAAAGCTACCAGTAAAAAGTTGTACTAAGTGGGGAGAGGGAGAGAGCTTTCCCACAAATGTCAAAGGAAGGTACAGAAGCAGCCAAGGAAGGAATCAAGTGTCTCACATGGTGAAAGAAAATTACTGGGAGATGTCTCGTATGTGGACCTACAAAGCTGTAAGAAACTGAGGTGGACATACAGCATTTCTGTGGAATGTTCAAAGAACCACCCCTAGAGAATATATGAAATTATGCAGAAGATGTTTTTCTTTTTATAGGTAACGTCAGGTATTTAATCCAGCCTAGTGCAAGCATTTACATACTTCTAGTCCTATGACCTGCATACCAACTCCACACAGGACTGAGGGCCTCTGGACTGGGCAAGTGGGGACTGGATAGTCCAGGAGCAGGGAATTAGAATGTCTCTGCAAAGAGTTTCAGTTCTCCAGAGCAGGACAGCACTGGGCTGAGGGAATGGCTTCCTTGGAGGAAGCAAGCAATGCCAGCCTAGCAGCCTAGTTGTTCCTTTGATGACACCATCCCACAGCTCAGGTTGCAGAGTATTCATAAGACCAGAATCAACAGAGTGCCACTTCCAGCAATGTGGTACAGCCCCAGCATGGCTGGATCCAGCCTCAAAAGTCCAAGATTTGCAGGTTGAACATGTCTGTGAAGTGCCTGTAATCAGAGAAAAGACAGATCTGTGGTTAAGCTGGTAGTCAAGGACTCAGAAATTCCAAATTCTCCCACAGCCTTCTCATTTGATCTTGAGCAATTCACTTCATCAGTCTGTCCTCTGGTTCCACAGTAAACACTGAGAAACTTTTTATTTTTTTTTAACCTGGTTATCAGGTCTTTCAGAGCCCAAGGTCTTCAAGATGCTCTTCAGAAGTTTTCCCAGTGCAAGTCTGTAGTGTCCTCATATACAGGAGAGTGATTGAGGCTGTCAGGCACTACCGTACTATAATAGTGTAATAGTTGCTGAAACCTAAAAGATCACACTGAAAGCAGAGCTAAGATGACATAAGTTAAAGGTCAAGAAGCTTTTCCAGAAAAGTAAATATTCCAGAAGGTATATAACTTGCTTTTTCTTAAACTAAATATTATCTCTTTCTAGTTTTGAGAGGATTAAATGAGGGTTCTAAAAATTTTAAATATTTACAGACAGACTGCCTGAGAGAGGAGCAAAATGCATGTGCACAGAAATCCTTTAAACATTATCTTTCAATAATATCTCTACTAAATTATCATTTGGAAACCTACAAATAAAATTAGGGTTTGGCAATACTGTGTACAAGACTTTGTAACAAGGAATTCTTGTACGTCAAAAGTGAAGCACTTCTGTCTCTGTTTGTCAAAGCCATTCAAAACTTGTGATAACTGAAGAAGAATGCAGCTCTTCTTACCCCTGATTAAAAGATGTTTTTATTGCAGACTTAGCAGTGTAGAGCCAGGACTTACAGCTGAGCACTCTCATTTTATTCATCAGAGAACAACGGGAGAGACACAAAATCATGTTCAAATATTCTAGACACACTTAAAAATAGGAAAGAAATTCCCTGGACACGCTGTGGCTTTCATTGGTTATAAATATTTCCAGTGGTCTGCAAGTGTAACTGTGAAGTACAAAAAGGATCTTACATAGTGTTTTAACACCTTTACAAATGAAAGAGGAATGTATTTCCTCTCCTGCTGGTTTTTCTTATTTAGTTTTTTATCTATTTTACCTTTACCACTATGAAGCTCTCAGATAATTTACCTGAAGACTACTCTTCTCTGAAGACTAGTGTCAGTATAAATATGAGTAGTCAATTTTTTTATTCCTGAGCTTTTCAGTATCACAGTAGCTCACGGGAGCATCTAGATATTGCAGCAAAGCTGGACATGGTGTTTCAAGCACTTGGAGTTATTTTTGCCTCAAATTGCACTTCTCTGTATTAAATCATTTGAGGTCATCCATAAACACTCAAGTGTTTAAATCAGATAATTCACTTCCAATGCCTTCCTTAGTGCTGACGAAGAATTTCACGTGTTCCACACACATAGATTGCAGCATTCCCTCACCTACTTTATGGAAAGTATATCACTGTTCTAAGCCCTAGACCAAACCCCATTAGGTTTGCAAATTTAGCACAACTCAATCAGTTCAGAATCCTTTTGCTTAGTGGCAAAAAAACCCTAGGGACTCCTTACTAAAAGGTCAATAGTCCCGGCTTTGATTTGTGTCCTCTACAGTTGTACACAAGTGAAGAAGAAAGAAAGAAAGTGCTGAAAAAAGGTGTAACTCCATCAATTCCAATGCATCCTTCTTCTGTTCTGACAAGATTGAACTGTCAATACTAGGAAATTACCTCAATAATTAGTCCAATCTTGTCCAGGAAAACTAAAAATCAAAGGCCTAGAGCTAGAAACTTGACTTTTTTCTTTTTTTTTTTTTTTTTTTTTTTTTTTTTTTTTTTCCCCCTGGACATGGCTAGCAAATCTGCATCATTTTTTATAGATCCTCACATATAATGTAAAGGAAATAATCTGTGCTACCATATCCGTGACCTATTTTTTTGTTCTCTTAATGCATCTTAATAAAAAAAAGGCACACCAGAGGAGAAATAGGACCCTACTGGACTCTTCAAGGATTGCAAATTCTTCATTTAAGGATTTATCTTTTCAAGAAAACAGTACTCATTGTTCCTTCTGAGCTGTCCTGGTCAAGAACAGGAGGTGGCAGGAAATCATTAGGCAAAGGATACATATGGGTCATAGGTGATATTTTTGAACTATTATTTTAAAATACTTTGAACTATTTTGAAAAGATTTTGGGGAGCTGAAGTACAATTGTGTGCAAGATTCCCTAGGCTGACAGATAGCAGCCTGCTCCCTCCCCCTTCCCATTTAGGCACTGACAACCATCTCCTTAGATCATTACTCAGTCTAGCCTGTTTTCTATGTCAGCATCAAAAGCCTCCTCTTTGCTCAATTTTCCTCTGTAGAACTTCCTATTATCACGTCACTAAAACAAGATCACTGACAGCCAAACCGCTCAAACACTGCTATGAATACCACTCTTTTATCTGTTTCATCCTGTTTCCTATGGAAAATAATACATTGTGGCCATTTTAATAAGCACATTTGTGGTCAGACTGTGTCTTTCAAAAGGATTATCAAATTATTCATTAGCAATACATTTTGTAATAAAATTCCTATATTTTGGAATAAGGCATAGACTTATGGAACTTTGTCAGGATCCTGACTGAATAATTATACAAAGCAAGCAGTAACTCTACCAAGCATATGCAACCTATAGGATATGAGGCAAAATTTACTTCTTTGTTTACCATGGTTCTTTCTAACTAATTGTCTGTATTGTGTGACCCTTTCTTCATCCCATTCAGATAATGCAGACTTTTACACCACAGAAAAATAGGTACAAAAACTTGAAAGATACTGTGATTTCTCTAGATGCAGAACTTTTCTTGTTAAGAAACTATGCCTCTGTAGATATCTGCATGAATAAATCTCCACTTGTCTGAATATTTTAGAGATGAGCAGAAGGAGTAATGGATGTGGTATAATCACTGCAACAGGCCTGAATGTTTCAGAAAAACTCTCAGCTTCATCTACCCAGCCTTCCTTTGAAGGTATATGTTTTACAAGTACAGGAGGATTCTTAGTCAAGATTCAAAAATACCCCGTTCAGAAGCACACACCATAGTTCCTTTGGAGATAAAAAGTTAAATCTCTGCTACTTGATAGATGCTGGGGACATTGAACAAGTGTAGATCGGAAATTGTGCTGTAAACTTCAGTGACAATCATAACGAAAGGGTTGGAGATCAACCTGCCTGGATTTTTTAACATATTTTGTGGGATCAAGACCTGCAGTGGTGAGGAATGGCCATAGCTTTAAACTGTTGAACACCATTAATTCTGACCTGGAAATAACTAGAATGAACAAACAAGGAAACCCACAAGAGTATATCCATAGTACTTTGAAGAGTAGAACAAGGCAGATTACCTTAGTGTGAGCAATACTCATGATCACTCCCTGGAATTCTCCCTCCTCAGGAATTCATCCTGCACTGCAGCACAACTGCAATTTCTGACTGGGGTCCTCTGCATGTTGTTGTTCTACAAATATGGATATTTGCAGAAAAGGACGCGCTTTCTGAATATGTAAGCAAACATAAAAATATACAAGAGCTGTCACAAAATAGGAAAGTGTTCAAAGTGGACGACAGTTCCAATGGCCAGACTGTGCAATTATTTGAGCAGTCTCCCCAGTTTTAGCAGATGTATCACATTTGTTGCTGCACCCAAACTTGAAGCATACTATCACTGCATAGCCTGATTCCCAAGGGTAGAAGAAATCCGTTCAAATCTGTCCCAAGTCTTCCTTTCTGCCAGTCAGTCAGCTGCAAGAAGACTCCAGGAGAAGGACCGGTCTGTTGCAATACCCCTCAAAGGGCATATTTTTGTCACCTTGGTAGATACATCAGTGCACAGGGTAATGTACCAATTGCCCCTGAGCAACATGAGAGCTGGAGAGTGACGGATAAACATCAGCAAATCTCATGACTCACTTCCCTGAAGCAGGAAAGAAAAGGGTAAGGAACCCTTTAGAGAAAGCCTAGCTGCATTTCAGGTCTATCGTATCCCTTTCAGAAATCAAGATGTTTATCTTCCCCACAAGCTTGCAGAAGTGCTTACCCTCACAGGTGAGAAACTGCCCTCCCTACTGTGTCTACATTGCTTGTGAAAGGAGCACAGTCTGTGCAGGACTTAGCCATTGCCACATCAAAGGGTGAATAGACTCTCGTACCTGAATATTTATATGCTTCCAATTCTTCAAAATTATTTACATTTCCAAGCCTCTATAAAAGTAATAGTTTTACACTGGCTTTGCATGAATGACAATAATAAACAGTCATTTCTATCGCTATGTGTTTTAAAATATAACCTACAGCACATGAACAATGTGCGTGGTTGCACTTTCAGACATTACCAGCATTTTATCTTTTACATTGTTCAAGCAAGATGTGAAAATCATGTGAAAGCTTTAAAAACTCACATTGAATTACTTGATTTGTAGTCTTCCATATACATTAATTTTTAGTACTATGCAAATATTTTTATTCTCTGCTCTGGAGAATTTAACTGGATTCACAAAATGTTACAACATCCCTCTGTTAATTTAGTTTTTTCACAGTATATATTAATGCATGACTATCTAGTAAGAAAAGATAAAAATATTGTAGCTTGGAAATTGGATAAAGATCTGTAGCCATTACAGCATTAAAATACTGAAAAAACTTCAGATAAGTTTTTAGTCTGACTTCTCCTAGCTACTTATAGAGTTTCATCAGGATTTATGGAGGGTATTGTGCACATATAGTGACATTGGCTGCAAAGCATGGGTCTGGACCCAATGATCCAAATAGATCCCTTCTGCATCTATGTCCCAATAAAAATGCTGTAAAATTAACAATAGCAGCAAAAAAAGCAAGGGTGAAGGTACCTCTGTCTTTTTTTACTGCATATAAAACTCCTCCTTACAAGTAACATTCTGAGACAAATATTGTTGAGTTTTATGATCCTTGATTTCAGTGAAAATAGAATTTAAGGTATTTTATTAAAGAGCAGCCTTTTTCTCCAAGCAAAGAATAAGCAGGTAATGTTTGTTAAACCTTTTTATTCAACATAACAAAGTCTTTTCCCTTCTGGTTTAGTTTAATTTTTGTGCTTTCTACCAAACCGGATGAGCTCAAAGCAGTCAAGAATGTATAAAGTTTAAAACACCCTTGAAAGTCTACCCTGTTCTTGCTTATAATCTCCTCCCACAACTCACAAGCCCTGCCTCTTAGCCTCTTTAGTATTGGTTTTAGGTGTCCAGGATCTCTGCATATTCCTTTTAAGTTTCTGAAGGGGAAAATGAAAGTGTCGGAGAGGAACCAGGCTATGGAGAACCTTGCAAACAGACAAGGTTTTTTCAAATATTTATTTTTCTCATCTTGAAGCCTCCAGCTATGTTTGATTTAAGGCACTGAAAGAGTAATCATTCCAGTGGGTAGAAACTTTTTCATTAAGCAAACAAGCACAAGGATTAGAACATTAGAACCTTAAAAGTGCTCATGTTGCATCACACTTGGTGTTAGCTAAAATTTTCCTGCTAACCAGATCAAATGAGTTTCCAAGTCAGCTGAACAATCTCATAGATATTTTTGTAACATTTTACTAGCAGCGCTGATACATAAATGGATCTCATAAGAAAGTGGATGTTGATTTCTGGTGATAACCTGCTAGGTTGAGAGACATCTGCAAATATTATCTATTGACTTATTTTTGTACAAAACCTGCTCTACATACACACATGCTTTGTTCAAATAAAAGCTATTGAGACATATGTATTCAGACCTTGTTTGCAGAATTGTGCAAGTGGCTTTTTAGAGGCTAAATAAAGGTCTTTGCATATAGTGGGCACATGAAAATGTCCTGAGGGACTGCATGATGTGTTTTAGTAACACCATGCCTAGAAAAGGCAACAGTAGCCTACAGCCAAAACCCCTTTGAATAATTTATCTGGAAGATCATTGAGAAAAATAAGTGGGAAGCATGTGAAAAAAATCCCATAAAAGCTCCCTGTTAAGGGAATGAAAGCATAGTTGTTCCAGGAGTAAAAATGACACTGATGCCCTCCAGTAACATTGAAGGCATTGAAACCCAGGTCCACAATGTCAGAAATATTTAATATATTCTGGTTTAATTTTATAAGGAAGAGACATTTCAGAGGTATGATACACCAAACTCTTACACAGAAACAGAGGAAGGAGTCCTTCACTTTCCAGTGATATTAAAAGATAGCAGGACGAGTTTATTAAAACTCAGGCTCCCCAAAACTGTCGAACCTTCACATCCTTAGTTGACATCTTCATCCCACAGTCTTTCCCAATTAAGTCCAGCTCTTCAATGTTTCAGTATTACTGCCAAGGAAGCAGCAAATCTCTGCAGAATCCAACCGAGTATAACCCTTTTTCAAAATTCTCTGCTATTGTCAGCTAAAGCTGGGCAAAACCTGTTGTAAAAATTCAAAGCCTTAAGCACTGACCTGGTACATTCCTATCAACTCAAAAATCTGAACCACTTTTAGAGAAAACAGACCAACTCCTGGGGAACTTTGCCTATCCAGGAGAGTGCCAGACTGAATAGGAATCAGGGAGGACAGTAAAAGGGATATCCAACAGAGGTCTGAAAGACCAAAAACATAAGAGTACCCCATCCTGTGGCTGCAGAGAAGGCAGAGTGCTGGACAGCCCAAATTGCTCAGACTCCTGCCCAAAGCTGGAACAGTTTTCTGAACCTGAGAGACTTAGTGGCAAACAGTTTGACATGTCACCTTTTATTACCACAGCTGATGATGTGCCTTAAGAACATGGCCAACATCTCCACTCTCGAGTCACCATCACCTCAGTGAGACACTGGTCTCTTGGTGAATGTTTCAGAAAGAGCCATTCCTTCTGAATTACATTATTATACTTTCTTCTTGAAATTTCATTATTTTTGGACTACTATTGTAGCACTAATACACACATGTACACATATATACAGATATGTATATAAATATGCATATATATATGTATTTTTTTTTTTTTTTTTTTACTAGTGAATCTTCATCCTGGCCTGCCAAAGAGTGGAGCAGGACAAAAACATGAGTGCTGTCTGTGCTTGTATGAGTACTTGAAGTGTTTTTTGAAATAGGAATCAATTACTTTGTTTTGTTATTTTGTTGTTTGTTTTTTTAAGAGAGGAATACTTCAATGTTGCACATTTTCTATGCAAAGTATTACTCTTCTCAACCCACCTGAAAAATTTGGCTGTGTGCTTAGCACTCCTAAGGAATTAAATTGAATTTTTTGAAGACTGACATCTTGCCCTCCTTTTCAAGCTAAGAAAAAAACCCAAAGAGTTTGAAGTATTACAAGCTGTAAAAGAAAGATACTTAAGATGGCTAAAAGGAGAGCAGAGTCTGGTCCAGCAAAACATAGGCTCCAACAATGGAAAACTTTTGTAATATAATTAAGTGTTCTTTAAATTGCAAATTTTTGTTTAGGGCAAGCTGAAATGATGCTTTATCTCAAGGTTTAGGTTTTTTTAAGTAACTGAAAATGATGCTTAGAATTTTCATAGCAAGAGTTGAAGGACTGTGAAGATGTGAAAAGAGCAAAATTTGGTTTCAATATGTCAAGATATTCCCCAAGGAAACTGGATAAGGTGTAATGCAAATCAAGCATAGATTGTTGTTGGCTGATGAATAGCACAGACCTGTGCTTACTAAATAATATTCTCAGTCATCTCAGTAACATTTACTTGTAAAAAGCAGCAGTGATTTGGTTAGAGCAGACATGCATCAGAAACAACACAGTTAGTGGCCCTAGCTTTTGAAGACTGCTGCTTTAACGCAGTCAAATAGAACAAAATCTGGTGATTTATTATTGGGATATATTTCACTCTCTGGGCTGGATGCCATGATGCTAGGGTCACGGCACTGTGGGCTGCACTAAACATATCTTGTTCAAACCAACAGGCACATCTTACTTCACACACACACAATCTTCACACACTATCCATTGGAGTCTCCCTGCCCCTATTCTACCCATTTTTTACTGCAAGCCTCCATGTATTGGGAAAGTAAAAATATTATCTACCAGAATTTCACACAGTTTTTTCACCCATGATCAAATGCATAGCTGGCCCTGAAAATCAGAACCATGTGAGAGTGAGCAGAAAATACATCATTACACTCTTAGGTTTGAAATAATATGTCTAGCTAGTATTTCACATCATAAACATCAGTGTCTTAAAATGTTGAGACATACTCCTGCAATGCAAGTATTCTCCCTGTGAAAAGGCAGACCTGACACAAGGTAAACTTTTCCTGTGAAGAGAGTGGTGAGCCTGCTGCAGCCCTGCCTGCTGTCCTGAGGCAAGGCAACAGGCAGCAGCCTCCTGTGAAAGAGGAAATGCATCCTGGGGTGTCACCACAAGCGTCAGAACGACAGATAAGAGAAAGCTCTGACTTCAAAACACGACCTTCAGCTCATAGTGATTGGCTTTATTTGGGTAAAACAACAACAGCTGCCAGTAAGGAATAAATTAATAGCCTTCAAAACTAGGCTTCAGAACTCCACCAAACTAAGTCTCCTGGGATGGCACATTAACTCTGCACTGGCCTCTGAATCATTTTGGTGCCAAGATGAGATAAAACAGTGATCTGCATAGCAGGCAACTATGCATAAACTGTCCTTGCTGAGCACATCGAAACTACCCAGATTGCAACTCCAGAGTTTTGGATAGAACTTTTTACTGTCCTATTTACAGTCACTAATACTTTATATTAATAGAGAGACTACAATTATAACAGAGAGTAAAATGTTAGTCAGGATTCCAGTTACAATCCTTATTTGATAGGAAGTTAGTATGATTACATTCAAATTACAGCAAAACTATGTGGGGCATACTGGCAGCCTCCTGTAAAGCAGCACTGCAGCAAGTGATGTGAATAAGAGACTCAGGCTCCAAGGAGCAACATTTTATCCTAACACTTGTAATCAATTACCTGTATTCTGCAGTTCTTCAGCTATTCTGTCACAGATATCACCTGCCCTATCTTCCAAAATAATTAGCACCATCGATCACATTTGCTTAAAACACAAAAAGAGTAAAGGAGCTGAAAGTTTAACAAATGAATAAGTTTTTATGTGTAAATTATATCAATACATTAGAGTATATAATTCCAGAACATTATTCACTGTAGTATCATTGTTCCTTAATGTGTGTGAAAGAGCCATGGGAACCCACAAGCATCCTCCTCTCTTTGGTGTTTCTTAGGAGATGTCACATTGAAATCCCCTACTGCATCACTGTGCTCATTAGTCTGAGGAATACTGCAGCCAGAGGGAGTGTTGGCGCTGGTTCTTTAAGAAAAAGGCAACCCACACTGGTGTGGCTGCAGCTTAGCAAGTGAAGTGTTAACACACAGAGATTGCAAAGGAGCTTAATTCCAGTCTATTCCTGGTACTTTGTTGGTGTGTGGTAGCAGCTAAGACTGAATACTTTTCATACCAGTGCTTTCATTAGAGAAAACATGTTATAGTTTAGGAATTCTCAAGGAATATATTCGTTCCAAATTATCAGAGATAAAACATGACTTGTAAGTATAAAGACCAATGAATGAACATTGCACATAGTCAAAATAGGATAAGATAAGGTAAATGTGGCACCTAAAATTAGGCCAAATTCAGTCTTACTAACAGACACTACGTTTGAACCTTGCGGGTTTTTTTTTCCTCCAAAACTCAGCATATTCACAATGGATCATTTTCCAAGAATTAAGCTGTTTCCTTCACCTAGCTGGAAAAACTACCAGCAAACGTAATTTCCTGGACATTATTTGACAAACATTTTCAGCTACATTTTTTGTCTTTAAATATTTGTAGATCTATGGAGCCATTACAAATATTTAATTTTCTTGTTCTGAATGTTATTGACTAATACAGTAAAACTGGTCAGAAGCACTGTTCTGTTCCCCCCTCTCCTGGGGAGGTGTTCAGCCCATTCTGACAGGAGTGGTGTAATCTCCTACATCCTGAAATTTTCCATTAATAATATTAACAACCTTCACCTTTTCAGAGCATCTGGTGCTGCAAGAGTTTGCAAAGAGCAGCCTTGACATAATACCTGAAATTATAAAATACCTTCATGATATCTGAAACTATAAAGTAAAGCAAAATAATGGAAAATCCAGAGAAAAAAATAGTGAATTGCTCTAATTTTCTTCTTTATTTATGCAACATTCTTCTCGGCAGCATTTAATTCTATTTTCTCTCTGTTAGAAAAAATATACCAGCATCACAAGTGAAACGTCTTCTTGGGCAAGGAAAAATTGGTGTATGCATGACAAGCTTGGGATATGTAAGAAAACATTATCAAAATCTTGAATTTATTTAAATTTAAAAGTTATCTTAGTTTTCATCATTTCTGTGAGTAAAGAAATCATAGTACTAAATTTGAGAATGAAGAAATAAAAAAAGTAATAAGAAAAGTTGGTGGTACAAAAATAATCAAAATGTAAAATCTGAAACTCCTATGGTTTTATATTATTGACTTCACATGAAATTTTGAGCTCCATTAGAAATAATACTACAGGAGTTATGATCAAATTATTAAATACTAGCATCAGTGAAGCTAAACAAGTATCTGGAGAGTGAAATAGCTTATGGGTTTGACTTCTAGATTTGTACAGCTGGTAGCATTTGAGAGTAAGTTTACCCATGCGCAATAAAAATGTTCTAATGAACTAAAATCTGCACTGAAGAAACTCCAAGAAAATCCTCTAGACGGGATTTTAAGACTCTGATGAAATAACTGTAGACCTGTTAGAGTGTTTGGCACTTTCTCCTCTTGGACATTTCACACATATAGGAGGAATTAAGCATGACAGAAAAAACCTCCCATGTGAGATGCAACGCATGACACGGGTGAATCTGCACAACCGTGCAGCAATATAGACTCCAGTCTCTTGTCTGAAAGAGAGGGAAAATATGTATACTCAGCTGCAAAAAAAGGAAAATTACAATGATAATCAGGATCTAAATCACATTATGTGTAGGGCTATACATATAGAGAATTCAAAGATAAATATTTCAATTTGTTTTCTTTCTCCTTCAATTAGGCATTAAATGTCCACTTGGGAGTCTCAGAAAATTTGCTGCAGACAAAGGAAGCAGCTCCAAAATGAAAATGCATTCTCCTTTCATGAGAGCTTGCAGTGTTCTCAAACAAATCCTTTGTCTGAGATAATTTGCCAGAAAAGTGTATTGGTTTTAGTATTACTCAGACAGAATTCATAGAACATGTTTTATATCTGACATTAAACTAAATTATGATAGAACATTAAGATTACATTATAACATTTTGGCTCTCTGACAGCTTACGGCACCTGTTCTGAATAACAAATCCTCTTGACTCTGAAACTTGCTTTCCTTAAACTTCTAATAAATAATCTTTTGAGTGCTTAAAATTCACTGTTTCTAAAAAAAAACCCCACCAAACTTTTTTACCTGCATGAAACAGATGAAAGTGGAGGGGCTTTATTCAAAGAAATAGCTGTAGGAAATCACGAGTTTCCACTTCCCAAAGGTTGAATGGCTGAAAAGGAAATATTAATTATCCTTCAAAGGTGCCTGTTTCTATAAAGACAGCCAAGGGTAACAGGCCTATATTTAACATGTAAATATCTGAAAGCAAATAAGAAACACTTCTCCTGTGATGGATTTTAACCCTTTGTGGTAACTACGTTTCTAGTGCACATGCAGGATTTCATTTAGGACAAGTCAAGTACAAGATACTTTAGTAAGAATGCCCTTTCCCTATATTTTTGGAATAGATAAGTAACAAATTTAAAATCCTCTCCAATCTTTTACCAAGAAACTTCATAAAAAAATGTATTAAGTTGCCCAGAAAAAATGTGAAATCCTCCAAGACATCAAGTCAAGCAAATATCTAATGGAAACACCATAAATTGCTTTAATCCTGAGTAGTTTGACTGGATGACCAATAAGACTCCATTCCAGCTTACTTTGCATGTTTCCATGGAATAAAAAATTACATAAATCATTAATTTTGCCAAACAAACTTTTGGATTCAATTGAAACACTGCATTTTTGCTAGAGGAGATTTCCTCTAACCATACACAAATTTGTATCTATGTAGATCTCTTTCTACATCTCTGCTCTCATTGAATATGTTCCCAGAGGATTTACCTTCACAAGAAATTTCCTGGAGGAGAACAACCTCTGTTTCTCTCACATTCACAATTCCACATTTATCTAAAGCAGTAGAGACCTCACCCTCCACCTCCAACAGATATCTTTGTTGGTATTAGAGAAAAAGAATGGAGTTATTCTATTTGTTTTCCCACTGTCTGCTTTGTCAGAAAAAATGGAAGCAAGACTGCCAATAACAACAATAACATGCTACATTTTCTGTTCTATCTTCTAGGAGTGACACTTGCTAATACTCTGTTGTAAGTGTATTTGTCTGGAGACTGAAACAAAAGCCAAAACTGTGCAGTTTAGTTCCCTTAAAAAGATATATCATGTACAGGTGACTAAGAAGGTCAGAATTTACAAAGAAGATCTCTGTGATAACTTCCTTGACCACAGTTGCCTCTTCTTTCTAATATAACATTAAACGTTGACCTCTGACAGACATAGGTGGATCATTCCCCTTCGACACAGGTTTTCCATGGATTTCTACCTTCTTCAATGAGAACTTCTTTTTCTGTTTGGTCTATACAGATGTGGAAGTCCTGAAAGCTGAAAAGGAATTTTACAGCTCTGTCTCCAATGAATGTGTTCAAGCACAGTCCAAAATCTCACTTTAGATACTGTCCCCATACACTTCTCAGGAAGAAAAATGATTAGTTGCCTTTTTTTGTTGCTGTTTGGAAGCTGATAAGGTAAAGGTTATAGGGTTTTTCTAGCCCTAGTGGGGACATATCAAGTATCCATCTGTTTGTGGTGAGGCCTCTTTTCAAGCGAGGAATCCTTCAAATACAAGCCCTCCTGAAGACATGGCACTTAAGAAGCATCTTCACGGATTGCTACAGACAACAATCTAAGGGCTACCGAAAACAAGTTAGTATTGGGATTAAGAGAGTATAAACAAAGAACTCTGAGGGTAGATCAAAGGTTTTTTCTGGAAGAGTAAGCTCGCACAGTAAGGAGGTCTAATCCGAATCACAGCAGCAGCCATGCATCTCTACAGCATGAAACAGGAGGAATCACAAGCAAGGTGAGTCAATACAGGGACTGGAAGACAAAAATTGTGCACAGGCAGGTCAATACATATGGAATCAACAACTGGGCACTTCACTCAAGGAGAGTCTTTGTAGAAATGGAAGGGATAAGAGGGTGAGGGGAAGAGGAAATGGAAAGGGAGTGACATATCCAGGTCTATTCAACCCTCTTCTGACACAAAACCTGGCCTACATCTTCTTCCCAAATGTTCTGCTCAGGGAAAATGAAACTAAGAAAACCAAGATCCAGACACTAAACAGGAAATAACATGTTTCTCTCCATTTTAGTCTGTTGTCCCCCTATGTGCTTGTGTGTCCATCTTTAAAGAGCAACCTCCCCCTGCAGGAGACTGATGATCCTTTTCTTGTGTTGAGGACTGTTGCCTCTTTCTTGTTGAGGGTCCCTCAATACACAGATGTGCCAAACAAGCCCATTCTCCATTGGATCAGGAATCCCCCCAATGCAAGAAGCAGATATTGGTGGGGTTTTGCTTTGGTTTTTGTATGCCTGGGATTTTGTTAGTTTGCTTGTTTGTTTCTTCTCTCTGAACAAAGTGTACTGAAATAGAAGAGAAGCAAATAAAAACAAAACCCAGCAAGTACAAGTTTACTTTCTTCTAAAAGCTATTCCTGACTACCAGATCAGAACAATTCATCTTTTAATTGCTGTCGTACTTGAAATATACTTTGAATTATAAGTAAATGCATGAAAATTTCAGCTTCCTTCTATCATGAAAGGGCAGGTGGATTGGATCACGTTTTCACTGGTTAAAATAAGGAGCAGCACAAATGCAAACGAATACAGCATTGAAGTGAGGTCACAATTACTGTCCAAAAAACTCTGTTCGTTTTTCAGCTGTCACAGCCCCCATTCAGGCAGATGTTATTTCTTTTTCATTGTCCTTAATGGTTGGCTTGTAAAAGAGAATCGTCTGGATTTGGGCTTTTTGATCTCTCCCTAAATAAACATTTCTGAATGACCATTTCAAGTGTTTTGGAGAAAGCTTGGAGTAAGCCAGCAGCTTCTTTGTCAAATCTGTTGTGAAGTTAACATGCAAGTACTTCTGCATATCAAAGCAAAAGGATTTGATGAAGAGTCCAGCGGTTGTGTTCCTCATGTCAAAAGCATAACTTTCTTTTCAGCTTCTACAAAACAGCCTCAGGATTCCAATATCAAACTTCAACTTTTGCACAAATTAATTTTACCAATATATTATCCTTTGTTCATGACCATCTTTAATGAGTTTTGTTTTTCTTCAGTGAAGAGGAGGAAGCAGTGAAGAGGAGGAAGCAGTGAAATGACAAACTTCAAAACAAAGGCACCATTTATATATGACACTTTATATGTTAGAAGAACTTGAAGAACTCCTTGTTTCAAAGCCAAGCATTCAGAGGTAGAGGAAAGCCAGAATGAAAACTGCCTAGACAAACTTAATCAGGCAATACAGGCTTTCATTACATGAATGCACACAATCATTTTTTGTTCAACTCCCATTGTCACTTGCGTACTGTGTTGTGCTCACTGCTGTGCATTATGCACAACCTGGGTTTAACTCCTTAGAAAGAATTTCCTTGGAGAATTGTTTTACTGATATTTCTCATCTTTTTTCTCCTCAGTTCAGGTTTCCTCCCTGTTTTTATCCCACCAGATTCTGCCTCCACCATGAGGACAAGGTGGTTGTGAGCAGACACTACTTTTATTTTCTGTCCCAGTATCCAAACCTGAACAAAGTACTCATGTCCAAACTACACATGAGGTATCATTTTCAAAAGAAGCATGAATTTAGTGGACCAGAAGAATGTCCAAACATGCTATGGAAAACACAAGCGCAAACTCCAGCTCTTCCTAGGAACAAAGAAGGAACTGACTGCTAATCAGGAAGAACAGATGCCTGAGCACTGAAAGGTTCCCCAGCTGTGTGTAAATTTCAACATCTCAAAGGTGAATTGGGGCAGATAATCATGAGGTATACATAAAAGACAAATTTCAAGCCTCATTAAAGCATAGAAAGAAAACTTACCAAATGGAAAGAAACACCAGAATTATTATCTAACCCTCAGACAAGCCTAATTTTTTTCCAAATATAAAATATAAAACACAACCTAAGGCAAAGCTATGGCATGGGAAGTTTTATTCCTAGCTTGGAAAAAATTAAAAGTAACTTTAAAAGTAAGGTTAAAAAGAGTTTGACAATGGGAAATATCAAGATTATCTATAGATAATACCACTGAGTTTGCTTGCCAAATGCAGAGATCTCTTGCAATACCTCTTGTGATTTATTTTCTTATATGCATCAAGGTCTTTTAAAATAAATTCAAATTCAAATAAAACAGACATTTTAGTCTGATGAGCCCGCTTCTGCACAATTTTCTAGTTCCTAATGAGCTCAGTATGCCCTAAAAAAATTCAAAATCCAGTAGATGTACTGATTTAGCAATGAGTAAACACGTCACAGGTTTTCATTTTTGAGCTAACCAGTCCCGTAATATAGTTTATTTCTTCAGTGCTAGAAGGGTACTTAGATGTCTACAACAGTAAAGGAGACCTTCTTTGTAGCTCAAAGACTGTGCAGCTTAGGTTGGCCCCAAATATTTTTCCAGCAGGTAAAAATCCTACCTAAGAAACCCATTTCAGCCCCACACTTCCAAGAGAGAGGAGAAAGTTCATTGGAGCACCAACATTTGTGTTGATATCAACCATGTGGGTAATGGACAATTTGAAAACCTATATGGCACTTCATCTGGAAAACCAAAACTGGTTGACATTGGGAAGAAGATTTAAAATCCCAAGAATTTCACCAACAAAATGTTTCCATTTTTCTTTGACCTAGCATATTTTCTTGCCTTTTTTTCTGTTTAGTCTATAAAACATAGTGGGATGACAGAGTCTAGTCACAATCAATTTGCATGTCAGACAATGAATTTCATATTGTCTGCTAGGTAGTGACTTGATCTCTTCACTCTTCACAGGCAAGCTTTCCCTTCTCACTACAGTTAGCTTCAGTAGGAGCCAAGTAATCTCATGGGCTTTTTGCGGTGTGAGGAGAAAATCTCACAGGTATCCACAGCAATTTCTTCCTGTTTGCATAATTTTCAGAGAGAAGAGCAGAGTCTTAGAACAGTAGATGCCACTGTCTCATGGCCATTATTCAGGCAGTACATAGAGGGCTCTGTAAAAGCCCAAAGTTTGTGGCAGGTCCAGTCATGCAGCTTGTGACAAAATGTTGTAAAAGATTCACATTTGGGAGAAAACTTTCATAAGATGTGAATTGGAAAGCCTTCACAACATAAAACCTGCACACCTTGTGGGGAAGACTGTAATGAACAGGGGATACCTTAAGATATAGTGCAATGGTACTTAACCAAAGCTTAGAGATGCTTAAAAAGAAGATGAAGTAATGCTTGAATTTATTTGTTATTATTTCTACACATTTGTATTTACATCTAGTCCTCTGCAGGCACAAGTGTTAAATACTGCTGTTTTCTACTAGCAAAGCACCCTGTAATTCAGCTGGGCATGAAAACAGAAGTGCTTTACTGGTGATGAAAATTTTCATTTTCTGAAGAAAAATGTCTAAAGAAAATGGTAGGCTAAGACAAATAGTCTTATTTTTTTCTTACCTTTCTAAAAATTATCATAGTCATCCCTTCCTGAGTCAACTCACTTTCTGTGAAAATAAGAACAAAAGCACAAATTTGTAAATGGTTGCTTTATCAGTGAAGCCAACACCAGCACTAGAGTTCTAGACAGAAACTCACCAAACCCAAAGTTTAATGCTTACTTTTATTTTTCGTAGCGATAAATGGAAACATATTGAATAAAATCTGCTTGAATCAGTTTATTGACAATGTTTGTGAATGACAGCTAAAGGGTTCAAACAGGCAACCTCCACTGTAAACTGAACCCATCAGGGCAGTACAGATCTTCCTAAATGTCAAGTGAAATTATTACAATTTTTTAAACCTTTAAGCCTTCTTGAGGAAGCAATCTCCTCAGCTTCAAGTATTGCACATTTTATATTCTGTAGCAATAAATTCTGCAAGATGTCAATATTGACAGAAATCTTTCAACTATGTCACCCTAAATGTCCTCAGTATGTTACAGAGCAAATAGAAGCGCAGGTTGTATTGTAGGAGGGAAATTTTCTTTGGCAACTCTGTTGCCAACAATAGATATAAACTAAATATTGCTTATTAAAAGTATTTCTTCTGAGACTGTTTCCCAGACTGCAAAAAGATTTACAGCATTTTCCCCTTTGAGATGGGTTTATGTACAAAAAAATTTCTATGAAAACAATTCAGATGAAAAGGTTTTTTCCTACACCAAATAAATATACATTGCAAAGTTGTTCCATAACCATATAAATATATGTATGAATTTTCCTAGAGGAAGAGAGAGTTGACATATGCCATTTAGCTGAATAGGTAGCCCTAAAGACATCAGAATGCTTTGTAGAAAGCAAAATAAATGACAACTAAATTAAACTGGCACAATATTAATAAATTCACCTTAAAGGACTTATTACTTTTACCTTGCACATGATTAGTGCATTTTCTTTAATATTCATTCCAAATATTTTCCATTCTTCTTCTTTATTAGCAGGTGGACAAATCGAAACATAGACTGTAGAAAGACAATCCGCAAAGTCAACCTAGTTGAACCTAGACTACATGGCAGATGCAGAGTTGGTCCTGGTCTCCTTGATAAATCTGGTTTTATTCTGACTCCATGGTTGGGCATGACCTGCACATGCACCATTCCTTGGTTTTTCTTTGGAAGGAAATATTTTTACAGGATCAGAATCTACAGTACACTCCAGTAGGTCCCTGGGCTCCAGGACCAAGAGAGAATACTGAGAATGCTTCCAGAGCTCACCTACACCATGGCTAAGGCATAGATACTATCTGCTTTAACAGCTCCGTGCTTGTCATTTTTTTCAATTTTTTTGAAATAAAAGATATTCTTGACTTCTGCCAGGATGGAAAAAACTTTTAAAAAGTCTTAAAATTTGATGTCTACAGTAAATTCAGTAACATGAATCAGCCCTGCTAATCAAGCCCACAACACTTCCACAAGAGAAATTTCTTACCACTAATTTTGTTGCTCTTTCTATTTTCTGTTTCTTTTTCCCTTCAGAAATCTACCCCACCTTTCCATATCTTGCCTGGTTTAAGATTTCCTAACATTTCCCTGTAATCTTGTCCCACAGTTCACCGGAATGTAACATTTTCCTCTTTATAACAAGCCCTCATGAAATATGAATGCTAAAAATTAGCAAAAATTTCAGGCATGTTGAGAGATGAACTGTACATGATATTTGGAATAAGCCCAGCGAAATCAGAACATTTTTTAAAACCAATTTCTAGTGTATTTGTGCTTTGGCTGCTATATAATTTCATTGATTTGCTACTACATGAAGAAATACATAGGAACAAGCTACCATGTGTATATATACACAGTACTTGCTACACTTACCTAGGAGGAAAAAGACTCTTTAGGAAGATGTAGTATTTTTACAAACAGAAGACTATATATAGTTTCAGAAGTGCAATGCTTTGTCACCACCAGTGTATTTGGTTTTCTCCTACTATGAAATATTTCTGCTGTGAAAACCAGGATAGCATACCATGACACATCTCAGGGGCATGAATTGCACTGCCAACTGTTTCTTCACCAACTGTGATGTGAGAGAGCAGAAAAAACCAGATCCCTGGACCACATGGTAGCATCCACTTTGCATGGAGATGTAGAACAATGTAAAATGAAGTAAATAATGCTTTTGTACCTTGCAATTCCTCAATGGAAACTTAGCTCTTTGCCTTCTCCAGATTCTTTTTCATCCCATGCTTTCCATAACCCCTAGGTACCATTGATCACTACAGCTCCATCCGTGCCACACCAAAATGCACCTACCTGCAAAGACACCTAGTGCACATGTAATTTTTATCCTGATCTTCTCAATACATGATTTACACAGGAAATTACAAATTCAAGAACATCAACAGGAACATGACAATAAATGTAATTTCTTCTTTAGAAACAGTCATATTAATATAAATAAATTTTACATGAACTTTCAACATGGCATGCCAAAAAGAAATGGTTCTTGAAGGATTGCACTCATCATCATTCTTAGATCTATGTGTAAGTAAAAACAAGAGACATTACTTCATTCAACACAGAAACTTCATTTGAAATGCATGCACTTTAAACGCAGATCTTTGAGTTTTCCAATTTGTCCTTATGTCAGAGCATTGAAATAAAGTGACAGGGACTCATTTCACCAATCTCTTCCTCCACCTCTGTGTCTACTTTTGACTTGCACTGTATCTCTAGGACCAGAAGCAAAGGTTGAAATCAGAATCATGCTTGTACTTTTGCTGTTCAACTCCCAAGCTTAGGCTTTTGTTGTTTATCTGTTTCAGAATCCACAAAAATGGCACATTTTAAACCAGAAACCCAACCGACTCATAGATCTGTTTTTTGATTGTAGCTCAAATGTCTCCAAACAACATATGTTGGATTTCACACACATTTCTTTTTAAATTCCCTATTTTTTTTTTTTTAATCTGAAGGTAACACTCTCATTCCTTAGACTGCTGTGAATGCAAAATAATCACAAATGGAATTGCAACCTGAGTACACATTGGTTGTGTTAACTCTTTATGACATGATACACCTGACAGACCTAATATCCACAGCACATTTGCTTACCCCCCAACAAAAGGATGGGTTTACCCTTCGATTGGAATTTCATGCAACTTCTGATGCAGGTAAATGATTCAATAATCTCTCACAAAAATGCAGGCAGGGCAAGCACATTGCACCATATTGTTAAATAATATGCTTATTTTGACAGGAGAGAAAGCCAAACTTAAATGAAGTCTTCCTGTTCTTTTGGATGTCTGGATTATTTAATGTCAGGTCAAATCTACAAATTTTCTTAAACTTGAGGAAATAGCATTAGGGTTGTCCAGTTATCTGTACTCTGAAACATTTGGCATTTGTGAGATAAAATGATTGTGACATCCTCAGCACCTTTGTGGCAGGTGATGACAGTTTCATAGTGACTAAAAATTTAGAAAACTGAAAACTTAGAAAGAAATCCAAAACTTATATAACGATAATCACGCGAGTTACACTGCTTCTTCCCTTGGTTGCCCTATGACTGATACCATTTATGGAATCTGTATACTTTTTATTTTGAGAGTAGACAAAACAGTTCAGGATCTCTGTCATCCTTACAAGACAGAAATATGGGATTATATGACATGAAAGGTGGTGTTTCACATCCAGAGCTTAAAATTACTTCTAACCAGTCTTGTTTTGTTTAATTGAAACATGAGAGCAAAATCTTTTTTAAGATGTTTTGCTTTTCCTGTGCTGTAAGGCAACATTTTCCATATCCTTATTTTATAGTTATGGCTGCATGCTAGAAACAGACACTAAAAAATTCATGCCACTGTTTATGTGCCATCAGCTGAAAAAAGCATCAGTGAAATTTTTATTTAAACAAAGAATGATATTAATTATTAGATAGCTTCTCCAGTCTAGAAAACTCTAGTCACTCTAAGTGACTTTTATGTCCTTTCCTGGTCTCTTTCTCCTACCTGCTTTGAAACGATAAACAAAAAAGGTAGAGCAGGTCATTCTGATCACTTTTCGGATTCCCAGGAAAACAAGAGCCACATACAGTCCCAGCTGCCTTAAACACAACCTACCTGCAACTCTACCTTGTGGAACACTGGATCCTCCAAAAATAGGCATAGGAGATGCCTTGCAGACAAGGCACTCAAGCTTCACTGCTATCTGTGATCCATTCCCTTCCTGCTCTTACAACGTTCATGGTCATTGAATTAGGGTTGTTACTGTACAGCACATTCCCTTTAGTATGTGTTTATGGACTGATTGTCCCTAGTCCCTGGATGTCCCCATGGTTCTCCAAATAAATAATCTTCACACACAAACAGAGGTTTCCCCAACAGCCATCTCCACCAATTACTCTGAAGGCAAAACTATCCTTATCACAGCAGAAGCACTTCCCCTCCATCATCCTGAAGCATGGTATCAGTTGTTCTCACATGCCTGTCCCCAGTCCTCTGTGAAGGACTGCCTTGACCTGTGACTTTACTGTGTGTGCCCACTAACATGGTCTCCCCTTGCACAGTGGCTGAAGAGGAGAGACTTCAAAAAGATTGATCATATCTTCTAGCTTCCTGCTACTCTCTGTTTTACAAAAGACCTTGCAGAAACAGGAACAATCTTGTGCTTTCAGGTTCCCAGGCCTTTTAACACTCAAAAGGAAAAGCTCCACATCAGTGTTCTGTGGATGTGAATTAAAATATTTCAGTTAAGCAGCCTCTTCATGCCCATCTCTTAGTTAACTATCATTGCCCTGCCCTGAAGTCTATATATGTCAAATTAATCTCTTGTGCTTCATACTTTGGCATCACAAACGACAATCATAGTTCTCTTACTCAAAGCATCTCTTTTTCTACGACTTTCAGGAATTCAGGAACTCATATCTATTCAGGATGGTATGCAAAACACTGTTTTCTACACTTCTCCTACCCCTTTTTTTGTTTTATTTTGTTTTGTTTTGATTTGTTTTTCTGCATCCATAGAAAATAGTCTTTACAAGCTCTTCACGATATATCGGTGTTACATCTACCCCTTCTTCATCATTAAGCTCTGAGATCAGCTGGCTAACAGATCTAGCCCCTGTCACTCTTTACTGAATTTTTAAGTAAAAAAGGCTTTGTTTGGTGTTGGAGGGTGCACCAGTACACATCTGAATAGACATTCCAACTTTTTTCAAATCTTTATCCCACATACCATCTTTTATGCAAGATCTTCGGAAACAAAAATAAGGGCATTTTAAAGGCTGGTTGTCATAACTATCCTGCTGATTCTGCTCTTGGCACATAAATGGTCTTTTAGTAATTCACACAAACATATAAAACCTAACCTGTAAATAGAATCCCAAGTTAACTGTCAATCTGAATGGTAAGAAGTTCAAGCCTGAAAAAGAAAACTACCTTCCTCAGTGAAAAGTAGTATCAGGTGAAGATTATGACTTGAAAGTATATTTTTAAAAAGAGTATGAGGAATAATTTCTTGCTCTGCTTATTTCTTCTGGTAAAAGTGTTGATGTGATTGTAAGCACAACACTTTTAAGCACAGCTCAAAAATTTATTTTTCATCGATGTTCTACAGCATATCCGAAGGCAGATATGAATAGCCATCTCCGTTTTCACAGACAAAGAAACCAGAGCTGAGGAGAATCTTTTCCCCTCCAGTCCCATGGCAGAGCTATGTGAGGGTCAGGAACAGATGCTCTGTCCCCTGAATAGATGTCTTGTCCTCTGCCTGTCGTGTCACACAGCTTGTCTGAGATATATTTGTATCCCTGCTGTAGAGCATGTGTGTTAGATAGGATGAACACCTTTTAGCTTCAAATATTGAATATTGGATTTTGCCATAAACGTCACATAAAAAGGTCTTTCCAAGCCAAAGGTATTTCTGAAGAAATAGAAAATAAAAATACTTGGTCTTTGAATAGTGGAGACTTGATTTGAATCTGTTATACTTTTTTCAAAGACGAGAACGCATATTAACTTGGACAAAATCTTTATTTATTTGGTCTGCAAGGCTGAGGTGAAAAGCACTCAGCAATATAATCTGAAATAACTGAGTGAAACCATTGAGAACTTTCAAGTAACCCTTTTTAAACACTAGTGGCTTACTTTCATGCTGAGGCTTTCTGAAGTATTTGCCTGGTAGTTTCATAGCACACTTTGGACCAGGTATCTTTTTTAATTCCTTCAAAAAACACTAAACTATGAATGCCTTCACCATATCACAGTCTATATAGGACAAAACTGTGATACAGATAGAGATACTGTCATTGAGGAACTTTTTTGTTTTATTTTGATTCAATGTCTCATATCTGCAAGATATATGCCATGCCCTGAATGCCTGGTTTTAGAATTAGGCAAACAAAACCTAAAGACACTTTTCTTGGCTATGAACCAATCAGTCAGAAAAAAACTTTGAGGTCTGAGCAGATGAAGTGCTTGAACTGGCAACTTGTGTTGTTACTTCTGGAACACACATGGGCAGCAGGGAAGACTGGCTGTAATTAAAGGCATTACACACTCCAATGAATAGGGCTGCGTATATCATTACTAGCAGTTGGCATTGAAAGGATGTCCATAGTGGAGAAGGCAGGGTAGATTACTGTGGAGCCAGGAGAGTTTAGCATTCTGCCAAAAAAGCAAAGGCCTAGTCTTTTCAAGGGGGTAAGCTAAAGGATTTTTAATTTTGAATGCATTTCTGAGTTTAAAATATATTACCTAATTTTATTTTTTTTTTAACGCATAGTTTCAGCTTCAGTGATCATCAAGCTGAGGGTGTCTCAGGACTCAGGTTGATTAACAAACAGAAAAGTTTTCCAGGTAACTATTGTAACTGTATGTTGTAGAAAGCACTACACTTTTCACTCTGAAACCAGAAATGAAAATTACTATTGAAAGTAAACAGAATGGCGCCTTGCTAAAAGGGCATGTGTCTTTCCACTGCCACCTACAAAAGTGGCGAGATAATATTCCAAATCTTAGTCTCCCCCTTTTGTCTGAAGACCTTCTAGTTTCTCTAGTTGGCCAAAAGTATCAGAAAGAGGCAATGTCCCAAGCTCTGATCTCCTTCTAGCCTAAGGCCATGCACCCATCAAGTTCATATTGAGAAGTATAAATATTCAGCAATCCCAGCACAATAGAAGCTTTAGGAGCTTCTGCTAGAAGCAGACACACAGCTAACACAAGCCCCTAAATCCTCTTTCATAGGGTCTATGTGGCCTGTGTGTGAACATCTCTGAAACACCATGGATCCTCAAAAAAATTTTGTTAGCATAACAAGCTTAATATAATAATAAATCACTAGCTTCAGAAAGGTTCAGCTTATGCAGTATGACAGATTTTTCCCTCTTTTAATATGTTAACTGGATTAGTCTTGGTTTCTTTGGTGCTAAACAGCCATGGGGATATTTAGAAGTGTCCACACACATGAAGACAAGGCTGTCTTTTGTTTAAATCACCTAGCAAAGCATCTCGGTACAAAAAGCCCTTCAACCTTGGAAATGAACTTGCTCAGTGTTTCATGTAGACACAAAGTCATCAACAGCAGTAGCATGGAGTTGAATTTCTATTGGCATTATTTTCTTACCCATGAAGTTCAAACAGATAGCTAAATACAAGTATTGGATCTGTGCCAGAGTAACGAAACGGTTCAACAGAGAATGGAGAAACATCGTGATACTAGATAGAATCTACATCACTCACAGCCCCTCATAAGGGAAGCAATCACAGGTGCTTCCCTTGGCCCAATTTAACCCTAACATTATTTTCCGTGACAATACTTTAACATTTCCCTTCATCTTCTCTATGAAATGCTTGAGCTGTTTAATAAACCTTTAGTGGGAACTCATGTTAAAAAGCAAGTAACAGTGAAGTTAACTAAAAGTTTAACTAGAGTCAAACTAAAAGTTTATTTATCCAGTCAAGTTTTAGGCTATGAATAAAGCACATAATATAGCATAGAAAGTTTGGTATCTTAAGCATTCACTTGTCTTGGAACATTGTCTTGAGTCACCATTTGAACTTAATTTGAGCTTCTAAAGTTCATTTTGCTATAGATATAGTAAGTGATAACTCTTCATCACTTACAAAAGAAAAGCAAAACTCACCTCTGGAGACCCTGAGATGAGTCTAACATATTGACTTATGATATGGATTCTACCCAGCGAGACTGCTATTAATTTCAGTAATACTAGCTAATTAATGAGCTTTGACAGCACTGATTTTGTTACATTTCGCCATCATTCTTGTAACAAAAATATCACTCTAGCAATGACAGAACCTTGCTATGTATTTGCACCAGACCGTGTTATGCTTATTTGTATTTGTAAACACAAGAAGTGCCTGGGAGATGAAATAATGCCACAGTCAAACCACAAGCACAATTTCATCACAATTTCTTCAATGGAGGCTTGTTAAATCTAGGTAGTTCCCGCCAAAATATTCCAAGGAATGCTACAAAACATCTGGGGAAGAAAAGCTCTGACTGCAAATACCAAAGTCAGAAATAAGTAAAGCAGATTAGTCCACCAGGTTTTAAGGAGGACTGGTATGTTAATAGTAAAGTGGACAAGTTTTCCCATCTTCTGCCACCTTGAGCTTCCCACAGGACCCCTTCTTGTGAGTTAATTCAGTTTGCAGAAAAGCATTTCTGGGAAGTCATAGAATTATGTGGGTTTCCAAATAAGAACTTTTTATTTTCTCTGAGTGGTACATGAAAATTTGCAGTGCTGCATTAATTTGATGAAGAAGTAATTTTGAATTTATTAGTAGACAAAGGAGTCTCAAATCACAATAGATTGTGCTCATACACAATAAAAACTCTAAATGAGTTGATGAGATCAATAGTGAATGTTCTCAAGTCCAGCTTTTCACTTGTTATTTTACAACTGGAAGCAATGTTTGGATTCACAGTGCCAAAAAGACTTAAATATTTTGAATTACAATTAAAATATCTAAAAACTTTTATTTGATTTTTTAATTTGCATTTATCCATGAGACAAGGCTGTGCTGATAATTATGCCCTTATTGCATGCCAAGATTGCATTTTCCTCCCCAAAATTACATCAGAATAAATTCACATACACAGAAGGCAGATTTTGGACACACTCCTACTGGACAGTCATAAAGTTTGCACTATTTTTTCAGGTAAAATACCAAAGCTGTGTAACCGTGTAACAACTTGGATCGCCTTCCCAAAAGGAAGGGCACCTCCCATTGCAAGACCAGGATGTAGTCACTTGCTGTTGCTCAGACAACTGTTCCAATTAAAACTGGGATCATGTATGCCTTTGATCAATTTTAAACCATTTATAGGCATGACTAGGTTAACTGTTAACCAGCCTGCCATTTGAATTCCATGCAATATGAATGGGTGGGGTAGTCCTTTTCTTTTTTGCTTTATTAATCTTCAGCCTTCTTTCTTTTTTCTTTTTTTCTTTTTTCCTTTTTCATGAAATGATGCCAAAAATCTGTTTGTTTAGCTGCTTGCATGATTTTCTAAAATTCCACTCAGCAAAAATTGCACATGGAAAAAGTATAACATTGAGGACGATTGTAAAAAACCCATCTCATCTGTTTTGTTGCTCTGTCACCAGGTCCTGAACCTTCTGTTTAAGTTGAAAATAAAGCATCTTTATCTGCTAACATAGCTCCATTCCTCCCACACTCCCAGGGGCTTACTCTTCAGCTTCCACCTTCAATGTCCAGAGTAAAAGAGAAATAATGGAATCCCTCCTCCCCAGTACAAAAGGCTTCCTCTCTTACATGTCTCTTCCTATTTGCATCAATATTCCAGATGGATAAAAAGTGGAATTTATTCAACATAGTCCATCAAAATACCAGGCTGCTCAAGAGAAGAAGGCATATACTGGATCTGTCCAAGATGGTCCAAATCTTCCTTCAGCCCTTGTTCACTATTAAAATAGAGACTTAAGTAGAAACTATATTTTTTATAAGTTATTAAATTAGTTTTCTTTCAATAGGGTCGTCTGTTTGAGATATTCTGAGTTGTGAGTTTCATCTGGAATCTTTCCACAATACCAAAACTCATTTCTAAGAGACAGGGGGAGGGGACAGGGAACAGAACATGCGGAGCTATTATTCCAACAAGTTTCAAGGACCAGCTGTGACAGGAAAGGAAAGGGTGGGGACAGGATCAGTAAACAATCTTTCATTTCTCCTGCAAAGCAAAACACAATTAAAAGCAGAAAATAGAGCTGGTGAGAAAGGAGGGGAGGCAAAACAGAAACTGGAGAGGCTATTGCTAATATTTTTTTTTTAAATATTACTGAGAAAAAACTACAACAAAGACCTGAAATAGAGTTTAGGTGGAACTGGGAAAGAGAAATGGTAACAATAAACAGACTTCACAAGATGAATAAAAGCTGGTAAAACAGGTGCTTTACATTCCTTGAAGAAATTATCTCTACAGGGACTATTTTTGTGAGGAGCTGTTGTCCCTACCCAGGATGTCTCTCCTGGTTGATTTGCCCTGGCCAGAGAAGAAGAGGGCAGGAGTGCATGTTGACCTGGATGCTTCATCTCCTTCACCACAGCACCCCCTCAGATGTGGGGCTCAGTGTTCCCCAGAAGGAAGGATTTAGATACGTTAGGTCTCTGTGTCCAGGGAGAGGGTGGCCTGAACTGAACCTGGGTTGTGCTGTAGAGAGTTATGAAATAGAAATATGAGAGCACTGAGCACTGAAAGAGCTCATCAGTGATCTATGTGGCCTGAACACACACCACAAACATCCTCATAGCCTGGACAATGAGCAGCCCATTAGAGGATTGGCACCTTGTTAGCCCAAGGTACACTCATGCTTTTGCCTGGCTGGAGGTACCTGACAGAAGTGAGCAGCTCTTTCTGTTAAGGTAAAAGAAGACTTCAGCAAGTGCTTACTTCTTTTCTCAAACAAATCTTCTAGACTTATTTAACACACAGGAAAAATGTCTGTGGTCACTATGGATGAGCCAAGCTTTGCTGCATCCTGTCCTGAAGAGCCACTTCAGCAGGAGAAGTGGGCACCGTGTTACACTTCCTTTCTGTAAAAAAGCTAATCAGGAACAGAAATGTGAACTGGCATACAGGTGTTAGGCATCAAGGGAAGTATGAGAATAAAAGAGGGGGGTCCAGCACACAGAATCATCTGTGTTAGCAATGCCCAAAGTTATCATATCTTACTAAGAAAAAAAAAAAACAGAAGAGAAAAAAAAAGTTTAGCAAAGGAAATCATACAAATGGACATAACACAAAAAATGCAAGACATATTTGTATTCCCTGTAGTTTCTGTTTTAGTGTCACAAACATTTACATCCTTGATGGATTCCAAGTTAATTTTCTAAAGCATCTGCTCAGAGTGGTGACAAAGTCATTTTCTTGATCTCCGTCACTTGGCTAGTGGCTTTTGTTTCTAGAAGAGGAGCTACACTCAGTTTGGCCTGGGAGACTGGATACATCAGTGGGAAAAAGACCTCCTTACACAAATCAGTGGCTACTTTGAAGTGGTTCTTCATTCTTTACATTGGAACTCTGTCCAGAGAGGAATCTGGTGGGTGACACCAGCTGACCAACCATGCTTCAAGTGCACAGAAATGCACAGTGAATTCCTCTGAGCCTGACAGCTGAACTTGGAGAAACAGCTCATCTCTCCCGGAATTTTCTCTGTCCAAAATCTTTCTCCCAGTGCTCATCACGGTTGTTCACAAAATAATGGAAGAATTCAAAACTGTGGTTGTGTAAATAATGCAAAAGGCAAGCAATTGGCACTGAGCAACCAGCATAGAGATAAACATCTACTTACCACTTTTGCAGAAGGGAATTAGAAGCTGATGTATTTGAGTAGAAAACTTGCTAGTCTTTTCCTTCATAACTCAATTTAAAGCTCAGTGCCAAGTGCTACCACTCAGAGAAAGAGAAGCCACAGGGATCTGTGATCTGTTCTCACTGCCTGCCTGGAAGCCCATCCATGTCACCCTGCTGTCCCCCAGAAGAGGCTAGTTACTTTGCTGAAATACTTCTCACAGGACAACAGGTTGTCTCCATCTGTTGACATGATGAGATGGAAACTCTATCACTTCTCTTGTACCTGATCTCAGTTGTTTCTACCACATTTCAAAAGACACGTTACACATTTCCTCTTTGAATTTGTATTGAATTTGCCTTGAATTTACCTTTAATTTGAAAGCATTTTCATATTTTCTTCTAAAGAGCCTTTAAATATCTGCTGTTTTCTGAACATGCCTATGCACCACTCAAGTCACCTCTAAAACTTACTGTACGCTATAATTTTTTCAAGACTTCCTTCCATTTTTTATACTCTTCTTCCAAAACCAGTACCAAATCTGAAGGTAGAACTCCAGCCTCTTTCTCACTCATGAAGAGCACAAAAGCAAGAGCATTTTGTCACTCCATACTATTCTGGTTTTTGGTTTTTTTTTTTTGTACCATCAAGGCGGACAAGTCATATCACTTTATGAATTGTCTTTTCTCATCCCTGAATCTATTACTGGCTGTCAAACCAGTTCCCTGTTTGTCTGTATAGATTAGATAACATGGTCCTGGATAAAACATTTTCAAATAATATTTTGTGCAAGTCAAGGTTAATAAATTTTCCAGATTATTTTACCTGAAGCCATATAAACTTATCACTCTGTCACTCCTTTTTTATGCTAACTATAACAAAATGAACAGATCATGACAAATATGTTTTCTCCTTTAAAAAAGAGAACTGTGTAAGCCCTTCATTGTCCATGTTGAAAAAGAAACAATTGAAAGAACAGCACTTGGACATTAGTGATGAAGTGACTAGGCTAATCCTTTCTTTCACACAAAACCCAGATAACCTAAAATACTAAGAATCATGAGACTAAGGAATGAGAGGCTGTAGATAAGCACTGCGGAAAGGGACCTGAGGGTCCTGGTCGATGGCAAGTTGGATATGAATCAGCAGTGCTCTGGCAGCCAGGAGGGCCAGGCCTGTCCTGGGGTACATCAGGCCCAGCATCACCAGCAAGGCAAGGGAGGGGATTGTCCCACTCTGCTCTGCACTGGGGTGGCCTCACCTCCAGTGCTGGGGGCAGTTTTGGGCGCCACAATGTAAAAAAGACATTGAACTATTAGAGAGCATCCAAAGGAGGGCAGTGAGGATAATGAAAGGTCAAGAGGGGAAGCTGTGTGAAGAGCAGTTGAGAGCACTGGGTCTGTTCATCCTGGAGAAGATGAGACTGAGGGGAAACCCCGTTGCAGTTACAGCTTCCTCGTGAGGGGAAGCAGAGGGGCAGGCACTGATCTCTTCTCTGTGGTGACCAGTGACAGCGCCTGTGGAATTGATCTGAAGCTGAGTCAGAGGAGGGCTAGGAAAAGGTTCTTCACCCAGAGGGTGGTTGGGCACTGGAACAGGCTCCCCAGGGAAGTGGTCATGGAAAAGCCTGACAGAGTTCAAGAGTTTGGACAACACCCCCAGGCACATGGTGTGACTCTTGAAGTGCCCTGCGTAGTCCCAGGAGGTGGACTTGATGACCCTGGTGGGTTCTTTCAACTCAGTATATTCCATGTTTCTGTGGTTTTATGAGAAGTGTCAGGAATAACAATTTCTAAGATCTTCATGAACATGAAAGAATTTAGAAATAGTTATCAAGATTACTTACTTATTATTTTCAAATTAAATGTATTTATCAGTTTTGTTATGAATCCCCTTGTTCCTTTCAGGAGAAAAAAACACCAAAAACCAATCTAAAAACCCAAACAAACAAATTAAAAACCCACCTGGGTAAATAATATATCAATAGAAAGAACTACCGTATTTTTTCTGAGAACAACTTCCTATCAAGTTGAACTACAGAATCTTCCTTTACAGCCATAGACCAATGTTAAGGCACTGTTATTTCCTTTCTGATAGTTCTAATTGTCAGTTTTAACTGACCTTAGGAAAACATTAACCTCAGTTAAAACTCTTGAATGAAGTACTCTGTTGGTTACACACGTTGTTGGAACCTGAACTCAGCTCTGGAGTATGGAGACTTGTAAACAAGTGTGAGACAAAGCTCCAAATTTAAATTTAGGAAATAAATTGGACAGAAGCACATGAAATGCAGAGCTAAGCACACTTCATGTGTGTCTTCTGAAACTTTAACTGTCCTAATGCTGTGTATTTTGCAAATGCTTCTTCCACATTATGTGTCACAGACAGCTAAGTAACATTAAACTGTAATTGCAAACGGATTTGGTTTGTTTAGTCTACAGAAGAGAAGACCTGATAACAGGCTATAAGTACAGAAAAAGCTGCCGCAAAGAGGAAAGGAATAACCTCTTCTTCATGTCCTTGGAAAGAGGACAAGAAGAAATACACTCAAATTACAGCTACAGAAATTCAGGTTGGATATCAGAAAACCCCCTTTATCTGCAAGAATCACTAGGCGTGGGAACAGATTGCCTTGGGTGATTGTGCAATCTCTGTCACTGTGAGCTTCTAAGGAGGAATTAGACAAATGTTTGCCGAGGTGGCAAAGGCAGAGTTGAATTCTTGAGGCTGAATATAGACTACATAACCTTCACAAACCTCTACCAACTCTATTTTCTATGGTTTTTTCCTTTACTCTTCTCACTTATATAAGGAAATTCTGCATATTTATAGAAACTCACCAGTTCCATAAATTTGAAATATATATTTATTCACAAATTTTCAGAAGGAGAGAGGAGTAAAAGAAAAAAAAGCTTGAAAGAGCATGTAAATAATCAGAAATAATAGGCATGAAATTACCGTTCATAACACCACCACAGAAACTCATAACGTAACATTGCAATAAATATTCTTCATGAAAACTTCTCTCAACTGAAAAGCAGTAAAGGCATCAAAACCTTTGGCTTCTTATCGTATAAATACAGCTCTCCCTTGATGAAGTATATTTCCTGTAGTCCACACTTTTTCTAGACAAAACTCAAAAGTTCGTAATGAGGAAAGAAACAAATGTGCTGCAAGTATCCAGATCAGGTGATTGACTTGCAAATAACCTCTCCCCTCTAAGCCAAGGAAAAGTATCTGTAAGGCTAAAACTGGTGTGTTTATGCTTAAGATAACTTTTTAAAAAACACATTCCTGATTTTTCTATTCAGATTAAGACATTATTGACAGAAAAACTAATACAAAGTCCTCTGATGCAAAATTTCAGCAATAAGATAATGAAACCAGTCCTTTACTTGCTCATTTTGAAGTCCTTTTTAAGTAAACAATGAAACCATTTTTCTTTTTCCTCAAACAGCCCCTAGACAGTATTACTGGACATTTGTATCATCAGCATCATAGTATTAAGGATTTTTTTCAAAGAATCATCATTTCACACTGATCTGTGGCAACTAAAAAATTTTATTCACTTTTGTGTTTGTTTCCAAAGCCTCTGCATCCAAAACCAATTTTTGTAAAGTCTACCCTTAAACCAAGGGCAATGCATGCATATGCAACCTAATACCTTTTATCTGAGGATCTGAATCAACTTTCTTTGATTCCAAGCTTGCTCTTGCCATAAATGAAGGCAAGTATGGTCCCAAATTGGTCATTCACAGCACCAGACAATAGCGGTTTAAAAAGAACAAGGACTGCATTATAAGGGTAAACATTTGGTATGATTCAAATCTTATGCAATATAGAAATGAGCTTCAGGCAAGACTGCTTTTGATGCCTTAGCCAGTCATCCCCATAGTGTGACTTGTCATAAAACTTTTTGCAGAATACTACAAAGAAGGGGAAGCAAAGAGAAGACTCAGCTAATGGCTACACGCCACGATGCTCACATCATGTGAAAATAAAATGTAGGAAAATTTAATAAGCTGTATATAAAATTATACACCTGCTACATTAAGATTTTTCATATTATCCTCAAGTTTTTGACATTAGAACTTTCTCTTTAACAAAAAAAAAAA
>VXBB01000554.1:563965-604800 GCA_013399915.1 Illadopsis cleaveri | reverse complement strand
AAAAAAAAAAAGAAAAAAATCTTCTTAAGAGGAATTTGATGTAGTTTCCAAAATCAAAATAAAGTCTATCTTTAGAAAACATATTTAGTTCAAGCCCTCTGTTCCAGTATTCCTAGAAATCTACCCGGCTTCCTTCCTCAGTGCTCTGAATGCAGCTGCATATCCAAGTTTCCTTACTTCTCATTTCACTGGAGCTGTAGGCAAAAATGGCAGTATGCAACTTTTTAAGATTGTATTCATTAGCATTAAGATGCTTATATACCTTGCTTTGTAGCTATTTGGTACTGTTATAACCCTTCTCTTTTCTCACCCTTCTACTTTTTTTTTTTAACTTTGGCCCTTACCTTCTAATTTAAAAATATTTCTTTATTTACATACGCAGGGGTGTAGCTCAGTTTTTGTATCTGAGAATAAGTGATTACCACAAGAACTGCAGTGAAAATCAGTTCAGCTTGTGGGAAAATATAAAAAGTTTTGCTCATCTTCTTTGTGAGCCAATATATTCCCTAAGTGTCTTGTTGGTTGGGTAAGAGTCCTTTATGCGTTTGGCTGCATTTTCTAACCTTTAGGGCTTTGATACCGTTGTCTGTACTTTTGCCAATATTTTAAAACAATAAAAACCACTAAAACATCCAAAAACTAAATACAAAACACGTTAATGAAATTTGCAAACTCTGCCTGGCCTGTGCTTTGTGCCATAAGAGCCTAGTAACTATGCAAGTTTTAACATATAATCTAAAACATACAACTCTGACATTAAATAAGAAAAAAAAATATTTACAATGCTTTCAATGAAGTGTGGATGGACTTGCATTCCCTAAACATAATTACACAAATAGGCCAGCCTTAGTGTGGTTGCAGAGGCACAGTCCAGGCTGATGTCAGCTGGAAAAGTGTTAGAATAATCACTATAAACTGTACTGGATGAAATTTTATTGCTAGGAAGAAAGTCAAGAAAATAAACTCTATGGTCAAAGAATATATTTTACACTGGAATCCATATAAAACCAGTATAAGAACATCCACAGAAATTCAGAGAATAATGTGTGTGAAACTGACTGTCCCCACCTGTAAGCAGAAAGGGCACATCTATATTTGGAAGACAGATAATACAACAAAAAAATGGAAAATGATGTTGAAATGATCAATTCTTACTCGCTTGCTACAATTCTGTATGCCAGGTGAGCTATCAGTACTCCCTGACAGGATGCAAGTGATCTTCTGTGTTTGATGCAGAATTTTTCTGACATGGAATTCTAATGCTTCTTGAGGGTGTTATTCTTCAACCCTCTTTTAAAATGTGAGAGCATCAGCTACTGAGCAGTTGCCACATTCCAGCCTCCCAACACTGGCTCTTTCTCTGGTGAGTAAAGCAATCCCTAAATATGTACATACATATGCACAAAGATATGGAGTTTATATCTCTTGGGGAAGAGATTTTGAAATTTAATTGCAAGATGCTATTTTACAGCTATAAACACCCACTAGTTTTCCCAAAACTCGCCTTGGAACTGCGGCACATTGTTTTCAGGGGGAAAAAAAGAAAAAAAAAAAAAAAGAATGATCATTGAGCTTATTTCTTATTTTACATTTCCTAAAAGCAGTTACATGTTATCCTTAGCTGGATAGTGATGAGGAGGCAGTTCTGGCTGATTTATAAAAGGAGCTGGGTAATTGAAAATAGACTATTATATGCCTCTTTCCCACCAAATTAGTGAAAGAATCCATGGAGGAATTTTTATGGAAAACAACTATTCTCTGATTAATTCTATAAAGTGGTGTCATTAGATATTTCTGACTGATGTTTTTGTATTATCTTGTTACTTTCACCAGCTGTGAACTTGAAGAGAATAGGTCTCCTCTCTCTCTATACCAAGCCAATGCTCTTACCAAGAAATGAAGATATTTTTCGCCTGACAAGGTGATTTCACAAGAGTGATCTCACAACCATCTCTTCCATGTTAATGGCTAAGAAATTCTGGTATTTACTGGCCCCAGAGGACAACCTGCACTGAACTCACCATTCTGCCCAGGATGTAATGGCTGCAGCTATGAAGTAAAAGCATTCTCTCCTATGGGGATTCCTTTGTGTCAAGGATATACTATTCATCGTGATATTCCAGTTCACAATGCCTAGAATACTGAGAGGGTTGTGCTGAATGCAGTCTGGCACAGCTGTGTTTTTCATAGCATGACACCAAGGATATGTGCTGCATTACCACATGGGATAATGTGGGAGGAATGTCCTAGATGGAAAGAGTCAATCTTGACATGGGCTGAATCCAGGAACAGACCCTGGAAAAAATTATCATGTCTAATTGTTTCTAGGTCTTCTTTTTAGAAGGAAATTGCTGGCTCAGTACAGTGCATAGCAGGAAATAGCTAATTGCTAATGTGGATACACATGCACCCCGCCTCATCTTTAGTAGGATCAAATTTTTTACCACTTTTGAGCAGCATCAAGAGAATAAAAGCTCTTTTTTCTTCACATTCTCCAGCTTTGAATTTTGTCCGATATTGCAATCAGACTAGCTTGACAGAGGAGCATAAACTCTGCTTTACTATAAAAATGATGAGGCCTACAGTAATTTTGTCTGTTTATAGATGAACACCCAGAAACAGAGACCAACTGAGGAGGAATCCCTGCTTTTCACAATAAGGGAAATCACAGCAGGATTTAACACTCTTCTCTTCAGGTGAAATACTATCCAACGTGGAAGAAAAGTATGTGTTACTTGGGCTTTGATGGTACTGAGAGGTTTGGTCTTCGACAGGGATCCATCTCCAGAGAGCAGGGTGTTATAGGTCCCATCTTCTCAGCAGTCTGTCTCCTTCAGCTGCTGAATTATGAACCAGCTGAGAAATTTTTAGCTTATTCATCTCATTCCAGCAGATAACAATCAAACCCAGAGGTCACAAATGCATGGGAGGGTCTCTCCTCCTGGCACGCAAGACTGGCCAGTGACTGCTGACAGAGCTGTGAGTGCTATGTTATGTACTGTGGGCAAGAAAAACAAAGCAAATCCAAATAGGTCAGCAGCACAGGCAGGGAAGCCTGAACTTTACACTAGATCCCCAGAGGAGGGCCACAAAGATGGTCAGAGGGCTGGAGCAGCTCTCCCATGAAGAGTTGCACTTGTTCAGTCTAGAGAAGTGAAGGCTCTGGTGAGACCCAGCAGAGGCCTTCAGGTACCAGAAGGGAACCTACAAGAAAGATAGGGGCTTTTTACAATGACATGTAGTGATAGGACAAGGGGGAATGACTTCAAATTGACAGTAGATTTAGATTAGAAATTAGGACGAAATTCTTTACTCTGAAAGTGGTGGGATACTAGCACAGCTTGTCCAGAGAAGTTGTGGATGCCGCTTCCCTGGAAGTGTTCAAGGCCAGGCTGGATGAGGTTTTGAGCAACCTGATCTAGTGGAAGGTGTGATACCCATGGCAAGGGATTTGAACTAGATGATTTTTAAAGTCCCCCTTCAACCCAAACCATTCTATGATTCTGTTTTTAAATTATTATCTCCTTACCTTCCTTCACAGCATTCTGGGGCTCTAGAAGGACTAAGCAGATTTTTGTCAAGGGACAGTTCTCAATGTTTGCATTTAGTCACATTTCTTCTTTATCCTACACTTCTCAGCTCAAGTTTTTCAGTCTTTGACTTTGAGGTGTGAAGACTGGTTGGAGAAGACTCATTGTCCATGTTATGGACTCATGACTGTGTATCCGCAACATGAGAACCCTTAGGATTTAGTATCCCAGAGACAGTTTGTGACACTTTCTCTCTCCAGATTGAAAAATGCACCTAGAGTTACAAAGAACGTTTCCAGAGCATGGGACTCACTCCATCCCATCAGCTCCCCTCTGGGATGCTCATAGATTCAGTAGTGACTTCTCTATGCACCTGAAACACCACCCTCCACCCACCTTTCTCCTGAATCTATACCTGACCCTTGTGCTCTTCCCCTTCAATAAAGACACTTACCACCCCTCCCTGACCATCTCTGTGGGGCTTGACTCTGATTATATCCTCTTCTCCTAACACTCAACTTCCATGTCAGCCTTCAGCCCACTGCTCCAATCTTGCAACCCCCTGATTGCTGAGGCCTCAGCCAGCCCATTGCCCCAGGGTGATTCCTGGTCTGTTGTTTCCTGTCAGGATTTAATAACCACCTTGCCAAGCAGGTCTCATCAAGTCAGCCTGGACTGACAGAGAGGTATTCATGACACAACAACTTTCATAGCAGTAACTCCATAATAACTTCATTATCTGAGTTTACTGAGTTCATTAAACCAACATACTGGCCACATTTCAATTAAGCTGTTAAGGATTGTTTCATTTTACAGGCTGGATTTTTATTCACTGTCATTTGATTATGGTGACATCTCTTCTTTTGAATTTTTTGCATCTTAAAACTATGGATTGGTAATGTAAGATAACTACATTAAATTGTATATGCTCAGGACAGTAACTAGTTTATTTTAGTTTATTTTAGTTTGTTTTTATTTAGTCAGTTTATTTTAATGTATATAGTATATAGTTTCAAGTCAGATAGTTACTTCAATTTTAGTAAGAATGATTTCCCATTTCTGGAAACTCCCTGAATACCCTTTTCATAGACACAGGAACCAAATCTGTGTCTCAGGGATGCTTGCTTTCCATTTCATCTTATCCTAATGCTACAGGTGATTATCAAATATTAGAAGATACAGCCTGAGCTGCATTTTCTTCCAAATACATCTGTTAGTTGTAAAAATAAAAGGGACCCTGCATTTTTTCAAATTACACATTACCTCCATCAAACTGTGTGTAGTTTTGTGATTTGTTTATTAACCAAGATTTCAGGTAAAATGCTGTGTATATTTTAAGAAATAGGATGGGAAGTTGCCACATGGAACTGGTTTATCTGTTGTGGAGAGTCAGGCATATTTGTCAAGGTTTCTACTCTGAGCAAAGCCATGACTTACTATTTGACCTATTCTCTTCCAGGCAATAGATGTATATTATGGACTTCATATAAAATAATTATTATGATTCTGGATGGCATGAAGTAATTATGTCTTCTAGCTAACAGACTTTGTTCTAATTTTGATGGTGGAGACGGAGAATACTGACATAAAGAGATGTACCATGAAAAACTACTGCTTAAGTTTTTAATTTTTTAAAATCTTTATTTTAGTTTTACTTTTATTTTATTTTTAGTAGTAATTGGCAGGAGACAAATCCCTGGTCTGTCTGTTTAGCTTCAGGGGCTATGCAGTTTAGCTTTTACTCTGTTTTATCCCAGTAAATGTCCTATCAGCCTTGGTTACCAGACCATCTTGATTTGGGAGTAAAATCTACAGCATCCCAAGTCAAACTCTGTATTCCAGATGTTGATATTTCATCTTGGCAAACTATCTGGTCATTTAGCCTACAGGCAGGCACACAGGGTTGAGGTAATAAGACCAGTGAACAAATTTTCCTCAGGACAGCTGAGCTATTATTTACAGATGTGCTCTGGGCTTTTTTGATCTCAAATATTCAAAATCCTTTCTTGTAGAAAGAAAAACACAAGAACATTTAGTATGCTTCTGGTGCTGTTGCTTGTTTCTTCCTTTCTTTTTGGAAATATAGGCTGAAGAAAAAAACCCCAAACTAATGGGATGGTTTTGGATTCAGAATTAAAACAACTATGAAACACTATGGGCATGGTTTGTGCTTGTAATTTGTGGCTATTTAGAAAATAAAATTTTTGCTTGAAAAGGCTGACAACAACTACATTATATTTAGTTAAAGCACCAGATGTACCTACATCTTAATTAAATGCTTAGACTGACATTCCTTAAAATGCAAAACACATGGTCTTCATAATTCAAATATATCCACATCAGGGCCTCTTTCAGTGCTCAGTCAGGTCCTGATGGAACAGTGAATAAAAGGAAATTTTGCCACCAGTAAAAGACCTCAGACTAACAGGAGTTCACTTGTAACAGTGTTTTACATGACTATCTATTATAGGAAGCCACATGCAGCTGCTCAGGATCCTGGGCAGCACATAGCATACTCCAGAGGTCTGTCAGCCCCGTGCTCCCTCTGAGGTCATCATGTGGCTGTCCTGCTGGAAAGGAGGAGAGTGAACCTCAGCCACCCAGTCTGAACTGAACTGACCCCAGTCACAGTTTCCCAGAGCAGCACCCTGTGGAGATGCAGCTGACAAACCCTTCTCATCCTCTGGCTGCTTGGGTCTCTCTAAAATGAAGAGTAGAAATCTTTTCAAATTTCCAAATCTTCAGTGAAAAAGAAAAAAAGAAAGAAAAACCAAGCATATTTGCCATTACAACAAAATGTCCTTGTATAGAAACTGCCTTCAGCTAGGGATAAGACAGCATATGAGATGTTTAGTGTCCCCTCTGGCCTTACCTCGGCTTATTCATCTAGTATACATGGCTTTTGCATTCTGTACTCTAAATTCAACCTGCTTCCTCTCAAAGTCAGTGCTGAAACTGTCTCTGATATTGGTGGATGAGGACTGTATCTTTCCTCACTCTCATTTAAGTATCAGAGGATGCAGGAACCAATGAACCTACAGAGGAAAAATTCACTCCCAGTAGAAAAGCACTCACTAATGCACTACATCTTCAAATAAAAAGTAAAAAATAATGAGCCATAAATTTTAAAAAGCTTCAGATTAAGATTTTCGTCTTGTACTTCTACAACATATCTAAGTGAAACATCATCAGTTCTTATGTATGTGTGAAATTATACACTGCTCAAACATGTTTGTAACACAGTGCAAGAAAGATATTTTGACTCAAAGCACAACACTGCAACTGAACTCATTCGCAATACAGGTTAAAGATAGGTCATTCCTCATCAACTTTGTCATTCTGAAAAACAGCTGATGTTCTTTTTGACTGAGCTCATCAAGACATTTCTGAATCAACTGCATCAATGTTTCTGTGAGCAAAGTATTGGCTGCAGTGGATACACTGGTGATTATAAAAAGCCAGACTCTGAACCTTCATTACATCTTTCGGGCTTCTCTTTGGGGCTGCAATATATGGAGATTCTCAGTGATGCTGAAAATATTCCTGGGTGAGAGAAACTGAATAATTGGTTACACTCAGGAAAACACACTTAGAATTTCACTGAGTATCTTGGTTCACGTGAATTTGCTCACATTGTCATAGGAATTTTTCCTGGAAAGATCAGGCATCCTAACTCTCTGCAAGTCCAGTTTTTCTGATGGATTTTGTCCCAGAATAAGCTGTAGTTTTCAGATGGTTGGATGGAAAATTTCCTGTGAACCTGCTCTCTTCGTGCTGGAGCATCTGGCCCATGAAGACTTTTCAACAGATGATTTTTCAGGACCTCTCTTTTCTCTTAGAGCTGAAAAGAATTGTTTTTCATTTTAGCTGCCTTGCCTCCTAGTTTAGGCCCTGTTTTGGATTCTCACTGCAGACTTCACTGTGCCCTGTACCAAATGTAAACCAATATAAATTTTATAGAAGGAATTCAATGCCTCACAAGCCAATTTTATTAGACAGGAAACATTTGTCTATCAGTATAAATATAGTTTCAAATTTCACAATGTTCTAGTACAAATATTTTTTTTGGAAAAAATTCAGTTCATCTTGGAAACGATTGCAGTGATATCTCTTCAATTAGAAAGAAGTTACAGGACTGTATTTCCTGATTAATTCTGTTGAAATGCAACTGCTACACACAATGCTCAGTCTGCTGATTTAGCAGCACTGTGAAAGTACTGCTTGTGATCTCTATAGATCCACAGAATCAAATTCAGTTTTAAATTCAAAACCCTCAAATGCTATCACAATTTATACACACCAAATGAGACAGTGAAATTTTCATGGCATTTCCTCCAACTCTGTACACACAAAATAAATTTCTGTTAATTGAAGAAGGTCCTTGACTCATCTGCTCCCCACAGTGTTTTTTTTCTTCCTCATTACACATCATGCTATTCAGAGCCATGATTGTTATAATTTCGTTTCAAATAGTCAGATCTGAGTACTTGTGAATGCAATTTGAAACATGAGGCTCAAATACTATAGATGTTAAAAATCGCAATGCGTGTTGCCATTTGAGAAAGATGTTCTACAGGCAGAGAGCAGCCCAGCTTCCACCTCATCTGCAGAATCATTCTGCAGTGCAAATCCTGACAAGAACTCATGCTAGCAAGAGCTTCCCTTCTAATATGCCTTTGTACCTGCTTCTAAGAATAATGAAAATGTAACAAAATCATAAAAATTAGTCAGATAAATGGAAATTAGACCCTTCAGACTCCCACTGCAGTCAATCTAATAAACTGACAAGCAAAATTAATTTTACTGCATGACGCACAAATGTCCTTTGATGGCTAAATGCAGATGCCAAACAGTTTTCAAATGACACCTGAATGCTCTCAGTCTTTCCCATCAACCCTCAGAAGGCCACCCACAGCACCATTTTTTTTCTTAACATAGGGAAGTCATAACGCAGAGAATGTCTAACCTCAAATACTAGTACAAATCACAATATCATAATCATAAGCGGTTTGTGCTCATATTTTATAATTTTCTACAAATGGTTTTCTACAGGAAACCTGTTAGGTACCTGTTAGGAGCATTTGTTGTTGTTGTTGTTGTTCTTTGGGAGGGAGGAAGACTTTAGTACTGCTTGATCATATAGAACTGGATATAGCTTGGAATATTATCTGCGATCTTACCCAAACAGTTTTTAGAGCTGATAATCTAAATCTCTGCTTGTCAACAAATATTTGCCTTTCATTACTAAAATATTTCTAGATATGCTTCAGTCATCTAATCAGTGGGCTGATTGTTCCATGCCCTATGATTCAGGTGACTTGAGCATACATCAAGAATAAATAACTGAGAATAGGGAGGACTCAGTGAGCAACTGATAGGAAGAATATTGTTGAACCTAATCAGAGACATGTTGTGATTATTGTATCTGTATGTGTGGTAAACTTACAATTGTTTATGAGTATAAACAAGGGTAAAAAACTTTAATTTGTAATATAAACTGGTTTCAGGTGCAACGCATGCTGAAGTGCAAAATGTATATAAGAATACATGAAAAGATAGACTTTTATTTGAAGCATGGGTATGAGCTATTTCTAGTAGTGAAACAATTTTTTATTATTATTATTTTAATTAGCAATAACCATATTTCTCTGGAAGGTACTACTTCCTAGCTAAGAAACACCAATAAGGTGTTTCTTGAACAGATATCAGTTTAAGAAAATCTCTGTGTCTGGCTGTATATCAGCAGGGCAGACAGCCTGCCTTCAGACAACATCAAAACCTTTTTTCCATGCAAGTCTGCTGAGAAAATCAGAGTCAATTTGGTGTTTTTTCCCCTAGAATCAGAAAGGCACGTGAGAGCAAAACCATCTCTGTCCTTAATTCTCAGCCTTCACACATGAGGAAAAAACACGATACATTCCCCACCTTTACTGCCAATGATTTGAAGGTTAAACATGACTGCACAGTTAATTAGTGTGCACTAATTCTGTGATTTTTTTTCCAGGCAGACCAGGTTTCCCCATGCTTTTTTGATTGTTCAGTGTCCATTCTGTAGAATTAGTGTGACACTGAGGACACATTAGAAAATTTATAAAACCTCTAGTTCTGCACTAAAACAAAATGACATTTGCTGATCATGGCCAGCACTATAGTTTCATCATTTAGATGAAGCCGTGCATGCAAGACTCAACAAACTTCAGTTCAAGAGTCACAAAAATAGGAAAGTGCCATCAGCTAGCAATGATGAAGCAGACACAAAAAAATGACTCTGTATTTCATTGCTTTAACTTTCTTTTGTAAATTTTTACCTTTTATCATTTTTTCGTTTTGTTGCTTCTGAGTTCCTTGTTCCCTTCTTGCATCAAACTTGGCTTATAGCATGCAGGGACTCAGGAAAAAAATTTCAAAGTACAATCAATGCTAATGAAAGCACCCAAGAGAAATTTAAACTACTTGATGACTTAAAATGAGCACCTCCAACCCCTGCCTGTGAGAGGAAGAAGAGTTGTCAGCAGAAAAGTAACATAAATCTTATAGTATTTTATTAGTCTGCCTTTTTTACTATGATTCAGGTTTAAATCAGCTGGGGAGAATATTGAAATTATGGCCAGAGAGTTACGAAATTTTTCTTTTACCATAATGCAGGCTACTGTCAAAAAGCATGGTAACGTAATGCCTTAATCGATCTCTCTCATTTGGTCATGCAGAAAATGAATGAGTAGGAAAGAAGGTGAATAAGATGAATAAGGAAGGCAAAAAAGGTGAATAAGGATTTTATGAATCCCCATCCAAATTCTGCAGCTGACTCCATGCTGAACTTAACATTCCTGGTATGGGAAGCACACACGCCTGAACACTAATGTGAAATATAAGAGTAAAATCTATTCTACACTCGAAAGTGTTGCTGGTTGCTTCTTTTCACAAGTATTTCAGTCTATGAGTGTGATCTTCTCAATCTGAACCCATGAGCATTTAGTTGATCAGGACTAACTCCTTGTATATTTAATTCAAATTTCAACTAGTTAGCAGCAGAAATGTTTGGTCAAGGATGCTTGGGCTATCTACCAAAGGAACAGAGTGGGCACTTTGAACTATTTGAAAAAATATTTCATTGAATGTGATAGGGAGTTTAATGAGCAGTGCACACTTGTTGACCTTCTCTTTTTCCTCAGTGAGGCTGCACGGAAGTACCAGCTGTACTTATTCTCCAAGTGCCCCCAGACCATTTGCAAGCTTGCTTTAGCACATGAAAAATCTGAAGCTGCAGAAAGACTTCAAGCCCAGCCAGCACAACTCTTGGGAATGTTTTTTAGCAGAAGATCTAACAGCAATGTAGAATTACAACAGGCTCCAGGAATTTCTGAAAAACTGCTGGTTCTGCTTTTCTTCTGTAGCATTTTGAAACTGGTGGGCACAGCATGTAGCCACAGCAGAAGCCACTAGCTGTGAGAAATCCTATACAAAGCCCTGGGCAAGCAGAATATGATGAAGGATGGAAAGATTCTTTTCCCCAACATTTATTTTGGTGGCAAATTGGAGGACAAGGATATTTTCATGTATCAAAAATTATACAGAAATACAAAATCCTTGCTGGGATATCATCACATGATAGCTTCCCCTGCTTTAAGTATAGAGAACAAAATTTAAAAAATGGTTTCTTAATCACCTTCTAAGTAGAAAAAGAACAGTTTAAATTAAAATAACAGTATTCTAACTTCATTATGGCACATCAAGTTAATATTTTAAGCTATCAATAAAGTACTATCTTTCTTTTTCAATATAGTAGACAAAAAGTAGATATACTTTTTGCCCCAAACAGTCTATTTACTTTCAGTGCATTGGGTCTTCCTGGACCTGAGCTTCCACAGTCTTGCACCCACACCTTTTTTTATTTACTACAATGTACTTACATTCATTTCTAAAGAAATTAGAAAATAAACATGAAATTGTGGGGGGAAAAAACCCCAAACTGAACTTTGGTAACTTTCCTGTACAAATTCAAAATAATCAATTACAAAATTCATTCTTTGCTGTTCTTTCATCACATGTCCAAAAGGCATCCAGGACAACATTCTCAAAAATGCTCATGTGACTGAAGGATCTAAGGCTCATTGATTTAGAGTCCTTTGAAAGCATCTTTCCTATTTAGAATGAATTCATTTCTTAAAGTTGATGAACTCTCTCAGTCCTCAAAGATTTTACGAATACTCAATGAATTGTCAATGCCTTATGAATCCTGTGCCCACTCAGAAGCTTGAGACACTTATATCAATACTTCAGAATATATTTAGAAGTCAGGTTTAAGCACTTCTCTTGAAAAGTTTTGGCTCAGTCAAATAATTATTCTAGAGATGAAAAATAAAACACACTAAGAGCAGTCCAAAGAACAACTAATCTCACGCACCAACTCACTGATAACATGCCAAGACTGCAGAAAAACATAATAAAAAAATATTACAAAATTTATAGGGATTTATTAGGTCACAGAGACCATCTGCCTGCAAATCAAGGACTATTCATTACTGCCAGGTCATCCTTACCGTGAACTGTCTACCTTTGGCTGCCTCAGAAGATTTTGCTCTCACCCATCCTAGAATGGTCACCCTCTAAGATGTGATATGTTAAAATTATAATGTGGTACATAAGTATATTGTAATATTTTGGAGTAAACAAAAAATGTTGTTTTCACATTAAGAGAGAATGAATATACTACACTTGGAAGATTCAATTAAAACAAATAAAAATTTGAATTTTGGAATTAAATTCTTTAACACTGGAAAGTACCTTCCTTTGACATAAACCTGTTTGTTTACCACTCAGCTGTAGCTTGATATTTTTGTATAAATATGGCCCAACATTTGCCATTATTTTGGTTTCAAATGGCACACAATTTCTAGTTACATGTGCCCCACTTGGACTGGTCTGTAATAAAGCCAGAAAGCATTGAAGGGAAAGAGATTTTTTATTTAACTTTTTGGCAGCAGTTCTTTTAAACATTGTGACTCAGAGCACTGAGGGATCAATAAAAACACATTTATCTCTCCAGTTCCTTAAAAAGAACTCTAATCCTACTTTGTGCATTTCCTGTTTGCAAGAGGATGGGAAGAGATTCCTAGGCAGTAATAGAAAAATATCCCAAAATTTTTCAAAACCTATTCATAGTTATAGATTGACAAAACTCAAACTTTCATGGCATTTTCAACAGCTCTACAGAGACGATTCTGCTTGAATTCATAGAGTGTAGTTCTAGTAATGTAGAGTTTGAATTAATTACTCATAAATTATTATATATGCCTAAGAAATATAGAAAGTTATTTTGCTCAACAGGAAAAAATATGAAACCAACACACATATCAACAAGAAAACAATAGCTCAGTTGCTGGCTGTTGTAATCTTCCTGAAGTTGTGGGTTTCCAGGTTCAGGTTTCACTCAAACATGATGTTTTATTCCAAATAATTTATGTTGGAATAACAACAGGGAGAAATAAGATTTCCAGGCACTCTGCTGCTGCAATGAAGTAGGGCAGTAAGAAGCATTCCTGTCCACAGAAATCTGCTGTGAAACAGAAATTGTATATTTTAACTTTTCCTCCGTAAAATTCTGTATCAAATAGTTTGTGAAGATATGATATCCTTACTCTAACGAAAAAAAGTATTCTCCAAATGAAATGAAAGGCAGACTGTCCTTGAGCCAGAACTGCAGTGCAGAGGTGTTGGGATATGCCCTCAGGAACTGATCATGGTTGGCACTAGAGCATAACTTCGTTTGACATGCAGGTTGAATCAACTTACACACAAGTTTGAATGTCATAACCCAGCACCCCACTGGATAGCAGAGTGGATAACTTTTTTTGATATAAGACTAATTTCCAAGTCTGTAGAAGCAAGTGTGGCAGTGGAGTTTTTCAGATTATCTGATAAAGCCTTCAACAGTAAGTCCAGAGCACTGAATTACAGAAATTCTCAAGTCTAAACAAAACAAAGTTGAACAAGTATATTATAATGAACTATTGATTTTCTTTTCTTTTCTGCCCATGGAACAGCCTTAGAAAGATTAGTCCACAATCTGACCTACTTCATTCTAGATGTTTAAATATTTTTTTGTGTTTGTGCAAATGCTTAACTTTTAATTGGCAACAATGATTCTATTGGGTGTTCAGTATTTGGGAGTTTAGGATGTAAGATTAACTGAGATAAGAATAAGTCATGTAGCATGTTTTCCTTCACCTAGCTGGATAACACTACAGCCTCTTTCAAACAAATTAGATGATTAAAACCCGTTTACTTAGCATGCCAAATATTTGTGGACAATAAGACAGAGATAGTTGAAGGAAACTACTATAAAAGTATTATTTGAATATTTTTTTCTCCATTCATCCAGCCTTAACTACAATGGCAAAGAAGTAGAAAAAGTACTGCTGTTAAAACCTTATGAATGTAAGAAATATTCACTATACAAACACACTAAACTCCGTTCTGTCAGACTGAATAACCACTACATAAAATCATCATGAATACATGGATCACTGAAAAATTTCCAAACAAACACACAAGACATAACTAAAAAGAAGAGTTAGCTGTAAGTCATTCTAGGCAAGGAATTGAGATATGTCAGATATATAGGAAGGCAGAAACTGGTCTGAGATTCAGACAAGGTTGAAGAAGCTGAGGATAGATCAGTTCCAGAGTTTACGTTGCTGTAACTAGAAACAAAATCTGTCCCAGCGCTCTGTGGAAGGATGCCAAGAAAATTCTTGGCATCTTGAGTTAAAGCTGTAGGTGGTTAACAGGAAAGTTAAGGTCAAATAAGGAGACCCTTAGTTGGCTGTGGTTCCATCAGATAAGGCAGCCCACCAGGCAAACAGCAGTCAGACTTCAAGATTTAAAGGACTACTCTTCACAGAAGTTCAAGACTCTGTCAACCAAAATGTTACATTTCTAGAATAACATGGGCTTCTCCAAATACTGACATTTAATCATTCTTTATTAACGTGCCAGGCTATTGAATTAAAGCAGTGTTCCCATCATAAATTGAATTCTCTTTCATTCCCACTGTGCCAGGCACATATAATATATATCACATGGGTGAACCTTGAAAGAGGAGTGTTTATTTAAGTTGTATCTTCTTCTTAGTTTAAGTTTGTTTGCATTTTGCAGTTGAACAATGAGATTGAGTTGCTGAGAATATGTTGATGGGCCAGGCAAGGGCCACCTCAAAGGAAATAAATCAGTTGCACAGATAAATGAGCTCTCATGAATCTTTTCCCCAAGTCTTCTACAATACATATCCTGGATCCTCATTCTTTCATTAAAAGAAGAGGGGAACAAAATCTAGTTCAAATAACTAACTGAAAATCTCATCAAAAAAGCAAGAATTTGTAAACTTCACATATACCTGCAAGTCAAATTAAAAGCCTAGGCTTTCCCAGGGTCCTGTAAACCTGTGTAAAAACCACAGACTTCAGGGCTGAATTTGGTTCAAGTGGACAGTATGACATTGTTAATTTTCACAGCTATTTCATGAGTTAATTCTGCCCAAAAACATATCTGGGGAAAAGATAACTGGTATTAAATTATTGTCCTACATAGTGTATTCTGGTTGGCAGTCATCAAGAGTTTGGAGAAGGGAATATACTATTATTATTTTCCCTTCACAGATGCCAGAGCCCGGATTACTAGCTTCTATTCAACTGCTTTTTTGTTACTCCCATTAAGCACCGTGCCCAAGAATGCTTTGGATTACTACCAGCTTTGGGATGATAAGAGCTTAGCCTCTACTGAGTGATTTGCATTCTCTATGTATTGGAATCACTGAAGACAGAGTCCTTAAGAGTATTCATCTCAGGGCTGAGGATTTCTGTGGGCAAAGTAATTTGGACAGAGTCACCTACGTGCCATGCATATAAAAATGCAACACTCATTGCCTGCATAAGGAGGCAGTTACACCACTTAATGTTTGATCCTTTCTCATCTATGAATATAACCTCATCCAGAAGCAGTCTGAGATCAGTATATATCAAGTCCCATCCTGCAATACAAATCAAACACATCCATCTATATCCATGTCAGACTAAGAGGAAACTACTGATGCAGCTCATTGGAGCTGGGGAAAGTGGCACAGAAATTACAGTGCTCTCCGAGATGTATAAACCAGCAAGCATTCCCAGGTCTTTGCTTGTTGCAATGAATCATCTGTCTACTCTTTCCACCCACTTCAACAATGCCTGTCCCAAGTATTTAAGAATGCCAATAATCAAAGGCATCAAGTGTCACACTCTATTCATAATTTCAGGCTATTAAACAGAGGCCTGCAAACCCTCCAGGCTGATAGTTGCTCTACTTGCTAACAAACTCTGCCTTCTAGATGAAGCAGTGAGGCGGCTATGCAGTTCTGAATTAAAAACCAACTTGCATCTTCCCATCTTGGAGCATGGATATGGCTAGCACATGATAGTCAGCCCTGACACCGGAGACAAGCCCACTCTCTGCAGATAAAACGTTCTTTGTATCGCCAAATATACTTTTTTTGCAACATAATGAAGAGATCATTTCAAGAAGTTATAACACTGTCACATGCTAATGCTTCCTCTTCACAGAAGACAAAGCACAGAGTCCAACTGCTGCATTCTGCAATGAGGCCCAGATTTTTATTTGCCAAGATAATATCATTTTTATTATGGAATCACTGCATTCTGAGAACTCTATTTTCCTATAAAAGACTATACAGGCAGTAGATGCTGCTACAACCTCTGATAAATGATTGTTTTGGGAGAGAAGATTTGATGGATCATCTGATTCTACAGTTTTATCAGTACTCATTTTGCCTGTCATGCCAGAAGGACTCTTTATTTAATGTCATTGTAATTCAAAAGAATGTTTATCTACGGATGTAATATTTTTGTTAAAATTTTAAAAGTTTGAAAAGGGAATGAAATATTCACTAGGCAGGATCACTAGAACAAGAAGATCACATATAAAGGGAAAATATGTGGGAAAAGAAAAAAATCAATACTGACACATGAACATTTTATACATATATATATAAAAAAGAGATTATATACAGAAAAATCTATTATTTCAGGTAACGTTTGAATAATACATAGTATTTGGACCGAAAGGTAGTTTCATTTTTTGCCTGACCCATAGAACTGCACAAAGTAGGCCTTTCAGTGCTAAATATTTGATCATTTCTATAAGTATTAACACTATTTAAAATATTTCTAAATACAGGAGCAAAACATGATTTTTTTCTAAGCAAGGAACAATTTTACACTGTCTTCTATAAATCTGTCAAGAGCTGTCAATCAGTTAAAAATGTGTTTAAAAATCTAGTAAAAAAATCCACAAACTTAGGCTTAAAAACTTTTTATCAACTTTGATCTTCAAAAAAACCCACAGTAAACAATGCAAGTTTTTCCTTTCCAATGGAAAGGAAGCTTTTCTATGATATTTGAAAAACGTCTTTCTGTGATCCTTGAGTTTTTCTCTACTCTAGCTAGGCAAGTCAAGCTGCTCCAGGAAAGACTGGATCCTGAGCCTGAGTGAACTCCGAAACATTCTCTTTTTAAAGATAAACATACACTCCATAAACTTTTCATTGTTCTAAACATCTGTTTGGACTTATAAACAGCTTTTCAGCCAAACCCTGCAATAGGGAGGCTGACTTAGTATGCGTATCTTGTCTTACTTTGTGCAAGCAACAGAGCATTACTTCTGTAGTCAGTATGATGTATCATAACTAATCTTGTGCAGAAAAAGCTAACAATCTAAAAAATAATAAAAACAATAGCTTGCATAGGGTCCTGTTTCCCCATCTTACATTGATACAGACACAGATACAGATGATACAGATACAGATGCAGATACAGATACAGATACAGATACAGATACATAAAGGGAGTCCAGCCATGCTGGGTCTGAAAGCAGGTGGATCATACCCTACATTTCTTTTGAATGAACTCCTTAACAAATTGATTAGAATCTTCATTGTTTTTTCTGTGTCAGTGGAAAAAAAAAAAATCAGGACAAATAGAACTGCAACAAATAGACCTAAGAAAAGTGTCATCCAATAATGTCTTTTAGTGGGACATGTAAGTCCTTACAGTGAAGACCACTCAGCTATGTTTGAGGCCATATGGCAGAAGATTGCTTTTGCCACTGACCCAGGACTGTTGACCCATTAGACTTTGGACTGCTGGTTATCTAAAGGCTATTTTTAAAAGCTCTGCAAATGGTGATCAAGAAATACAAGACTGTCATCAAACACTTTTAGATTCTCTCTTCAGGGACTCTGCAGCTTGAAAAAACCCACGTTATGTTACAGAGCAAGACAGCTTCCCCTTTTGCTTTCTAAAGTTTAAAAGATAGGTACATGAATTAGCCTGTCCTTCAAGAGTCTAACACATTATCTGGATTGCAGATATATGTAATTCACAGCAGATCCCAAGTTACCAGATCATCAATCATCAATCATCTATTTCAAAGCAAATGTAACCTGGGCATTGCCCCAAAATGTATGATCCAAGATTTGATACAACTTGTTCAAATTTCCCCTTGGCATTTCTAAGAAACTACTCTAAACAGCTCATCATAGTATTTTCTGTGATCATAACCTGAAAATGTCAACCTTTCTGCAAGGTTCAAAAGCACTGTTCAGCTCTGTACTCAGAGCCACCAAGTCTTGATAGATTATCTATAAGTTAGATCATGAGCCCCACAATGCCGAGATCTAGGGAGTTGAGAAAGCCAAAAATTGGAGTTCTAAAGAATAGGAGACAAGGCAGAACAGGTTATGGGGATGAGAACATGACAGAGGAAATGAAACATAAGGAAAACAAACTGCACATGTTTGACATTAAACAAGACAACAAAAAGTTAAAACCTTTTATTATTTGTTTAGTTAATAATGATTCATTGAATTATATGGTTTACAAGGACCTGATCAGATAACATGGCTTAACCATGATTTTTATAACCATGGGATAAAAAGCACTAGGACAGTAGGAAACATATATTTGGTCTAACTTTCGTAAAGTTGACAAGCAGGCCCATTGGTGACAATATTTCTGTTCTGGCCTTGAATTAGCTCAATAGCTGATGGGGCTGCACATTTTCTTTTTTCAAAGTTCATAGTAGCCCATGAAAATGCCGAGCCCGTCTGTAAAGCAAAAAATTTAAAGCCATTTGAGGACCAAATGTGAGGCTTGTCACATTGCAGTCATGTGCTCCCAAGGAATGAACAGAAAGCATAAATTTAACCTAGTTAAAGATGTTATTATTTCAGTGTTGGATATAGGATGGAGCAAAGAAAAAACCTCTGAGAGAACATGTACAATTTATTCGACGCTGCGCCCCACCCTTGGATTAACTTTTTAGCTTTCTATTGTTGGCAGTATCTCAGCCAGAAATTTTGGTCCTGAGAAACGTAAAATGAAACTTTAATTGCTGGAACAAAATATATTTTCTAGCCCTGAGACCACAAAGTAGAACAAGGCCAAGATACAGAACACTGAGTGCCAAACTAGTGTGCAGCTGAGTGTAGTTCCTTCATGATTTTTATTTTAAGTTCTGCTTTTCATTTAAGAATGGCTACTTCTGTCCCTCACATAAATAAATAAATGCCAACACTTAGGTAAAATCACTAGCAGCCCAAGGGCTGATCTTCCTGGTTTATCCATAAAGACTCTGGAATGAATGCAAGGTGTAGGATTTAATGGAGTTTTTTGTGTACCTGAATATTATTTCCAATTTTTTTGGCTGGTATATGAACTTTCCTCACTGTCTCATACCATAGAGAAAAGTTTATCAATTTTAAATTTATTCGTTCTAGGCCATCTATGAGGAGGGGTGTTCCTTAATATGCTTTTGAATTAAAAAAGAATTTTTAAAAAGCAAATAAGTGCATGATGGTTTCTTGGGAGAGTGTAAGGGGGTGGTTTTTGCAAGGTCTTTTTGTTGTTTTCTTTTTCTTGGTTATTTTGGGTTTTCATTTCTTTGTAATACACAACCATAGAGAACAAATAATAAAAGCTGATTAGCTTAGGGGATTTACTATATAATCAGATACTCTGAGTAGGGGAGACAGAAATATATTCTATTTAGGGAATATAAGTTTTGTTTTCTTTGTGTATTTGAAGCATTACACTTAAAACAAACAGGAATTTCCTTACTGAATTTTTCTGTCACTGTATGAATTTCATCCAACTACAAGACTGTCAAATATTCACCTCTTGAAAAAGCTAATCCTCCTGGAATTCTTAAATTCCACATGGAAGAAGGCCAAATGTCAGTGTGTTGACTACAATATACAGGCAAATTTTTCTACTTTACAACTTTCTTTTTCAAGATCTCCAGGGAAAAGATTTTAGAAGCTCAATTTCATGTGCTTTGATACCAAAACAATGGAAAATGTTTCACCTTTTTATCTTACTGATTGTCTCAGAGAGTGAACATCCCAATAGTATAACTGAAATATCATTTTTTTGTTTAAGACAGAGTTCAGTGGACAACTTGCCACAAGATAGCATTTTTTTCTTAAAAACACTTATTCCTTAAGTTATTCTATCTAAAAAAAATCACAATCTTCAAAACCATATGCAAAAATTATTTTCAAACTAACTTTTTCTTGCTCCTAAAAATATTTACACTCTGAAATGTGACCTTTTTCCATTGGAAAAAGAAGTCACATGGTACTGCATGAGTCACATACCTGAAGCCCGTGCCCTTTTCAACATGAGCCCTCAACCATCATAAATACAACTTTGGCTTTCTAAGCTTGCGATAGTTGCTTGACCTTTGCTAGATCTGTAAAAATTCTTGCCAGTTAATTTTATTTTTAGCAAATGCTCTAAAACAAATAAAGAGTGGCACAAACACTGCCAAAGTGAATATATTTCATAACGTGAAGAGATATTCACATAGTGTTTCCTGCAAATATTTTCCTTTAATGTCCTGATACGAGTCTTTCTTTTTGCCTTGCACATCTGGCTGTGCATTCTTCATATATTTGGATAGGTGCTCCTGCTTGGTACCATGCCCTTGCCACAACACTGCTCTTTTGGTTCAGGAAGAGCAGTTTTTGTTCCATACAAAGACTCAATTCAAGCAGTGTGTGCTCTTCTACAAAGAGGTCACCCTTCTCCACACTCATGTCTAGCAGGTGCAGATGACACACGTGTTTTGGAAGTCAGTCCCCAGGGCAGACCTGACAAGGACAAGTGAAAAGCATTTGCAGTGGGAAGCCTTCAACTGTGTCTATCTTTCTCACTGCAAAAACGCTTCCAACGAAGAGTTGTCCTCTTCAGAGTGCACTACAGAAATCATCATTGTCTGTGCTGTCTAGGACTGCCAAGTATGTCCTAGGGGGTCTTCTGTGTGAGAGTAGGTGCTGTAAACAGGTGCAGTGCACACTCTTTAATTTCTCCTTAGCCAGCCTGAGACATTCATCAACTTCCATTTTTAATGTTGGTTTAGCTCTTTTCACCAATGAGTAGAGAAGAAATCAAATTCCTCATACTGTGAAAATATGTATTTATATTTCTATTTCAGGAGAATTGAGAAAATAACACAGGAACAGGGCCTTTTATGGTCTCTGATGTGAAATCTGATGTTATATTTCTGTATAATAGTACCTGAAAAATCTTAATTCATCATACTTTCCAATTTTCCCAAACTTTCACTGCTTTTGTGATGGATTTCTAAACCCATAGGTACCTTTTCTTTTTTTGTATATGCTGTGCATGAGAGACAAACTATGCAGCTGATATTAATACATAACTAATACTATTATTTTATTAATTAAATTAATGCAATCACTAGAAAACTGACAGATCACCTGATACAGGGCAGTTAACCCAGGGAATACAGCTACAATAGGATTATAACAAAATGGCCTTGCATTTGGCAGCTATAAAGTTCACTACAGATCTCATATTAAACATTTGCTTGAAACACAGCCAAGTGAAGATGTGTTTCATTCCTCTGGGATCCAGAAAGCTACCAGCTGTTTCCTACAAAGTGCTCTGCTGTATCCAGCACTGAAGGTCTATATATTCAGTATCTTTTCTCCAAGAGCTGCTGGCAGCAGATGTGTACAGAACAGAACAAGAACAGAGCCCACATTAAAGGGTCCTTCCTGTGCTGTAATCCCCTGTTTCCAGCTATCAGTGGGAGTGTCTGACATGAAGCTTGCGTCTAATGGCTGCATGGAATAGTCACAAATGGACTTAATCTTCACTAATCTATCCAGATCCTTTCCAGCTCTCTCTATGTTTTTGGCCTCCAAAATGTCCCGTGAGGATTCTTAGAATTTAATATGCATGATAAAGATTTCTTTTGTTTCCTTTAAACCTGCGGCAGGAAAGCTTCACTGAGGCCCACTAGTTTTCTCTGCCCCCAAAAACAATGAGTGATCACTCCTTGCTCACATTCTTCACATCATTCATGATTTAACTGAACATACCCCTTCCCAACTCGGCTGTTTATGTAACTCTAATTTAATTGGCTTTTATATGCTTGTTTTCTACCCTTCAATATAGAAAGATTGTTCTCTTCTAGATAATTCCTTCACTTTGGTTTTTATCACAGGATGTAGCAGAGGAATTCAGTCCAAGTGAGATGAAGGCAACAATTTCAGTGTCAGAATGACTCTTGTAATATCTCCGATAGTATTCATCCCAAAAATATGTCAAACTTTATTCCAACACCCTCACATCACTTCCCTAGGAACACCCTTTACAATAAGAATTTAGTAGAGGAGGATTAGCTTTTGCATGGGATATTCAAGAAGGTCTGCATTATGCTAGAAGTTGGAGAGAAGAATTTCTATGCCCAGGCTGTCTTTTAGGACTTTACACCTTGAAAGTCCTAAATGTCCTGCAGCTAATTCTGTCTTCTGATTCAGGAGTAGCCTTATAAGCCTGAGTGGAACAGGAGTTCTGTATATGGGACTTACACAGTCGGAAATCAAATTATTAATCATAATGATGACCCACATCTTGTGGTGTAAAAGATAAACACAAGAAAAGCAAAATGAAAAGAAATACAGGCAGGGAATATGTCAGAGATTTGCTTCTTAAAGTATATTTTCCACTGCATGTCTGAATGGATGAAGGCTTGCACACCTGACTTGGCAAATCATTTCAGCCTTTTACAGGCCAGAACAAAGCAACCCAAGTTTTTCTCCTAATGACTCAGCTAAATCACCTTCTCATAATCCCTGACTGATGTATGTTAAGGGCAAAGATATATCAGCTCTGTTGGCCTCTTCAGTGTTCCAGCATCTCATTATTTATTTCCTGGCATTAAAAATGCCAATCTTTATATATTTTGGTATCTTCAAATTTTCCTTAAGAGTACCCCTTCATACACCCACTCCAAGCCACTTACTTCTCCTGTTCAGTGATGCAGTTCCTCATCTCCGGGCCACAAGAAATCAAAGTCAGCACATCAGGCCCACCACTTCCCACATGAGTTACAGAGCATGGGCAGGCCAGTATCATCAAGGCTCCTTGGGAGCTGGACTACACTGCAAAGTCATATTTAGAGCATAGCTTTCTACTGCTTCTTCATTTATTTGGAGTATGCTGTTTTCTACATTTCTCCTTCACACTAAAACTTAATTTAAGTTCATTCAAGTTTTCCTCTATGAGTGCTAGAACTGTATTTAAATAAGTAAATGTCTTACATTATTTACTATAGACATTGTCAAGATTAAATCAAATTGAGAATATGGTTTTCACATTGTTTGCATAACATATGCAAGTATTACACTGAAGGAAGTATCTGAAATATATTTTATTTAGGAGAGGCGGAAAATTCTTAATTAATTTAATAAGACTTCTTAGTGTTGCCCAGATATGAGCTAAAGGGTGGGCAGAATAACATCAATAAACAGTCATAGAGAAGTTAACATTTTCTCAGCATCAAATATGTCTAAAATCATGGTCTGCATCATACCCTATTTTCCATAAACCCATTCCTCCTGTTGTTTTCTTTTCATTTTTATATCTGTCGCCTTATAATTCCTGAGGGAAGAAAAAAACCCCCACCCTCCATAGTCAAACCTTAGTCAATAAAAGAATACCCAACTGTATAGATAAGAGAACAGTGAACACATGCCCCACCACTACTAGACTGCCATTTGGGAAAGTTATAGCCAAGTTCCTAGCCTAGAGCACAGTTCAACTGGCCTTTTCTTCCTCTATGTACCACCCTGGTGGAAGCATGTAAGTTACTGTTTAGATCTACTACAGGACAGCAAGACTTCAAGAAAGATTCTTGTGGCAGAGAGCAGTTGTCTGCTGTGTCGTGAAGGTGCTGGTTGTTTTGTTACCGCAACAGAGAGAAGCATCAGACAGAGATTTCTCATCAAAAGGACTACAAGTGCTGCGAAAGAAGTGAAACAACTGCCCTAAAAAATTACATTTGAGAGGGTGAGTGAAATCTGCATGGGTCCATAAAGATGGCAAGAGGGAGTTGGGGCTTAATAGAGAGGATATTTAGGGCTTAACCAAACCCAGGCTTGATGTTGTTTGGTTGACTACCCCAGTGTCCCTGCTTTGGGCCACTTGAAGAAGAGTGGTGTCGTGGTTAGAGGCTCCAGGAAGCATATGGGACCACATATGTGACCACAGCATCAACTAGCACTTTAAAGAAAGAGAGAAGTTGATGTTTAGGCTTGTGTATGTGAGGGTTCTATGCTTTTGGTGTTTTTTCTCTTCAAAGCAAAAAAAAAAGGGGGAGGAAAAGTTTTAGCAGAAATTGTAGAGCAAAAAAGAAAAGAAAACGGTTTGGTTTATGGTGGCTCAGTGTCTGTGCTTCTGAATAACCTGGCATCTGCCTCTGATGGGGGAAAAGAAGTAGAGCAGGTTATAAAATTCCTTTATGTTATATGGACCATTAATTCGCATGGGCAGTCTGTTGAATCTAACAGAAGATATGGCTGCCATCAGTAGAAGATGATGTATGAAGCTCTAGAGGAATTATGAGAGGACAGTCCATAGAAATGGTGAGAGGAATAGGAAAGATTATCCAAAAGAATAATAAAAAGTGATATTTTATTATAAAAGAGAAAGAATCATATTATATCAAAAATATAGAATCATCAATCTTGCAAAAAAAATCCTAAGGTCAGGGAAAAGGTCAATCTTAACATGAGACTGGACTAGAAGTTACTCAAGTTACTAAGAAAATGTCTTGTGTCACAGATCTGCTAAGAAATGTTTGTGTGTAAATAAGAGAGTTCTTTTATTACCTCATTTAAGATTTCACCCTGCTTACAAAACAGAACCATAAAAGCCACAGGGAGATCCAGGATATTTTCCCCTCTTTATCCTTACATATTTACATAAATCGTGAAATAGTGGATCATGATTACCCCATTTCAGTATCACTAAACCAGGGAACTGGCAGTGTTAGCATTCAAGTAGCAGGATGCACTACATTTATATGCAAACATGTGTGAGGAAGGACATTATCTCAGAGGGAAAAGTTTACAAATATAGTCTACTCACCACAGCTGAAAGAGTTTGGACTGAGATGAGAGTGAAAATAGTGAAAAACAATAGTCATAAGGAACTGTTATGCATCTCCAGGGCAGGATTAGAAGGCAGAACAGGAAGCATTTATGCATAAAAAAAGGAGAGTTGTAAAAAAGCACACACATTGATCATGAGGATTTCAATTATGCTGACATTTACTGGAACACAAGTGACGAGCTAAAGCATGTTCTAAAAACTCTCAAGGCTGCTGCCATATGGAGCTTTTTGCTAAGTCAACTAAAGGCATCTTCTAATCAAAGCTAAATTTTAGGATCTCTCTGTGAGGTGGCACGAGAAACTGTCCGAGCCTGCTCCAGATGAATGAACTCACCAACCAGAAGAACTACAGGTTGCAGTCACAAAGAAAGCCAACTGAGTTTGTTATTCATCAGCTTTAGCAGCACCTATATTTTCAGCAGTTTTCATAGATTTGCTTGCCATTGGTGGCCACAGTTGGCCTATGTCTCAGGGCAGTAAAATGTGTGGAAAAAATAAAATGCGATGAAGAGCAAGAGCACTTCAAAATATTTTCGGTTAACTATCCAGGCAGAAACTTCAAAATCCATCAGGTCAGGGTGGTTTGTTGAAAAAAAGTGTCAATGAAATGATGGCTTCACTTATCCTTGCCAAATTCATCAAAGGAGCTGAATATCCTCAATTTAGAGCAGATATGAGAGGACCTCTAAGAAAGGAAAAAAAAGAAAAAACTTGTTGAGTGGTGAGTGTTCCCAGAAAACACAGAAATGATTGTTCAGAGTAGTAGTGATTGACCTTGTTCCTGTAAGTATTTTCTACCTTACTTGGTCCTGACAGATAATTCTGCAGTTCTGATTAACAATCTGCATTGCTTTATTCAATGAGTGATTCTCACTTTCAAACCAAAGCAAACATAGAGCTCTCCATATTTCATTGCAATGATGTTATTCACCCTACTAAGCAGGATCAAATAAAAAATTAGTTTGGAGAAAAAAAAAGAAAATTTTTCGCATTTCAGGTTTATACCTACACAATTAGGTGGAGCAAATAAATCTTTTTTTATATAGCCTTTAAATTTCAGTTTACAGCTAACTCTGTTCCATTTGTCTTTCTCTGCATTTTCCTTTCCTATGGCAATTGTTTGCACAGGACTAACTTATATAGACAAGCATATTTACATATTTTAAAATATTTATCAAGGGGAAAGTGAGGCCCACCTTCAAAAAACCTAATGGCAGCACCAAGGGCAGGACAGAGTGCAGGGGGATGTGGTTGGTTTTTATGTAATTCCAAAAAGCAGATTTGCTGTTGAGGGAAGAGGACATTCTGTGGAGCCCAAAGAAAAGCCAAGGTGATTAATTTCTTTCATGCAATCTGATTCCTAGACAGAAAAGAGAAGGAAAAGATTTAGGCAAGCATGTCCCTCCTCCCAAATAACTCTGGCTACCTGGATGCTGAAAAAGGCAAGAGACTAATTTTATGACTTAAGAAAACTAAGCAAAGTTTAGTTATATGCAAAGAGGGTCACTAAGTGGTTCAAGTAGGAAACACTAAGTATAGATGATACTGAGATCCTGTGCTAATGGCAATAGTATGAATAATTTGACTTAAGCCGTGTATTCCATCTCATTGGAGAAACACCACTTGTTCTTTTCTAAACTTTGGAAGCAACTCTTTGCCAAAAATCCCATCTTTAAATATCTCTGGCCATTGTTTATTTTAGAAAGATGGAATGGACAAACAAGTGCATATATATATACAGACATACACACACATATATATATGTACATGCATGTCAATGAATAAACATATGAATTAACACTTATGAATAAACATCGCATAACTCAGACCAGAAGGAATTCAGAAAAATGCAGATCCCTGTACTAAGAAAATGCTGCTCATCAAAGTAGGCTAATGGTACAGGGCTATAGGTCAAAATAGACAAGAGAATAAACTGCTCCTCAACCTCAAGTTTGTATTAAAAAAAGAGTCATTACAAGATAGATACAGAAATAAAAATTCGTTGAATATTTTTAAAGGGATGGTGGAGAGCAATCTGACCCAATGATGCACATCAGTGTGAAAACTAGGCAGGTGTTTCAGATCTCTTATCAACATAAATAACCCATCAACATATCATCAACCCATCAACCCATCAACAATCAACATAAATAACCCATTTACTAGACTGGAGCAGGGGTAAAAAAGGGTGAGACCCACAAGGTGTATGGGTACACATGTAAGTGCTTCAAATGGGGCTGGTTCCACAAAGATAAGGAGACACAGGCTAAGTATTTTTTAAGACCAGATGGGTCAGCTAGAGGGAATCTAAGATTCATTAAATGGTTGGACAAATGATTTCAGAGTTACTGATATTCCAATGTAACAAGTCTGGAACACAGTAAAAATTCAGGAAGAATGGAAATTACAAATGTTTTCAAAAAGGTCACATGGCACCAGCCCCAGTATGCTGGTGGAACAGATAATATAAGATTGTATTAACAACGAACAAAGCAAAATTAGCAGATTGGAAAGACAACCAGTACTAATCATTATAATTTAACAGAAAAATGATCACAGTAAAAGCAAACCAGATTTCACTTTCTGAGTGAAAATTACATGCTTGATTAATAGAGGCATCTGTACATTTTATATTTAGACTTTTGGAAACATAAACCATTTGCGTTACTCAACAGAAACATCAGGGATATAGATTAACAAATAAGTTAAATATTCATTAAAAAACCCCATCACTGATTAGAAAATGAAGCATAGTGGCATTTCTCAAGGAGGTTTAGTGTTCAATGTTATCAACAATGATTTGATACTACAAACTACATACTGTTCATGAAATTCACGAAATGAGATGACTGAGAAAACATTAAATGACACCAGGGTCTAAATCGTCATATATAATATTTGGATTTTGATCCACAGAAACACATCTATATATCACAGAATCATTGAACTCTGATTGGAGGCATGTCTGGAGGTTATCTATTCCAGCTTTCTATCCAAAGCACAGCAATCTCTTGCATGAGGTCAAGCCCACTGTAGTTTTGTGTGGCTAGTTCATATCCTGCAAGGACAGAACCTGTTCCAGTGTTGCATAATCCTCTAAAGGAAAGTCTCCTTCCTAATGTCATAACTAGCAAACATCCCAAAATGCAGATTTTGGCCTCTTTATACCTTCTGCCATCAATGAAAATTGATTCCTTTGCTTCCTCCTTTCCAGGTTAAGGATTCTCAACTCCATCAACTTCTCCAAGTAGGTCCCATGCCTGATGTTTCATACAATTTGGTAGCCTGCTGATGTCAGACAATCTCTGAACAGTGTTTTTGAATAGGAAGCCCAAAGCTGGAAGCAAACTTCCAGTACCACTGGTGCTGAGAGAGGAAAAAGATGACTTGTCTCAACCAATTGGCTTTACTTCTACTCATCAGGGCCATGAGAGCGCTGTGAATCACAGCTGTCCCTCCCCAGACTTAATTATATTTATTTTGCCTCCAGTATGGAAATGTGTGCTTTTCATTGAAATTTATAACCTTCCTGTTGACACAGTCCTTAGGATTTTCTTGACCAAAGTTTTGCCACTCACTAGTCAACCCTACAAATTTAATGCTGTGTTTAAACTTTCATGTTCTCTGTACATTTTTTAGGGAATATTATCCTCCAGACTGTTGATATACTTATTCAATGATAGAGGCTTCTCTCTGCTTGATACACAGTATTTATCCACTCATTACTAGGCATCAAGTCATCATGTACCTAAAAGAATCCAATCATACTGTCCATAAGTTACCTTCTAAATGAGGATGTTGAGGGAGGTGGTACCAAAAGCTTTACTGAAGTAGAGTTTCATCTATTGCTCACTGGTCATCCACATTGAAAATCATTTAATCATACAACATGGCATGCTGGTCAACATGTTTTTTCCCTTGGCTAAAAAAAAATAAAAAAATCTGATTGTCTTTTTATCCTTTGTCTGCTTGGAAATTAATTCCAGGAGGACACACACCATTAGATTTCATTTTTTTTTCCATCATCACAAACCACCCCTAGTTGCATTATTTTTTATAGATAACAGGAAACCACCTTGCAGTCACAGAAGCAGGTGGTAAACTCATGAGTGAACTATGTCATAGACCACAAAGGATATAGCTGTACTCAGAACTTTGAGAAAAAATAATAAAGCCTTATTTCCCTTACTAAAGTAGAAAGACAGCAGTGAGAAAGAAGAAAGACACTATCTGTATATGGGATTTTTTTTAAAGTATGCTGGATTATACTAGGTGTTGCTTTGCTCTAATGGGGAGTTTTGAATACTGCATAATGCAATAGAGAACAATAAAAGTGACTGGGAAAAGGAGGAAATACCTTTCAGTCAGAGTTTTACTGTTTTGTCCATTTCAAAGATGATGCAGAGAATTCTATGCTCTGTAAAGACAGTACCCACGGGCTTTAGGAATGGAGAGCTGAGGTTATTAACATCTCTAAATTTCTGTGAAAGGTGTAAAAAGAGCTACTGCATTATAATAATTAGTCAAGACTACAGCACTCGGCTCAAGAAATTAGTAACTGGTTTAAATATAAGGCATCCATAGATCAGAGAAGATGTCAGAATGGCTCCTTTCACTCTTTTTCTCTATGAATCTTGAATTTTATGGTGGTACTATAATTATTCTAAGAACGTTAAACATAATACAGCCAGTAAATCTGTATCAAGTGTATGTAGAATATCAAGTGTAAATCTTCTGATACTTCTTTCAGAATATCTGATCTACAGAACAGAAAACCAAATGAAATGTGAAATAGAAGATTTCTTCCCATAATAAAATAAAAGCTCACTTTTTCACATGGTAAGGTACTAGCACTATGACCAAAACACTGAAGAGTTTAATGTAATAGACAGTTTTTAAAAGAAGATCTTATGCGTTCCTGTCAATGTGCAGCTGTAGCTGTATAAAAGGGGCTTTGTTGCATTTGGGAAGTAAAAATAATTTAGAAAATCACTAACTTGTTTATGTAATAAAGGTTGGGACTGAATATCAATATATCCCAATCAAGGAGATACCCACCCTCATCAAAGTACAGAAAGCTCTTAAAATATTAATTAATTCCTATTTGAACAACAGATCCCACTCTGAGTTTTCAAAAAAAAACCAGAATAAGTTGTTTTGTTAGTAACAGATAACTAAGCAGATTTCTGTGGAGCAATAACCCTCTGCTGCTTTAACTGTTTTATAACATTCTAGGTCTTTCCCGGGACAAAAACTACTAGTAACTAATTACTAGTAAAACAATCTTGGCAAATATCAATCCAAGTCAGAATAGAAATATGTAAAGAAGTTTAATGTTTCAGGTTTTTCCTGCTCTTTTCAAGTGACCTCGGATTTTCAAGGTGCTAATGAGATCTCAAAGGAGACTGATGCAAGCTCCCCCTTTCTCTGTAAAAGAAAAACTGACAAAGTGGTAGATAGCCAAAAATACTTTTTCCTTATACCAGGCTGTTCTCAGCTGGCTAGACAGAGCTTATGTGGTTTTTGGATAGCATGACAAACAGAGGACAAAAAGTGGAGAGCATTGTTTGAACGTGATTCCTGGGGAGAGGGGTAGAGAGGGTAATAGAAAAAGAGCAGGAGAAGTAGGAGCTGAAGACATTGAGGTTAAATCAAAACATGTAAAGCTGTAAGTAACACAGTTTCTCTAACTTTGCTTTTCAAAGAACTCCTTGTTTCTCTGAAGAGTAGCTGTGCCCACTGTCACCCCAATGCCAGGTTAGTTTTTGAATTGTAAGTCTCAAATGGCCCTGTTCTTGCTTGGCATAGCTGCCAGACAGGGATAAAGGGGGAAGACTTGAACAGAAGGACAGGCACGTCTCTGTCCCCTCACATACACAAAGAAATAGAGCAAGACTGTAGATAGAGGACCGTGGAAGGGGCCAGGTTGTGTCCTGTTAGTCAGCGGGGCTGTGGGAATGGTGCAAGATCAGTAAGACATCCATACATATAGAGCCTTTTAAAGCCCTCAAGCTTCTTTTAGACCACAGATCTGATTTACATATGCAGCACAGTCTGCATTCAGAGAGTGTGAGTGAAACTTGAGCCAAAGTGCTTTGTTTTCATGCTTGCCTTGTACCACTGAAATTTCCCTTGCAGTAAATTACCACAGATAAACAAGAAGTGTCTTTAAAATTAGCATCTGATTGCCCTCAAATTAAACCCTTTTTTTTTACCCCGGAGAGCTCACTGGAAGGAACAAGAAAATACAATGACAGTTTTACTAGAATACTTTACTGGAAAGATGACACAAGTGAGAATCAATTCCCTTATGGAACAAGAGTTGATAGGAAATTTTATAATAGAATTATGTGAAAAGAATCAGTAAATGCAACCCTCAGAATTCATTTTCCTGGTGTATTATTTACCTGGCTTTAGCTAATGTTACAACCACATATCCAGGTGGGGAAAATCATCATTGCTCCTCTACAAAATATTTCTTTGCTTCTTGTGACTTAAAGATGTAGTAAATTAGAAACAAGCGAAAACTTTCAATACCATGAGTGGTTCACAGATAGCACTGCTGTGGATAGCAAGCCTTCTAGCAGATTTAACACAGCCATGACTGCACTAGAGCAAAGCTTGGGTAAGTGAAATGTGTCCTTGGACTCTGTCAGCAAAACACAGATGTCCAGTGCCTAAAGGATCCCCTCTGACCCCCAAATGGCAGCTGACAATCTAGAAGTAACCTAGTCTCCTGTGGGTTCCTCTCTCTTCCCTGCTACACCTTTGCAGATATCTCAGGTAACTGTGGCACCCAGTGCCCAATGAGATACTCAGTGTGTAGAGATCGTCCCTAAGTAACCATACTGGTAAAGGAAGGTCTGGATTGTGACTATGACACAAAATGGATCATGTGATTTTTTTTTAAATTAAGTAAGCAAAAGTATTTTATCAGCAAAGCACTTCACATTAATTTTCTTAATATATTATTTCAATGCATTATCAAGCACATTGCCAAATTGGACGGAAAATCCAAAACCAAAAGCAAATATTTTTACAGAAAAATTTAAATGGTGTGAAAAGTTGTATTCTAACATCTCCAAACCAAAGAATGGTGAATATCATTAAAAGAGAGAAAAAAAGGAAAGAAGATGGTAAGAAAAACAGCAAATATGTATAAGATTTTAGTAACTTAGAGAAGTAGTGTCTGTAAACATCTTGAAAGCAGGATAAGGGTAGTCAGCCTTGACACGGGGAGTACAGCACAAAGAACCCAATGCGACAGTGAACACTCTGCAGAAGACAGAAATACATTCTTCCTTCATTAAAACTCTCATGACTGCTGAAATTATCTAAATTTTTCTATTTGGGGCAAAATAAAGATCTGAATTTCCTGTCCTTGTCTTCTACGAAGCTTCACTCTCCCTTTTCCAGGAGTCTTTACATTCTCTCTATGCAAAAAAAAGTCTATATTTAAATGTGCTTGTGTTTTTATATGTCATCGTTTGCCACGCAACGTCTGGTTTCTGAATACCGCTTAATAAATATTTACGTTATAGTAATGAAACACACACAATAATGGGCTGGAATTGATCCTCATTGCAGGAAATGATCACTGTGAAACCATCACCCTTCTGTGTCTGTTTCACAGCTCACATCTTAGCTCACATTTAAGAGAAGCTTCACCTTAAAGAAGCTGTGATTTCCTACAATCTCTTCTCTCTTTCCTCCTGAAGTTCTTGCTCTCAGACAAAAAGTAGCCCCAGAGCCTGCTTAAATGGGTATATTTTAGCTCAAACCCCAGCCATTGTATTTGGGACTGGGCAGTGACCTGATCCTATGTATGAAATTTCCTTTCCTGCCTTCCCCTCCCTGTCCCCGAGAGCACTCCAGCCTGCCCCTTGTCCTTCACTTGTGAGATTGGCTTTGGCATTTGCTCTTGTTATGCTTTTCAAGGAGTTGCAAAATAGTTTCAATTATGTTTCTAAATAAACCTTTGCACTGTTAGACATTCATGATTTCAAATTTCAGGTAGCATTACAGCTAGACACCACCACGGCCGAGGTGTTTTTATCCTTATGATCTGACACCAGAGCTCAGTAAGGAATTTGTTCCTATTCATTCTACTCGGGCATTGTCATCTATTTCCTGACAAGTAGCCATAACACCTTCATCATTCATCAATAATTTCAAATATACTGATATGGCAACAACAGTTATGTATTTCTGCTTTGTTTTACTTTTGCTGCTCAAATATTTTTGTCTTTCTAATTATTCCCCTTTGCACACAGAGTTACAGTCATTTCCCTCATACAGGCTTGAGTAACTCAGATAACACTGCAGTGTGTCCCACTTACACTATATTGAGATGATACTTCAACTCTTTTCATAAAGAATTCTTTTCCATTTATAGACAAATCTTTTATGAAGTTTGTAATAAGACAGAATACTCCATTACAAGCTTGGGTAATACTTAAACATTTTTAATGTCAGATATTTGCAGGCAACCTGAGTACGTATTACAGTAGATTTGCATAGATTATTGGAAAATGCTGTTTGTGGAAATATATGGAGTAAAAGAAGCTAATTCACTCTAAACACATTCACAGTTTGTTAAATTCTCCCTTGGTTTTGAAGCAGATGTAGAAAAAGTTTTTTACCTTATACAACAACAAATTCTGCAAAATGAAAAATTCCATTTACCAAATTTATCTTGTCTTTTCTTGCTTCAGCTCTTTCTTTCCAATTCTAGTTACCTGCAAATTCTTTCTGTAGTTTACCTTTTCTGTCATCTGTTTGTTGGAAGCATGGATTTGAATTAAACAAGGTGGCAAGGAGAAATGGCTCTTTAGAGATACAAAAAGGAATGAAGGTGAGGGACTATTTTCTAAACTCTGTTGGTTACAGATGAATCCAGAGTTTACAAAATTTCAGAGGAAACCTCATTATTTTCTGACCTAAACAGAGTCCCTTCGATTTAAGCACAAAAACAACAAGAAAATCTCCCATAAGTTAGGATATGTGGTTTGAACAGATACACCGGATTAGGACCCAAAACTTGCTCCTTTAGGCAAAATATTCCATTTTTTTGTATTTTCAAAGTTATTATTTAAAAATAATAATAGTATTAAATTAACACATGCAGAATATTTTCTGTATTTGCATAAGTCATTCTTCAATTTCTTTTCCACAAAAGGAAAAGAAAAAAAGCATTTATTTTTTTTGAGAGAGAGAATTTTTGTTCTTTGTTGGCCTAAAAACATGTCTTTTGACAAAGCCTTCTGAATATAAACATTCACCATTTATTTAAAACTTCCAACTGGTTTTACCAAGGTTGCTCAGTCTAACCTCTAGTATTCTTTGCTTTCCCCAAATTCTCAAGCAAGAGAAAGAGCTGGCATCCTTTTAATTTCTAATTAAATGGCCTTAGACTCTCTTTAAACTGTGGGCTTCAGGTTTGTTTTGCAGTTTTAAATAGCTAAGGACATGCCTCCTGGCAAAACGCTATATAAACATTCCTGTTGTCATTGGAAGCTCTTGTATAAAATGCTCACTGACTTTACATGGATAGGCTTTGAAGCATCAAAAACTCCCCATTCTTCCAGAAGAGTTTAACATCATTAACCTACACAATTTTTTAAAAAAATGTGAGAAAATAGACAGCATTTCTGAAAAATGGAATGAAAAAAAAATTCTCGGAAGATATGTAGTGGTAACAGTTGGCTGATTAAATAGACAAAATGTACTTTAAAAACATGCATCGGGGCTTAAGAAAAATAAACCATCAATTAACTTTGTTCAGTCTTCATGCTTAAATCCATCAACTGCTTTAAAAATAGTCCTGTTGAACAGGATGTAGAGCTATTTAAACTGAAATACTATTAGTTCTAGGATCCAAGACAAGGAACAGACTCAAAACCTGTCTGGTTATTGCATGTGCTCTGACCTAAAAAATATTTCTATTTGCATTTTCAATACAAACCTTTGGTACCCAGTATAAAAGGATTCTCACTGTTTAACCATTATAATCTCTGGATTTCAATTTAATAGAAAAGTGTAAAGGTTATGTTGGGGTTTTTTTGGGTTGTTTGTTTGTTTGTTTTTTATTTAGAGATTTTTTTTTGTTTTGTGGGGTGTTTTTAAAACAATTTCAGGGATTTATTTTAACTGTTTTATTTACTTTGCTGTATTAGTCTACTATTCCTTATCAGCCTACTTAAACTCTTTGTGTTATTTTCTGTCTTTGATCTATGCATAAATTAAAAACATTTCATAGAATAGTCTCTTAAAATCTTTCAAGGAGTTGTTCTTTGAGGACTATTTCTCAAAATTAAAGCATTTTATCACAATATTAACAAAACTTTACAAATTTACCCACTATCTGTCTATGAGCAACTGGCCCACAGGAAAAGCATTAGTACAAATTGTGGCGTGATTCCTAAGAAGGAATCAAGATGCTTCATGCCTGCTCCAATTTGGACAACCACCACAAAAGCAGCGGTGTCAGCCAAAGACAGGAATACACAATTTGTAAATGATAGATGGCATTGCCACCTGAAGCAATAATTGGCTTCCACGTACCACAATAGGAGAGACTGCATTTCTCAAAATTACTTATCTTTCAGCTCATACACAGGAACATGATGTGCAGCTGAGAACTTGGCACTGATCTAAGAAGAAAAGAGGATTTTCAGCTGGATCCCTGAAAGTCTTCCTTTCATCAAGAAGCACAGTGTGGTTCATGTCAAAAGAAGCATTCAAATGGATTAATAGAGATCCAACTTCCTCTTGCAACAAATACATGAAGAGCATTTAGTGAACAGAAATACCTTGTTGCCCAGTAACATCTGTAGATATTAAACTTGGGATATAAAACCTGAAGCTAAAGGGAATGGTAAAGAGTCATGACAATGAACAAGTTTTGTTGGTGGGGAAAAATTACATTGTCAAATGTTTACACACTTTATCACTGCCCAATCAGCTAAACATTTCCCAAAATGTAAAATGCAGTTAAAATGGCAAGTCTTCAGCTGCCCAAAGGTAAAAAAGCATTTTGAAGAATAACCATTCTCTACATGGGAAACTTTGGAAAAAGACAAGGACTTTGTAACTCTAAATAACTGGTTGAGTGTCTAAGCCTTAGTCAAACACAATCTTTTTAATGGTAAGAGCTTCAGAGGAGGGATAGCCAGCCAATCTCTGTGAGTGGAGCACAGATCAATACCCACTCCAATGGACATGCTTTAGCTGAGTAACCCTTACAGTCTGAATACAGCACAGAGGGAGGAAATCAAAGAGGTAGAGGAAACATGCCAAGCAGGTCATCCACCACACACTTGAAATCCCTCTTAAGACTCAGTTATCACTGTGTATTGAAAAGATTATGCTTGCTTATGACATCAGTGGAGAGACTGTGCTATAAAGATGTCTATAAAATCTTTTCTTGTAACCATGGAAAAAGTCAAGATCGGGTGAGGGACAGAGAGATAAATGGTACAAATAGCTAAGAGAGTTGGCTCACATCCTCCTGAACTCTTGCCATAAACAATGTCTGGGAATGGCCAGAGGCTCCTCCAGGATCGGAGCTGTGCGTGTTCCAATGGCAGAAAACTGGAATTTCCAGAACAAGCTCTGTGTGAATTACAACAAGGTCAAGCCATCCAAACCTGGACTTTTCTGAAGATCCCAAGACAACACAATCAAAATGCCCACATATAATATCATCATTATAATTGTCTCAAATCCTGAGTGAACTTAGGAGAAAACTGACTTAGCAGATCTGATAGCTGCACTCAGAATCAGCTGGGAAAGTGCACCGGGTGGTGGGGAGATAACATCGTTTTTAAGTTTACCACACCAAAGCAACCCTTTCTTTTTTCCTTTGGTCAGCATAGCTCACGACCTTGCAGAATGAATCAGTGGTAACACCTAAGTGACACATGAATCTACTCTTAAACATAGGATTCAAAAATAGCAAGAATGCAATACACAGCTTAAACACTGTTTTTGAAATATCCTGAGTAATTGCCATTAAGATGATGGGAGAATTGTTTCTACAAATATTCTGCATTTTCTGTGTTTAAAAAATATTAAATTGATATAAATAAAGTCTTGTTCTCCTTTTATGAAAATAAAGGATTTGTTTAAAATTCCAGATACTCACCAGGAACACTGAGAATACTAATAGCATTTGGATTTTATAATCATGAATTAACAAGTAAACAGGAAACCATTATTTTTAAAGTCTCATGGGGTGGCTAAGGAATGGAAGAGTTCTGGCCCAACACACATCTCTCATACATCTCTATGCATACTAAACAACTACACTTTACATAAACACATACATGTTTGAGCACACACATGTGAAAAGAGAGAAAAAAAATCCATATTAGCATAAATAACAAATATAAATAACTTTAATTGAATACAGTACTAGGGTAGCACAGTTAAACTGTCAAAATCTAAGAAGTTTCCACATGAGTTTGCACAGAAAACCTTACATTTTTCTTCTCTCTGCTACATGCCTAGACAAAGTTTCATTCAAATATCATGCATTTATTACCCCCCAGAGAGTCTTTGACCATTTAGTGCACAGGATGGACTGTTCTCAGTGAAAAAAAAGCACTTAATGAAAACAGATCAAAATGTTTAAGCAGCTAAAAATATAATCTCATGGTTTATTTACATGCTATTATCAAAAAATCTTTTCTGAAGGCAGAGCAAGTTTCATAAGGTTGTAATTCCATGAAGATCATCAGCATAGTATGTATTTTATGGTAAAAGGTTATTAGTCAAATAAATTTTTTTAAAAAAGGAAGAAATTGAAAATTAGGAAGATAGATGTCTAGGTTACGAATCAAAACCAAGTCAAAATCACAAAAGTCATCTTCTCTTCTTCAGCAACCCTCTGTCTTTCAACATCATTGAGCACAAAGAAGGAAGGGATTTGGCAGGGAGCAGCTGCCTTTATGACACAGCCCAAATTCACCCTCTGAGCACTGGACACCCTTGGAAATAAATGGCAGAAATGATCAGCACTCCTGCAGTTCAGAACTGTGTAACAGTGCACACAAGTGCATGTGTAACTCCAGTGCAAGAAGCTGTATAACAGCACGATTCAGCATGAGGCTTTCATCTGTCTTGTTTCCAGCACCCTGTTTTTCCTCCTGTCCCAGTGCCTCCTTCTTTCACAGTGTCAACAACCATCCTGTCATCTGCACAAGGCTCCTTCCCCCAACAGTCTGATCTCCATCTTCTCTTTCCTGCTTGCACCTTTGAATCCAGAGTCCCAGGTCCCAGGCCCAATGCCATGGCAGCTCCCGGCCATGCTGACATGTCCCATGTCATTTGCCATGCCAATGTGTCCCATGCCATCAGGAAGGGACAGGTTCAGACCCCAGCTCTGCTGACAGGACACTGGTGCTGGCAAAGGGTAGGAGCACACATCACCGCCATTGGAAAAATTAACTGCCAGCTGTTCCAGCTCTGACCATCTGCAAACAGGTTTCCAAGCGCATAATCTTGCGTACATTTACAAAGGAACGACCACAGGAAACACAAACACTCTCCACTATCCTTGCTCCCAAATAGGCAGGTAAAAAATGCACATATTTCTAGAAAAGAAAAATAGACATGATCCTTCAGGGGTTTTAAGTCTCTCCATTTATTCCCCTTACCCTCTATCATTCCTTCCTCTCTTGCCCCTTTCTACCCCTTCCCCCACAAGAATAAAGAATTTACTGTGGAAAGTTGAAAACAAATTAAACTTTGGAGAAGCTATAAGTCATTGAAACCAGTATTTTTTAATGGAAATTGCCAGGTAATTTTACCTAGAGCCATTTCTGCTTCAGCTGCCTGTAATAACTGTGATGAGTTGGAGTAGGCATTTAGACTCTGGGGTGACAGGAGCAGTTAGGACAGACTGCCTAGCTTTTGGGAAGGGCATTAATCAGGAAGTTCCAGCCACGTGGTCTGTGGAGCACTTGCCTGTCATCCACAAATAACTGCTTGGTTATGTGATGCTGAACCTACTCTTTTCCAACTGCTAAATTGCACTAAAGACAGATCAGGTTTCCTAATATTTGTCTCAACCCATGCCAGCCACCACAGAAAGACATATTAGGATAAAGCTTTGGAGGAAGGGAAAGCTAGAGTCTTCACCAGTGGAAGAGAAATGTGTCTGCAAGACAACCCTTCTCAGAGGATGCAATCTATGCTATGATCTGGTGGGGATCTTTGCTGGACTATGAAATTCCCTGGTATTTGTAGAATATTTATAGAAGAGGAAACCTTTCCCCCACTCTTTTGCCTCTTCCAAGCCTTGCAGCCAGTTGTTTACTGCATCAGAAGGGAAACAGCAGAGTCATTCCCTGTGATCCCCAAGCCTTACTGATTTTTGTGGGAGCCTTCCACATCAGTGTGTTGTTAACATTATTATCTTACTGAATCTAAAACACAGCACCGAACAAATGAAGAATACAATAAATTATATCCTACCTGAAACCAGGACAACACACATTGAGAAACCTCCTTCTATCTTTGTCAATTGCAATTAAAAAAAAAAAAAAAATCTTTCAGGGTCTTGCTCAACTTTATCTGAAAAACTTCTCCAAGAAAAAGAATTGCACCGAAAGAAGTTCCTCCTTCACTCTGCATATTCATTGCAGTTTCAATACAGGGGCTTTATTGTAAACATAGACAAGAGAGAAAGGGAAACAGAAAAGCAGAACTAGCTATGATCTCATCCACATCCATGCACTGAAGGGAACTGTACAGGGTAGAGCTGAGACAAGGGGGGCAGAAAAACAAAGAAGCAGCAACTCCTCAGGCTATCTCAAACAGACAGCTATGCAAAAACTCACCACAAATTTAGGACTTCTCAAACCAGGATGAAATTATTTGGTCTCATTTACAGCACTGTCTGCCTTTGCAGGACACCCTGCAATTTCTATGCAAACTATGTTCATTTATGGACTGGTACTCCAAGTTACAGAAAACCTCTCTGTGTTCAGAAGATTATTTTGTTTCCTAACATGGAGGATGAGAAGGAGAACCTGTGATCTTCCTCTTTGAAACATATCTGCCAGGGATGGTCAGAAAAGGAAAACAGGAAGAGAAAACAGCCATCAGTGCAAAGCAGCTGAGTGAACCCAACTACAGACATTTAGATGCTTGACTTGGATAGATACTTGGGTTTGACATTGCCCAAGTCAAAAAAATTCCCAAAATATCTATATACATACATACATACAGAGAAATTAGATATAAAATATCTATATTAATACATTAATATTTCTAAAATACATATATCTACATATTCATGCACAAATTTCTATGGATATACATACACAGTAAAAATTTAAGTAAATACTTCAATTTCGGATACACTGTTATTATTACTTATCTTATATGGTATCATAATATACCTAAAAATTAGACTTAAAATCAAGTTCCTATACCTGAACTAATTCCAACATCGCAGTATTTATTAAACACTGGTTTTGGAAATAATTACAGAAGAGAATGTAGGGTAAGCAAATATTTTTATCAATACACTGAAATGGGACTTCCTACTGAGAGGATTAAAATATTTTTACACCAGAAAGACTTCTGGTTAAAATTTGTGAGCAAGCAATTTCTAATTTTTTATTCAATAATTCCAGAATCATTTTTTCAATAGCCTGACAGTGGATAAGAAATTTATTGACACATTTTGAACTGCAGAACAAAACGTTAAGAACACAAAGTCTAACACCCAAAATATGGCAACACACACACACACAAAAAA
>VXBB01000554.1:533375-563917 GCA_013399915.1 Illadopsis cleaveri | reverse complement strand
ACAAAAAAACACCAAAAAGAGCAAAACCCCAACAAAAAAAAAAAAAAAAAAAAAAAAAAAAAAAAAAAAAAAAAAAAAAAAATTAAAAAAGTATATCAGAGTATAGTCAGATGGCTAATCAGAAATCAAAGTTCTGGCATTGATGTTTCAGAGACATGTTACCCATTGAATTCAGGGTGAGGGCTCCTCAAGCTGCAAGAAGTTTCTTATTTTCAGCTGAGAACCCCCTTAAGTGGTAAATGGAAATCAAAAAACAAAGACATGCTATTTTGTTTCAATAAAGTCAGCATCTGCTTGCCAGCTACAAACCAGAAATCCTTCATTTACATGAGTTGCATAGGAGCAGGATTGTTTTTCTTCTCTACATGGCAGCAAAGCAGCAGAGTCTGGAAGCCAGAGGCCTATGTCAAAAACTGTGGGTTTGGCTTTGTTTCCAAGTCTCTCTTCAAACTGAAGATAACTTAAGGCCAAATTACAGTCTTTATTGGATTTTTATAGGATAAAATCTTTATATATCATATTTTAATTATTGTTGTTATTATTTTTAACCAACTCCTTTTTTTTTCTTCTGCTGGTAGAAAACAGTGGTTGAAAGATTTCCTCTGAAATATCTTTTGATGTCTCAGGGTCTGGATTAATCCTCTCTCATTTCAGACATTTGCCTAAAGCACTAAGTACTCTACTTTTAATCAGTGGATACTATCTGTCTTTTGAGTAATTCTGAAATATCTTCTGTCGATTGCAGATAAAATTGTGTTTGAATATATATATAATTCCACTGTCCTGTTTTGGGTAGGATGAAACTAAAAGCAAGATTGCATGGCAAGACTTTCAGCTTTTGGTATTCTAAACAAATCCAAGTTCTAACTGAAGGATGAGGAGAACAACCACAACTGTTGGATATTGGTGTTTCTTTGTTTGGGGCTTTTTTAAGTTTGTTTGAGTATACCTCAGCCATATACTTCTCCCAACATCTCAAAAGATCCAGGAATGCTCTCGTGTCTTTCCCTTCTAACCAGTTCCAGGGATGTTTGCCATACCCACATACAGCAAAAGTTGCTCTACATTGTAGCCTGATGATAGCTAACTAAATGTTTTATTTCAGTAAGACCACCTCCAATGGAAGTAACTAATTGCAGCATTTCAAAAGCCTGTCTTGGCCCAGAAGCTTAGAGCAAACTATGGTGTCATGAGTAATATTTTATTTCAGGTCAGCATACATGTCTTTCTGTGATGGATCTTCTAGAAATTACAAGGAATAACTGAGAAAATATTTGATTAAATTGTCCATCAGAATAGAAGAGGCTGATGGGACCCAGCTGGACTGGCATCCAAACCAAAGAGTTCACATCTGCTCCAATGGTGTGAATGACTGCTCCAAAGAAGGATAACAAATGTAATGCTCATTTACTGGAGCTGAGTGAAAAAGGATGTCTGCAAACAACACCAGAAGAACAACAGAAACAGCAAGGAAATCAAGTTATTCACTGGATTTCACAGAAACACTTCATAATAAAATTGAGATTTATGCTAATTTTTGCTTTAAAGTGTTTTTAGTTTGACTGCAGCTACTTTTTCAATCACTCAATGAACAAGTTTGCATTCACTCATCACATAAGATAGAATTCCTAGTCCCAAAGGAAAACCCAGGAGAGAAACCCTGTATTTTTCTCCATATGCAGCAATTCCCTCTAAGCCTGATCTGGCAGTCTCCAATGCTACAGCTCACTGATGGTCCTTCTGTCCACTCCCCAGGTCTGGACCACAGAACCATAAAGACTGGAAAAGACCTCTAAGATCAACAAGTCCAATTGTCAACCCAGCAGCACCAGCACCATGTTCACTACTAAACATGTCCTCAAGTGCCATCTCCACACATGTTTTGAACACTTCTAGGGATGGTGAGTCCACCACTTCCCTGGGCACTCTGTTTCAACGCTTTAGAATTCTTTTGATGAAGACATTCGTTTAGATTTCCTAAAATCTAATCAAAGTCTCCCTTGGTGCAAGTTGAGGTCATTTAATCTCATTCTGTCACTTGTTACCTGGAAGTAAAGGCTCACCCCCACCTTGCAACAACCTCCCTTCAGGTATTTGTAGTGATAAGGTCTTCCCTGAGCCTCCTTTTCTCCAGCCTAAACAACACAGGTCCCTCAGCTCCTCCTCATAAGACTTGTGCTCCAAGAACAGAGGACACTGCGCTGTCAGTATCTCTCATGGAAAGGCAGAAACAGAATGACAAGGAACAGGAGCACCCCTGTGGAAGGAGTTGGGGAAGGGCTGCCACAAGGAGATGTGAATGCAGCAGCAGCATGAGAGTGTGGGCAGGCAGCCCGGCCAGGGCTCCCCAACACACCAGTACACTCCGGAGGGAGGGAAGACCCCACATGGACTCTTACAGCACAGACGGAGCACTTAGGGCTGCTCTCTGGTGCTCTCACTGTCATGACCTTCTCACGTTTCTCTTCAGAGTCCTTGGGATCTTGTAGAGTTTTTGCAGTAATTCTTTTTTATTTTTCCTGTCTCCTTGCAGCATCTCTTCCTAATCCCCTGCCATCGCTTCCTCCCTTAGGTTTATAATTCTATATGTTATACCCTCAGAGGGGTTTTTCCCCTCTTCTTATGAGCCAATTAATGCATCCTCTTGGGATTTCCATTTTCTTCTCAACAAGACAGATCATATGTAAAACAATCCATGAAAAGAATAATTTTAAATGCTGTCACCAGACCAGCTGCTTCCATGTTTTCTTCCTATGCTGTAAACTTGTAGCAAATAGAGTGAATACACATGGAATACATTTATGCTCTGTGTATCCCTATTTCAGAAGGGGACCATTTTCACACAAGTATTCCTTTAAGATGATCCCATAAGTTAACAGTAATAAAAAGCCAACCAAATTTAAAAAAAAAAATCCAGTCAGGTTTCTTTCCATATGCTAGTTAAAAGAAATATTTATTTGCTATGTGTCTGTATATCCATTTTTGCAGTCATTGCAGTAGATGTTTTGTATATAACCTCAGCTCTCTGGTTTGGATTTGCAACATCATGTCCTGGGAGATGACTTCCTCAATGGCTCTAGCCATGAGTTATAAATGTCTACCCAATTACCAGGATTAGGATTGCCTAGGGACATTGCAGAGCCTACATCACAGGTTGGACATGTCTGTCTACAAGACTTAGGCACAACAATGTACTGGCAGAGTGACATATACCAAATCTCAGCATTCTTTGCCTATTCCTTCAACTAACAGAATTTTTCGTGCTTCTCTGTACGGGGATATTCAAATTCCATACAAAGTCATCACTGCCTGCTTGAGTTTTCAAAAGGACCCATCAGTAGGTGTTGCAAGCAAATGCAAGGCAAGATGGAAGCCTGATATCCTCAGATTTATAACTATCCTATTTTTACATAGAAACAACGGCAAAAGTGGAAGGAGAAATTATTCCAACCTTAGTTTCAGTACAAACCTCCTATAGCAAGCTTAATCAATTATAGCTAATTGAAAACACTAATTTATTCCCATGTCCTACTTCCCCTCAACCAACCTAAGTGGCTAAAATAAAAAATGTGGTGGGAGGAGGCAACTTTCATTTAAAAAAAAAACTTTTAAATTTAAATAAATAAAATATTTTAAAAATACTGATATAAATTGCAGTGTTTAAAACTATCCATTTGCAGATCTCTTTCAGTGGTTCTGTGCAAAGAAGTAGAAAACAAGGGCCTGGTTAGTCATCATGACTGTAAAGCAGTTCCAATTGTTTATTATTGTTGATGTCATGACTAGAAGTTTAAAAAGGTTCAACCAGAGGCTGAAATTGGAGCAAAACTTCAAAACATTTTGACTTTTTAAGTCAGAATTTAAAGACTGGGTTTGCCATTCCCTGAGAGAGACAGACAGACAGACTCTGAGAAATGGTAACTGGAGAAATAAAACAAAACACAAAACCATACCACTTTCTATGTCAGAAGACATAAGGGAGCTTCCTTATTTTGGTCACTTCCTCTTCTCTCTTTCTCACTAACAGACACACACATATGCACAGTATACATACACCCCCAGATGGCTCCTGAGCCTGTAATCCTCTGCTGAAAATCTTTCTTGCTGCTTTAATGAGCTGAATTCTCTTTGGAATGAAAGAGATTAAATAATTCCAGCACAACAGAGCAGTCAAGCCTGAGGCAGAAATGAATGGCCAGGGCAGGATTATGATAAATAAAAAAATAAACAGGGATGCAGAAGCAGTGTCAAATCAAAACTTTGATCAAAATATAGTTCTTGCGTGTCCCTGTTTCCAGCTGGGCATTAAATCAGTTGAGTTCTGCTTGGGCTCAGGGATCTCTTAGAGACTGTCCTGTGAGGTCAGAGGTAAAAGGCTGACAAAAAAGGAAATTTCACAAGAAAAAGCCTAATCACAGAAGTCTGTCCTTTTTCACTCACAAAAGAGGACAACAGAAAAGAATCAAAGACCAAACTATTTTGGGAACAGATTGAAAAAGAGGAGTACTAAAATTGAATTAACACTACGGCTTATTTTGTTGCCCTTGCTTTTCTTGCTCGTGAGAAAACCTGGACTGCAAGGCCCAAACATTCACGAGTAAGAAAAGCAAGGGCAACATATTTAAATTTTTAGTGTTTGGAAAACAATATATAACCTAGCACCATACAACACAAAGGAATTAGGGAACAGTTGGTTCTGCTTAATCAGGATTACATGAACTTTTCATTTCTAAGTTTTATAATTCTTTAGTTCATGACTGGGACCATTTGTTTCTTTTGCAGTGCTATTAGGGAAGGTGCTGCAGCACTACAAATAATAATAATGAGATCATGATTCCCACTAATCTGATCAGGGCTATCAAATCTAGTTCCCCAGTACAGACTGTAACCACACAGCAGAATTTAGACCATCCCACAACTTCACCAAAAACAAACACCATCCACCCTGTAATAAGTTTAAAGCCTTTCACATACAAAATAAGAAACCTCAAGAAAAGCAATTATGTCACAGAAAGGGGAAAGATTCCTACAATAGCAAGCAATTACGTTTGTGAAAGTGTCTAGAGATCAAGGGAGTGCCTAGAGCTGCATCATTACAGCTGCAGCACTTAGGCTGATGTTTTCAGACTGCTTCTACCAGAAAAAGATAATCGGCTGGCTGGGAGACCACCAGCTGAACCAGAGACCCAAGTAACTGCAAGCACCAGAAAGTGCTCAAAACCAGAACACAACAAAACAAAATAAAGCAAAACAACCCCAAGCAACAATTCTTTTGCTAGGAAAAAAAATTAACCATCAGTTTAACACTGAGTACATGAGAAAGACATATCACTGACTCATCTGAGACTGTAAATGAAGCAAACGAAGAAAATATCCAGAAGTCAACATAAGGAATAAACAAAACAGAGCAGGAAGGATGGCCCTTGTAGATGGCTACTGGATAACAAGGGTCAGTGTTTGTTGGCAAATTATATGACCTACTACACAATCTGTTTCCATGCCTCCCCTGAGGGCATGAATGAATCCAAAAACCCGAAGTCTTAAATGTGTTATGGAGTTGATTATGGAAAATTGCATTAAATGTTCATAGAATTCCCTCCATGTCAAGACCAACCGCCTAATAGTACCGGTGCTATATGACTATTATTCATATTTTAAAGGCCACATAAATGGACATATGGTTGGTGGGGCAGAAATTCAATCAACTTTGTCTAGATTCAGTGATCTAAATAACTCCTGAGAAGTTAGAAACACTGCTTTAATCTGTAATTTGGGCCAAAACAAAAACATTCAATAAATTCCCCTTACACTTTGAAGAAGCTTTATTTTAATTCAAACAAAAAAACCCAAACAAACAAAAAAAACTGAGGAGCAACCTTGAAGAGCATATCAACACATTCAAGAGTCTAGGCCTCTCAATGTCCTTGGTCTAACCAAAAGATAAAAATCAGGATACATATCCTTTTATCTACAAAAAACTCATAGGAGATGAAGAGTATGATTTCAAACTTTTAATTATTTGCAAGCAGTCTACATCCAGATCCTTCAGATACATCTGAAAATAGTTTAGAATTTCTAGTATGCACCACCAAGAATGCTGCCCATGAAAATATATTTCTTCTTTATCAGTTCTGATAATGATTCAGCCTAACAAGTGATGCAGTTTGGGAAGCCACAGTTTAAAACAAAATAAAGAAAAACAAAACAAAACCAAAAAAAAAAAAAGGTAAAACTCCTCTGATTCCAAAACACTAAACCCAGTAAATAAAAAACCCCTACTACAAATATGGTTATGATGGACAGAATAAAAGTTGCATGGATGACATACAACATATCATGGACTTATATATGCTGCAGTTAGTTAGGGAAAAGTTTTCTAATTAAAAGCACAGGGAAGTAATGGAATAAAATGCACACTCTAGATCTTAAAAGGTTACATCTATAAGTGTAAACATCTGTTAACTTGTTTAAAAGCCAACTTAATTAAATTAGCACAAATTCCTCTGTGGCATTTCATTGCGTTAAACTAAAATCACAGATTCCTTGGACTGGAAGAGGTCTCAAGAGGTCTAGTCCATTCCCTGTTCACAGGCAGGATCAGCTCATCTCACATCATCCCTGACAGATGTTTATCTATCCTGTTTTTAAAAGACCACCAAGAATGGAGAGTTTATAACATCTTTAGACAATCCCTTTACTATGAGATCTTAGCTAATCTACATAGCACAATATTACACAGCCATGGCAAACTAGGGACATTCACAGACACCAAAGTGATAAAAAAGCAATATATTAAGCCATGATAATTACTTTTAATCATGTGAACATATATCATCTCTTAACAAATTATTGTGCATTAGCTGACAGATGGTAATGACTCAAGTACACACACTACTACATAAATGTGAAGTGAAATAAAATGTGAAGTTAAGCTTTTTACTTCCATTTACCAGGGGCTAAAACCATGCATGTGATTAATTACTCTTTCTCAACTGGCAGCCATTGAAGTCAGGATAAATCTGTATATTCTGTATGTTCAAAGGTTATTTACATAAGTTAATTTAAATATTGTTGTTTGAGAAGAACATTATTCTTGTTAGAGTGTTACACTTTCCTTTTCCTGCCTATTTACCTGTCTAAGTCTAAGGGAACCAACCAGGCTTTGATAAAGATACAGAAGAAATATATCCAACCAACAATAGCAAATAAAACTCCTTGACTTTTCCAAAACTATTTCCCACACTTTTGACACAGTCATCAGTACCAGCAAATTAACATCTGCTCTTACCTCTGCATTTAGCAGAGAAAAAAGTTATGCTGGAGAATTATAGAACTTTAGAATAGCCCAGGTTGAAAAGGACCTTGAAAGATTAGTTCATCAACTTTCTGTGGAAAAATGTGCCTAGATGAAATTATCTAGTAGCTGCTCAAGAGTATATTGAAAATCTCTGGCAAAGGAGGCTCTACCACATCTCTGGGGAGGTTATTCCAGAGGCTGTTCTCACTGTAAAAAATTCCTGTGATACATGAACATGAAAGCACTCTTCCCCTCAAGCATCCTTCTCTTGAGTTTGCATGTAGCTCACTTTGCAGCTGCATTAGTGCAGCACAACAGGTATGCTGCTACCATGCATGTTTTGGCTACAAAACAACATAGAAAGCATCTTAAATATTTGTTGTGTTGAGTAAAATCTCTTGCCCCCTCTTGCCTCTGCAACTAACAGCTGTGCATGCTCCCAATGCCTACACTTCCCTCCGCTCAACATTTTGGATGAGAACATAAGCATAAAAGATGTTTCATCACATTGAGGTGTACTGCCAAAGGCAACTTCAGAGACAATCCTGAAAAGTGGCATTGTCCTAAAAAGTCAATATTCCTTTGAATAATTTTAAGGTATATCAAAAAGTCATTAATTCCTCTCCCTTAAAACTGGACTTATGACACATTTTGCCTCTTCCCACTATCAAAAATTATTTCATACAAAATAATGATCAGTAGTGATACTGATTTGTTAGACAGAAAGACACCTGAGACATACTACATTAGTTGGTGGTGAATTTCTATAACTCTAATGAATGAGTAAAGAAATAGCCTTATTTTCCTCCAAAAGACTAAGAGTCATAAAATTAATATTTTACAAATAATTTTATTTTTTCAGGTCTTTTAACACCTACTTTTACCAGGACATAAATTCTAAAAATTAGGATAATAAACTTACTGTGTAAAAGAACAGGGTGAAAAATTTATNATAATAAACTTACTGTGTAAAAGATCAGGGTGAAAAATTTATTAGAATATTTTATATTTTTTGAAATACTTAGTAAACAATTTTTAAGAAACTTCCAGAATATTAAAATTCAGTTATCACACTAAAAATTCCATCTTCTAATTTTAGAATTTTGAAAGTTACATTAAAATAGAGAATTTTTTTTTTAATGTTGTAAATGTCTTTTCATTCAGATCACACATTTTGAGGGATAGGATAGGGAGATTGTTTTTTTAACAGAAACACCTTAGGCAATTGCACTGGATGTTCATCAATGCTAGCAATAACATTCAAATCCATTAAATTAAAAAAAAAAAAAAAAAAAAGAAAAAAAAAGGGAAAAGATTCATCCTGGATAGATGGATTTGGGTATATATCAGGAACTTTGCCAGAGTTTGGTGGGGGATATTTTGTTCTGTGAAACAGACAATTGGATACTGAACCTTTGACAGAAAAAAACCTCTAAAACATCTACCAGGCTAATGAATTGAATACAAAATATGGACCTTGCCTTGGTTTTTCAGAACCGAAGTGGATTTGAAATTATTGAGCTCTAGAACAAAACATACCATCATTAATGAGCTGTGCATTTGTAATGTTCATGAGGTAACACACAAAGACTAATGTGATGAAATTTTAAGCTGCAGATAAGTGTTCCCAAGTCATTCATTATCTGAACATCTGGATACACACGTCATGATCAACTGAAAATCTGTTTTAGCAAATCTGTCACGGAGGTGTACATTTGTGATTTTTTTCTGATTACTGGAAATCATCAGAATGAATCTAATCAATAATCCCCGGAAATGCAGAAGCCAGATATTTCAGCAGGCCAGCAGCAGGGGGAACTACCAGGCAGAAGACCAAAGGAATGCAGACAGGACCAGTTTAAAGTCAGGGAGAGGGGAGATATATTTTTGGGCTTGTGAACTGATGAGCAGGCAACATATGCCTTTTAATTGTCACTATCTAGTTTTAACACAGAAACGCAGTTCTGGATTCTTATTCCAAATAAGCTCTAAAACATATATCCCTTGTATTCATGTAAGGTATCTTACAAACATATTCCAAACATGTTAGTATAGTGCACTATATGTAAAAAAAATGTGTTTTCTGATGATTACATTTTTCTCTTTGTGTCACATGGAAATGTGATAGTTTGTTAGTAATCCATAACTGACTTAAGTGGTTTAATCATCCTGCTTTATGGTTGTTCAAGAGTAGTAAAAGAAGTACAATACTTTCCAATAGGAGGTATATATTAAATTGAGGAGGTTTTATTGTCAATGCCACAAGCCAGGCCATTTTATATAAGCTTCTGGAAGACAAAATCACTGCTCCCCAGCAGAAGCAGACTCTTCACACAAATGATTTATCAGCTAGGTTACACTTTGGTGGGAGTTAAAATTATCTCACTCCAAATCTGAACATGATTCTGTATGCATTTACTGTGGGATCACGTGGAATAGTTACTTCATTGACCTCTCTGCTTGCTGATGTTGACCAGAAATTCTGGCCCTTTGCCTTTTATCTTCTCTCTCATAGTTAGGACATTCCAGAAAATCATATCAGACTGTGGATGTTGTGAAGAGCAACTGATGTGACAGATCCTTATTTGAACATAAGCTGGTGTTCCCACCTCTTCAGTTGTTTTCCTTTTTACATAACTTCTGTCAATAAGCAGCCTTAAAACAGGTTTTCTACAGAAATACTAATTTTGCCCTAATTAAAACACTAAAGATTTCACTTTTAGACATATCTGATGGCAAAAAAAAACACAAAAAGCCCAAGAATTGTAGGAAAAAACCCAACAACTTTTTTTTTCCTTTTTTTTTTTTTTTTTTACAGCCATAAAGACTTTCTGGCTTTCCTCAGTGGAATATGAAAAGCCACTCACTCCTATGAGTTATTATTAGGGTAAGGTATCCATTTACTGATTCTTTTTGCATGGATAATCAGTGTTATATTCCCAAAATTACATGTATTCCCATTTTTTCCAGTTCACAGAAAGGTCCAAGCCACCACTTCATTCACAGTCATCTGTTATTCCCCTTCCATATGACAGCACTTGAGCAAGAGGGGGGGAAGTAAAAGTAGCCTAAACCCAGCTTTGATGAGAACTACTTGGATGTTTGCACTTTCAAGCAAGCTCGCTGCTTTTTTCGGTCAATAGGTCACAATTCTAATGCAGATTATTCATGTGAGCTATCGCCAGAAGAATGAAGAGGTTGTTCTTTATACAGAGGTTTCATGTTGATTCACAGAGCATTCCCTTCTGTTCCACAACCTCCTTGAGCTTCCTTTGCTATCAACAGCTTTTCAGACTAGTGAAGCAGAAAAAGAAATTTAGGAGCCAGAACACCAGGTTCATGACATTAACTTGCCACTCTTCTCTCCCCATTTCCCAAGATTCTTAAGAGTAAAACAAAATTATATTTCTTGGACCCAAAAAAGAATGAATGGTCAGAGTGCTTTAAAAGAATCTTCTGGGAAACATCTGTAAAATAATAGGAAAACAACTGCCTGACTTCATTTTCATTTTTTTCCTTTTAAAGGAAAACCTTATTTTATGAAGATATAAACACCACTGAAAAAAACCTCTTCAGCTTCTTCACTTTTTCTGAGACATTTGGATCTGTTGAAATAAATTCTGGTTGACAGACAAGAGAAATACATATGCTTTTGGTTGTAAGAGTAAAGTATATTGGCAAATATCTTGTTGTCCTGCTATATCAAAAAAAATACAATGAAAGCTACAAACCGTAACCTTTAAGTAAAAAAAAAAAAACCAAACTGTTGTTTATTACCTTTACTTACAAATATATCAGGCCCAAGGGCCCTACAATTAACTAGGGCAAACTGCAGATAGCTGAGGAAGACCCTGATGGGGCAAGAAGTACATCAAACTCCCAGAACGGCCTTCCAGTCTTTGCTACTTTCAGGCACAAAAGCTTCCTGAAATCGTACTGCTTTCTTTGAATTTAAGTGCTAAGATGGATTTTCTTCCATAAGTTACCTTGATCAAATTTGTGGCATAAAATGACATCTCCAATGTCCCATGGTAAGGAGTTTGGAAGAGTTATTGCTCCCTTCGTGAATTATTACCTCACCTGTAAAGCTGATTCAATATTCCCTAACTCCTCTAGTGAGCAAGTTCCTAAACTGTTGTTCCCAGACCACCCTCCTCATAGTGTTTACACCTCTATGGCCTTCTGTCATTTCTCTCCAGGATGAAGTCCTGGGATCTAGTCCTGGACCATCCTTGTTTCCCTCCTCCTTTTCCAGCCATAACAAACAATTTTGAAAACTAAACAATATGAAATGTATAGTAAATAAATAAAAAAAGGTATTTCCTAATTAGAAGAGATTCTGATTTATAGAACATTTAGTACTTTCACTTTAAGTCTACTAACTTTTGTTTGCTTTTCCCCAGGCCTCCCTGAGAAGCAGTGAAGTAATGCTTTTGTAGCCTATTTTTGGCCCAAATCCTATTCCCAGGCACCAAAACAGATCGTCCTAGAGATGAGCACAGAGCACTCAGGATTTAGATAGTTTCTTCATTTTGTTTTAAATTTGACAGGATCAAACTTTGTTTGATTCTTATTTTATTCTTTGGTATCAGCAAGTAATTCTGCGACTCTCTTCACTCATCCTTTAAGATTCTAAATCCTTGGGTATCATCAGGAAATTTTGATGCTCCACTGGTACTCAAACCAGTTACTAAGACATTGAGCACTGTAGATCCCAGCACATACTCCAGAAATACTGCAATTAAACTCTGAATTTTTCATAGTTTTCCAGCTTTTAAAACATTTTTATCTTTGTAAGGGTATTATCTCCTGTATTGCAGGAACTTAGACCCTTTGGTTTTCATTAGTGTGTCAACAGCATTAAGAAAACCACAGAAGATGTATTAGCCAAGTCTCCTTTGTATGTTCATGACTTCTGCTGTAATTTCTTTAAAGAAGTCCAAGCATTTAAATGTTGTGTTTACAAATACCATTTTTGCCTTTTACTAGTAGCCTGCTCACAGAAAGAGAGAACATTCAGCAATACAAATTGAACCCAGACCTTTCTTTGCCAAAAGTTAAATGTCTTTTGACTTCATCAGTTTAGTCAGAGTTGTAAGAAAAGAGCAGTGTAATTGGTGTGAATATAATAAAAATGACAAGATGTTGGCAGCTGGTCCATGTAGGGTATTTGACTGAATGAGCAGCTCTCATGCTGCACTCATTTTCATTTGGTCTTCATTTTGTATTTCCAGTCCCATGTCAATATAAAGATACAAAACCTCATTCACACCTTTGATTGCTTCTGATGACTTCTCATAAATAAAGTCTCAAAGATGTAAAATGAGTATGTGATTGACATAACGACAAACAAAAGACAAGGCACCACTGAGAGAATTTTTCAAGAAAGAACAATAAATGGAAATCAGTTTTTCTTGGCTTCCTTGATGACAGTGACATTTCAATACAGTCATCAGGATGCTAACAAAATTATAATTTGGAAACAAAACCTCAATCAAAATAAAAGGTGAATACAAGCAAAGTGGGAATCAAAGACTGAAAAATGATCATGTAAGATGCAAGAATCCCCCTCACTGCGTGACTGGAAGCCTGAATAACCCTGAATAAGCTACTCATCCCATATGCAATCCATAATATTTAGATTTTTTGTAAAAGGTCTCGAATGGAATTTCTTTCATGAAAAAGATTATTTACATATAAATAAAAAGAATGCACCTTCAAAAAAGTGGTCACAGTTCTATGTAAGTCCTCAAAAGGAAGACTGATGTGGCTTTATGTCCCAGAATGAGCAGTTTGTGTCTCTACTAAGAGAGTATCACACCAGTTGTTTTCTGCACCAGTCAAAGCACGAAATGTAAACTTGGCTGACCTACTTTTGAGAAGTTACTCATCCTGGAATGTGTTCCTTAGTAGCCTTATTTATTCCTAGTAAAAGCCAGTGAAATATATTAAATACAAATCACTGGCATAACAATTAGTCTGTTTCCTCAGAACACTTCTCCTACTTGCATTCTACAGCAGAGAATTTGGCACTCTTCTTCCTCACCCCACATCACTAGTTGCCTTTATCTCCTTCAGATGTACAAGCAGTGTAACTTACCTCTTTGGCTGTATCTCCAAGAGAGAAGAAATCCTAAAAGGATTCCTGAAACAGCTCCTTCAATTCCCTTCAGCTTTATTTTTTAGTAGAAATAAAATCCAAAGTTTCAAATTTGAAAATTCAAACAACTTTATGATTCCCAACATTTCACTTCTACCCCAAATGGAAAATATGCCCCAGTGCTGATCTAAACTCAGGATACCCCCAGCTTTTGGAGATGACAGCAGCAGGGGGTGTTACTCTGTTTTATCAGTCATATTAAATCCCAGTCATCTATCCTAACTGCAGCACCTCTGTTGTTAATGGTCAGCAGGGAGGTCTGTTATCAGCTGAAGGGAAGGATGGCTCACAGAGACCAGATTAGCCTGACTGCCATGCTCTGCTGAGAGATATGGTGAGGCTGTGATGTTAATAAGGGGGCTCTGTTTCATCCCACCACAATCCCACCTGCTTGAGTTCTCCCTATGCTCTAAATCCTATTCTTCATCCCCTCAAGGTCTCACAGATCTTCTTTGCCACCTTTGCTCAGCTAAGGAGTTTTTAGCTGGCTTTACTCTCAGTGATTACAAAGTTTGGATTTTGGTAGTTCAAGCCTACACAGGTTCTGTCCCTGTTCAGTCCTGCTTTTTCTGCTCCCCTGCACATACATTACAGGTAATTAAAACTCTAACAAGGTCAGAATTTGATATAATATCATTGAAAGGAGAGATAATAGGTTAACCAATCTCTCTATCTTCTTCCTTTTTTATCAGCCCACCTTAGATGTTGTTAGTTATACATTAACTGCTTGCTATGTGAAGCACAAATGAAACATCTGGCAGTTGATTTAATGCAGTATTTTTAAACCCAGGAATTCTACACAACCAATCTGCCCACTGAATTCAAATGACAGAAGAGTATTTGTCAAGGAGGGTACTTATATGCTTGTGTAGACATCTGAAAAAGGTAAGTTTCTTCAAATTACATGTTACTGTTACAGGGACTGAAAGCAACTATGAATAGTGGCATTCCAAGGGTATGGAAGAAATGAAAAATATACCTGCAAGAGTCTGTGTAGAATATAGTTTTACCAGCATTAAGTTTTAGTAAAACTTAATAATACATGAATTGTAAACTGTCCACTGAAGGCACTAAAGTCAGAAGATATCATATATCAATTAGTAGATAAATTAATGAAATTATTATATTGGAAATCAGCTGAAATGATGAGCAACTATAGATATGAAATTATTTTGAAATTAAAGGGAGAACCCACCCCCAAAAAAATTAAAATTTGCATTTTGCCAGCTCTTTTTTGCATCTGTCAAATTCCAATAGTCTCATAGTCCATATCCAGTGCAGCAAAAGCTGATCAAGGTCAAGGTCAAGCAGTTTCTGCTCAGTGTGGTAATTCTATAATGCATTCAAGAGAAATTCTACAGTAGTTCTCGGAAATGATAATTTACACTTTTTAAGAAATTGCTTATAGGTTGCAAGTGCTATGTACACTTTAAAGTTCCCACAGTGGGTAGAAATGTTCAGTTTTCAATTAATGTTGCTGGGATACAAAAGTTAAGTTGTATGTGCCAGCAGTTACTGCACAATTATTTTCAAAAGTGACGATGACCAATTTTGTATAATTGATGCCTTACATACCTCAGAGGAAGCACTGTCTTATTAGAATGTCATAAATCCAAAGCATAGTTCAGCCTCTAAATATACTCTTAACATTTTCTATTGCATTTTTTTATTGAGTTACTGTAGCTTTGTGTTCCCAAACCATAGGATTTCTTATACACGCACAACTACATAAACCAGCCCCACATACAAAGTAAAAATTTTAATATCAATAAAATCATAACTTCAGTATTTGAAATCATGACCAAAACCCACTTAATCATTCAAGCTTCCTAACTTATAGCAAAGGAGTGTCTCAGCAACAGAAGCTTTTGAAGAAGGCAGAAAACAAAATTTTTCAGTACTATACATTAAATAAAGGAAATCTCATTCATGGAAAGATGTGAATATGAGTGGCAAACACTGACAAGCCTCAGACATTATCGTTGCTTGCACAGAAGACATATTTGGCATCAGGCAATACAAAATACAAGGTTTCTTGCTATTGCTGATGTTGCGTTTCTGCTTGTCCTGCTTTTATTGCCATTTGTCTGCACTTCATTCCTTCATGCTGATTTTCAGACTATTTAATAATACTGATTTTCATAGCTTCTAATTGTTAGATGTGAAACAGAAAGCATTATTCAAAAAGAAAGGACAACATTCACCCTCAGCTTACCATCAGGAGCTCATTGCATTATACAGTATTTCTCTTATCAAGGAAAGGAAAAATAAACAGTAGAAGAGTAGCAAAAGAGCTTGTTGCTACTACTATGGAGTCCAAGTAAATGGAAAATACACAGTGTAAGAGAGAAATGCGTTCTCTTGTTGGTTAAGATAAGCTTGCACCATATTTCTTTATTTGTTAGTGGCAGCAAAAAATTAGGGGTTATCCTAAGTTATTCAAGCCTGAGTCAGTTAACCAAGCTAGTAACAGGGCACGATGCAGAATTTAAAAAAACAGGGGAGGCATGGGGGAGTAGGAGGAAGAAAACCTCCTATTTGTGTAAAGTCATAAACTGGACTAAACTCATTCATTGTTCCATTAGATTTTTCCAACATCTTCAGGGCCTCTGCTAGAGAACAGTGGCAGACAATATCTTGCCCTGCAAATTTAGTACAACCAGAAAAAACAAGCGGTTAAACAGCCTGAGAGGTAAAAGAGCTGGGGACTGCAGGGTGCACAAATTCAGCACATCTCTGAAAGAACATCTGCCAGCAAGAATCCTTCCAGGAGCACAACAGTAAGAAGCAAACTCCTTCAGATGCACTGGCAGCACTCCCTCACTGCTGAGCCCACATTGGCACAGATCAATGCAGAGCAATTTCACTGTCTTGTGACAAATTATGTCAAGGCCTTTTATTTTGCTAATCAGTTCTCTATGTCTGTTTTAGTAACTTTATCTGCTATGCTGAAATGGAAATTTTGTTTCTCAATTACTGTTAATTTTTACTTGGAACATCTCTGCCAGCACTTTTGATCCAGGTGGAAAGAGGCAACCACTCTAAAGGGTGACCTCAATCTATCAGGAAACCAACTTATTTTTAGACTGTGATTGTTAGCTGTGCAAATGATATGGCAAGTTGAGCTTGCAGTTTCCCAAAGAATCAATCAGAGAATCATGCACTAGCAAAGCAGCATAATGTTAAGACATCCCCTTGGCAACAAGATGACTACCAAACTAAAAGGCAAAGAAACAAACACATGTACAGAAAAAAACCCCATCTTGTGCATGCTCTCATCCAGCTTTAAAATAGTGAAATAATTCAAAACTCTAGGCATTAAGAAAAGTAGTCACCTGTAGCAAGCAACAGCCCTGTGAGGTAAAATGCTTAGGTAATATAGCAGCAGTACATCAGCAGGCAACACGAAGTCACTCCAGTGAAGTCATTATGTAAGATATTCAGGGGCAAAATGCCACCTCCAGTACGTCTCTAAACTCTGTTATAAAGAGCATGACTCCTATGCTTGGGCTATGGCTACTCAACCTTGCTTACCCAGAGGTCACACATGACCACAGTCCCCACTTCCTCCGACAGCTGCCATGAGCCCTCAGTTCCCTGATCATCTCTGCAAGGTGAACCACACATAAAACATGCTGCTTGTCATGTCTCAAGAGGGGAAAGGAAAACAAATTAATGTTTAAATATGAGGGAACTCCCCATGACAGCACACAGGGCTCAGAGCTGTGGATGGCCTCTGATGGTTTCTCCTTCAGGGGCACGATACATAAGCTACCAAAGCACTGCACCCTCTCTCATCAGCCAGATGAGGTTTAGCCTTCAGGTCACTGTCTTGGAAAGTGCCAGAGAAGAGAGAGCAGCGAGATATTGTAAAGGCCCAATTCCACATCAGTCTGTGATAAAGCTATGGTGTCAGTACAATTGTCCTCCTGGGCCTCTGAGATTTTTGTTCCATAAAGAGCAGAAATCACCTACAGAGTATAAATAAATGGAAAGAAACATATATCATCAAGTCTCCTAGATCTTTGTATTTGCACATATTTTCTTGCCCATTGGTGGGCAAGGATCCTCTCAGGAGACCTGCTTCTTACCATAGGGGTGAAACACAGCATCTGTTAGGCCAACCAAGCACCGTTCTTCTTTCAAGGAAGGTAACTGCAATGCCATTTCCAAATCACAGTGTGCTGTCAGAAGAGCATAGCAAAAAATTTCACCTTTGTTTCTTGTTTCCCCTACTTTTTGCACTTGTCAACTGCATGGGGCAATGGGTTTCCCACAACATCAGCAGCTATTCATTAAGACAATTTAAATACAGGCTGGTGCAGCAGAAAATGCAGGAGCTGTGCAACAAGTACTAGTGTTTATACCACCTGAGTCATGGGCTAAAATAAGTTTCAAGGAAGGAAGCCACAAAGGCTTTATGATAAATTCCCTACACAGACACACATTTAAAAAAAAAAAAAAAAACGTATCCTGTTCAGCTAAGTTGAACAGTGACTTGGCACCAACCTGATCCTGAAGCAGTGATATTTGTTCCTCAACAGGATGGCATCTCAAGGACAAATCTTTCCTAACGTCAGTGGAAAGAGGGACAGATGCAGAAAAATTCTGTGTCTCTGCTTTCTCCTGTTCAGTCTTAAGCATTCAAAAGCTGTTGAAAAAAACTCCTCTGATTTTCATATCTGCACCACCTAAACTTAATTTTTTTCTCCGCACCTGCTTTATGGAATGACCTCAGAACCACATGGGGCCACAGTACAGTCCAGGCTCACCCAGATGCATAAACTCTGTTACTAAGGAAAATGGATGCTAAAGTCTCAAAAAGCAAAAAGAAATTATAACAGCAAGCTACAACACAACCCAAAGTCTGAGATGTGTCCTTATTAACAGCATGAGTTCAGCTGCACAGGTACTTATAGTCTGCAGTTTTTTGGTCCATAGCTCACAGTTCTTCCGTCTGAGTTCTCCCTGTTGCTTTGAGTTCTATCCTACCTGTGCTGAAGTCTATAATGAAAAAAGGATATGTCTCAGCTCTTGCTTTCACCATTGTCCTTGTAAATTACTGCACGGAACTAAATACACTGCTAAAGCCTGTAGCACCCTTTACAGAAGAAAAAAAAGAAGAAATGATGCAAAGGGACAGTAAAAACAATGGTGAATGATACAGCTCTCTTCTAACATCTATGTCCACTTAAAGCAAGGGAACATTCCTGCTTTTGACTGTGCTGTCTTATGGATAAAGATCCTTTGTGGAGGTTCTGGCTCCATTACAGTCTATACCCTGAGACACTTTACCATCAGTGCAGTCACTCTGTTCACACCCCAGCAGAGTCTGAGTGCAAACTAATGCTCCTGTAGCACACACTGCCAGGAGAGTATGCCCCCAACTTGAGGGCAGATAGGCTAATCTGACCATCTGTATTTGTGAAAAATATTTTCTTGAAGGAAAGTTGTCCCATTATTTAATTATCTTGGTAAAAGAATCCACTGTTCCCCTCCTCCAATTTCATGCTATGAAGCAAGACTGCTCCATTCATTGTCAGACAGAAAAAGCAATGAGAAAAATTATATCAAATGAGAAAGTTGGGATTCACTTAACACATTAAAAAAAAAAACCGAAACAAGCAACAACCCAACTATAAAACCGGGCAATAAGGAGTACTATGCTTGGTCACTCTGCTTCTCTGAAAGCTAATTCTTTGCTAGCGCATGTGTAACTTGTTAGTAATTTAAATTTTTCTGAATTAGCATATCATTCTGACATTGGCAGATGTCAAGTCACATTGTCAGGCTCTTGTACAAAGGGCTAAAAACTAGTCATATTTGTCAAGCTGTACACAAAACAATCCCATTGCATCAAGTAATTCAGGTGTGAATTGGAAAAGGCACAGAATTAACCTGTGTCTGAAAGCTTTTCTCAAGGAAGTTCACAAAGATGTCATGGCTTTGCTGTATTTCCAACAGGCTACAAAGATATGTTCCTGCCACAGCAACAATTATTTCTGTTTTTCAAGGGTGTTATTTATAATAAAGGAGTATTATTCACTTACACTTTTTTATACCAATTCTTGCTTCCAAAATTTTATTTCTTTTCCTCAGTAAAACCTGCATAGGCATGACAATGTTGCATTTCATCTTTAGAAGTGAAAGTACATTGATTTAAACTCCTGGAAATATTGCAAGGAGAAAGCAGTAAGTCAGAGCAACTGAAGTAACATAAAGGTTGGAAGAATGTATATTTTTCTAATCACAATAACTCCCTTTTGAATAACAAAAAGATGCTCTTACCATAAATTGCCATATACTATATTTAAACTGCCTGTATGTTTTCCCTGACTGTGCCAGGATTTATGTAGGTAACACCAATATCGCAAAGGCTTATTGTATCCTGGATAGCAGAACACTCAAGCAGTAAAGTAATTAATTTAATTTTTCTTACCCGTAGATTCACTGCTTGCATCACATCCCTGGGCTTCTGCTTTCATACTCCATACCTAAATGCTGCTACAGCTTAGTTAGAAACTAAGTGGTCTGTGCACATTGCTGACAAGCCAACGTGGATTCTAGGGAATACGTAAGTCAGCTTGTATGTCCTGTCTCATGGATTATGCCTGCATGGCCTAGGGCACTTATGCAGAATTTTTATTGTCTCAGCAAACAAAAACAAAGATAAAACTGCAGTGTTCCTAAGGAATAAACAACAATTTGCTACCAGCATCTTTTAGCTCAGAGTTCCAGAAAAGCCTGTAAGGTCCTTGAACAAAACATCAGCCTCGGAGAGCATGGAAATTCATCATGCCTGGTAAAAAAAATTCTTGAACAAAACAAAACACAAACCCCTCCTTCAACATAACCAAAGCTCCTGGCGTTAAACATACATGTATATTTTACTTTTTTTTCCCCCAGCCTTAGTAAGGCAAACTTTCACTACTGACAGATACTGCCAGAATTAGGTCCGAAACACCACCGGCATGTTACTGGAAGCAATGAATAACCAGAGGCATCACATCAAAGTTGTCATCTTATACAGAAAGGATTTTCTCTGACCACTTTTGGAAAGTTAAGCATGTCCCAAGAGGCAACAAGCTAAAAAAAAGTTCTTATTGCAGTACTTAAAACATGTTCCCTAGTCTGTGCAAAAGCACACAGGATCTCCGTGCTGTCTAAAGGATGTTCACAAATGCTTTGACATGGAGAGCACTACCTGTACATCCAGGAGGGAAAACTGTGGATATTTTGACAGCATCTGAACTCCCTGGAACCAAAATCAGGTCCATATAAATTTTCATCCACCTGTAACTTTGGTTATCCCAGTTGATACAAAACCATGATCAGGGGAAGTAGAGATGACAAACAAGTGTCAGAGCCTTCATCCAGGCATGAAATGGAAACACTGGCTTCAAGTTCTGCTAGCCTGAAGAGATTCAGGCCCATAGCACCTGTTCCTCAACAGACCTTCCTAGGGCCTGTGCTTTTGATGGCTGATGCATTTTCTGATCCTTTTTTCAAGCAATCAGCCAGAGCTCAGCCCTTGCCTTGAGGATCACTTTACCAGAAGGCTGCAATGCAATACAAGTCATGGGCTCTGCTTCGTAGAGGTTACAATGTCCACTGGAAAAGGGTTAACCCAAACTCTGCTTTCTTAAACTTTCAAGGATTTTGCCTTCGGTTTTACTTGTCTTATGGAAAATGCATATGTAATCCTAGAAACCAAACCTTTCAAAGGCTGTGTACCCTGGCAGAGCTGCCTAAACAAGGGAGTTCAGGGAACTTCTAAAGGAGCAAAATGCAAGAGACACCTGCCTGTGAACTCCAGTCAACAGAGTTATTGAAGATCAAGAAGCACTGCAGTCCTGAGTGAATCTCCAGACCAACCTGCCACATTCCCTATCCATCTGCCTCCAACGCCTTAAATAGGAAGCCTGAACCTTCTCCAAAGACCTCCATTGAGCACAGTCACTGTGGGGTTTACTCTGAGGTTTTTTTGCTTACCTATACTGTTAAAGTTACAACTGCTGAGAAGAAGTGTCTTTTCTCTTTTGCCACATCAAACTAGATTCAAACTGCAAAACTTTCCTTCTTGTAAAAGAAAAGAGAAAAGACGTCTCCCCCCAGAAACAAGCTTTGACAAGTGGGAATGCACTGAACTCCAGCCCCTGCTGCCATCTACAAAGTGATGGTCTAGACATGCAATCAGCCCTATGACAATTCAAGAAAGTATCATCACATGGCAGCATTCATTATTACATCCCAGCCTTAATGGGGTACTATACAAACACAAGGATACAACTCCTTGTTCGCAGTGCAAAGCCACCAGAAGCCACAAGGCATTTAACCTCTGACAACAAAAGCCCTAAGGTAGTTATCAAATTCTGAAACTGCCTTCACCTAATCACATATTTGGCATTACTGAAATCTGGCAGAGGTCAAGTATATCATTATTTCCAGAGTAATTCTCTAGGAAGGATATGCTTCTAATTTTCTCATTTCCAACAGCACAGATAATAGCTACTGGTACCAGCAGAATTCATAAATGTGCTCCACGGCCTGTTTCACTCTTTATTAATATTGACATTTTCTGGCAAAACTCTTTTCCAAGGATTTAAGACTTCAAATCTGGTGAGTTTATAAATTAAGAGATCAAGAATCCATGGATAAAAACAAATCCCCATAAATCTTGCCAAATATACTATGGGATTCCCTAAATGTTTATTTGAGAAAGAGAGATTAATTTAATTTTTCCTCACTAAGAGTCAAAACAACAGAAATAATAACACTGGAAAATATATATTAAAAACAGTTGAAAAAGAAATAAAAAATCTATTTGCGGTTAGCATTATCACTGACAATCCTAGCATGCTAATCAATTTGATATTTAAATTACATAAGGTCAATCATCTTAGAGCAACCTTCTTGATAAAAAAATACTCTGTATACTGGTGTGGAAATAGGAACTAACAAGTAACTTCATGTTCAGATTACAAGAAATCATTAGGCCTAGTAATTAAAATGAAATAACAGATGAATCCAAGTCATTTAAAAAATAGTCTTTAAATATAGTAGCAGAATCCATTTCATGTGCATGTTCATTATCATCAGGAACATTATTTTTTTTGAAAATTGAAAAAAAATGGGTCTAATTTTTTGTCTCCCTTTTATGATAAAGGAATGCATCCAGAATATTCTATTGGAAGAATAACTCCAAACTAAAATCTATTGTCTTTTGTACAAACTTCTGTTGACATATATAATATTTTAAACATATAATGTTTAGAATTTTAAATACAACTGATTAATAAAAGTAAACTGATAACAGAGATCCCCATCTATCAGACCCTCTAAGTTAACCTCAGTAGAATTTGTCTGAGATTTTCATAAGGTTTGAAGCTCTGTAATAGTAAAGACTGACAGTCCAATTGTGACTTGGTTTTGCTTCAAAGTAGGAACAGTTTTACTAAATTACCCTTAGTAGGCTCTTAATTATATTTTGATGAAAGGCATAGTTACAAGAGCATAAGAAATGGTATGTATTACCTGTCTGCCTCAACTCAAAGACCCTCTTTATACCAAGAGCTGCAAGCAGAACTCAAATTAACAGTGCATTTTAAGATACTGAACTACACATTTGTGCACACATGGAAAGACTAAAACAAGCACTAGGCAAGATTATTGGGGGTAAAAAAAGAAAAAGATGACTGAGTATCTTCACAGATTTCTAAGTTTGATTCCTTCTTGGCAGAAGTGCCTGCATATTCTAACTTCAACAAACGTTGCCCTTTTACAATGAAGTCCTTCAGAATAAATGTTTCCATGAAAAGCTCCAGCATCAAGTCACACAGGCAGCAGACACTGACATCTGCTCACAGTTCTTCTACCTGCCAGAGGTAGATTCCTTACTTCTGGTACTGAAGTTTAGCTCTTGCATAACATTTCAGGGGAGGTTGGGAAGGATAGAGCTTGGAGAAGAACTCCTAGTTTCAGCCTACAGCAAGTCAGATTGGGCAGGATCCCAGTTTTTCTCCAAATCATAATGAATTTTTCACTGCCTGTCTCTGTCCCAGTGTTAATATCAGAGCTTACACATCTTAATAACATCTGTTTTACATCTGTTGATCAGAATAAACCACACAAGACTCATCAACCCTCCTATTCTTCTCCCTCCTCCTCCCATCACCCCAGCTGTAATCAGTCCTGTAATTGATCCTGACAGTAATTGACTGGGACAAATTTTTTGAGCTTTCTACCCCCTACTAAAACTTGCCCTAGATCATGTCCATGGGATATGGCCACAACTTTTGCTGTCTGCAATGTCATTGTCCATGAACATTATATTCATGCTGACAATGTTTGAACAGGAGGCCACAGCGTCCCAGCACTAAGAGCTGTACAGATGTATAGATTTATCCATCTCCAAATCAGTCTGTCCCCAAAGGTTTGCACCTTGCACTTGCTGTATTACTTCCAGGACTAAGCACAACAAAATCAACATTACAGTTTTAGCTGGAAAAGTTGTCAGGAAAAAGAAAACAAACAGCTTTCTTTCAGTCAGTGCATGATGGCCAAGCATGACAGCCAGGAGCATCAATAGGAATGCGGCTGCAGGTTCATAAGACACATTCAGCATGCCTGCCATAGCTTCAAAGCTAAAAACAGCAATGAGCAGCTCAGAGCTCCTGTTGAACACGTCAGTGCTTGACCTTCTCAACAGTCATAAAGATGCTGGGGTCTCACTTCGCAGAAACATAGAATCATCAGTTGGGCAAGACTTCTAAGATCAAGTCCAACCATTGACCCAGCACTCCCAAGTCCACCACTAAAACATGTGCCCAGCTGCCACACCTATGTGTCTTTTAAATACTTCAGGGATGGTGATTCCTCCACTTCCCTGGGCAGTCTGTTCCAACACTTCACAACCCTTCCAGTGAAGGGATTTTTCCTAATATCCAATCTAAACCTCCTCTGATGCAACTTGAGGCCATTTCCTCTTGCTCTGTCTCTTGCTATCTGGGAGAAGAGACAAACCTCCACATGGCTATGCCCCCCTTTCAGGAAGTTGTAGAGAGTGATAAGCTCACCCCAGGCCTCCTTTTCTCCTGGTTAAAAAACTCCAGTTCCATCAGACACTCCTCCTAAGACTTGTGCTCCAGATCCCTCAACAATAATGCTGCCCTTCTCTGGACAGGCTCCAACACCCCTTTTTTGAAGTGTGGCCCCAGAACTGGACACAGCACTCATGGCACATCCTCAGCACTGGTGAACATACAGGGACAATCCTTTTCCTGGCCACACTGTTTTCGATGCAAGCCAGGATGTCTTTGTCCTTCTTGGCCACCTGGGCACACTGCTGTATCAGAAGGTCTAATTTGTACCTATTACATGGTATCTGGACATGATCCCAGCCAGCAAAACAAGAAAGCATTACGAAACACACAGAGGTATTCTTTCAAGTTTTCCCTGCAGCTTCCCTGGGGGAGGAGGGAGTGGGCTGGGGGGAGAAAGTTGCCGTGCAAATGAACAAAAGACAAGTGAAGCAATTTGCCCGTGAGGGAAAACACTCCACTCCAGTGAGCAGTAGACACAGCCCATGGCAAGGGGTGCTGCTACAGTACAACCCACTGACCCACAACGAAGGCTGTGAACAGCAAGAGCTTGGCAGGGCCAGCTTGCTCATTGAAAATGCTTTCTTCCAAGTCAGAGTTCCTTGCATTTTAACAAGGGATAAAATAGGAAAGTCATAACACTTATTATTTAAAATACTACTAAAAAAAGAGGCTAGTTCATATGCTTTCAGAAACAGACATAATGTTTAACGCTATCCAATACATGCATGAGATTTACAAGTCCAAATTTTCCTCTTATCTTTTTCCTGTGGTGTAACTTTTTATTTGTCTTATGTTTAAAATTCTTCTTGGGTTATTTTTGCAAAGGCAATCTATCCATGGAGGATGAAGGAAGGCAGCAGATGGTAGATGCAGGAACCCTATGTGAACCTTGCCTCTTGTGAAAGACATGGAGAGACAATGAACTGACCTCTGTGAAAGCTGTATCATAGAATATCCTGGTTTGGAACACACTCACAAGGATTAACAAAGTCCAGGTCCTGACCCTGCACAGAACAGCCCCAAGAATCACACCATGTGCCTAGCTATTAGACAGGAAGATGATGCAGAAAATACTCAAGGGAGATAAACTGCGTATTTTGTCCTCTCTTCCAGGACCTACTGCAGGATCTCTACGGCTCGAACATAGTCCATCCCTTCATTTTCCACCAAGCTCTCGCAGTGACACTATTCAGATGAAAATTCTTGTGGGGTTTACATAACAAATTTTAAGACGTCAAAGTGCCCATCAAGGCAGGGAACAAAAAGGCACCCTGGCAATCAGTGGATTATTAGGGTGATTAATTTAAGACTACATGGTTCTGCTAAATAACTAATTTAAGATGCTATGATTCAATTTGATTTGAATTGCTTCTTGGTGAACTTGTAACCTTTCACTCCACCCTCTCCCTCTTGGTCCTGCTTTTACTGAGGTCACTTGGATCTCTGCCATAATATATATGAGCTACAAGCAGTGGTGTCGAAAAAGCAGTACAGAAATGTTGTGTGATGGAAGAATTTGGCATCCTTTTCAAGGAGAAATAGAATAATCACCAGCTTGGCATCTGAGTTTCTAGAAGCTGTTCCCCCTCCCCCCACTCCCCACCCTGTTCTCCAGTCTTGGAGCAAATACGAAAAAGAAAAAATAATCTTGATTTAAATAGTACTGCTTATGGAATCCTAGCTTTTGGTGGTAGGAGTGTCTCAGATCTGGAATAATAGACATGTCAAACTAAGGACAGAAGTTCATTGGCAGTGAGAATTAATGTAGCCTCTATCCATACTTGGTCTGCTGCTTATTAGCCAGTGCTGTGCTAGTAATTACTCATTTACAAATACTGTCGGAATTTTCATTTAATGTTACAGAAATCAAGGGCAGGAGCACTAAACGATCTCAGAATTGTATTATGTGGGTTCAGCTTCTATATCTAATAATAAATGTTTTTAAGACACCCTTCCCCTTCCCTACTTTTCTCATAATAGCTTCCTTTAGGATTCAATATGGAAGCCAGGAAAAGGAAAGTCAATTGCACTGAGCTAAGTTCTTACTCCCACTTCTAGATATTCATTTTTTCTTCTCTGCGTTTAACTGCCAATAGCATCAGCTTAAGAAATATCAAGGAATTAAAATGCACAGAGATGAGAAAAGCTTTTCCCAGAGGAAAAAATATATTATACATAAAATAGTATCTCCATACACAAAGAAAATGAGAATTTTCTGGCTTTCTCAGCAGTTCATACATATCAATCTAATGAGAGATGGGAATGTACTCCATGCACAGAACTATCTAACCACTATAGATTTAACATGAGATAAAAAAGCAACAAAATAATAAACGGTACTTTGTAGTTGCTTCATTGAAATTATTTTGATGTAAAATGGAAGTAAAAATTTCTTTCAGCACCTTCTGTCTCAGAGACAGAGGCCTGGTTTGAAAGAATCCACTTTACAAAACAATTTTAAATGTCGGTTTTAAGAGAGTAAGACTGACTCAGTCTTCCCTGTCTCATGAAGTCCTCACCACACCTCACTTGCTTGGCAAATATAAATAAATAATATTATTTTTGAAAGACTGAAGAAAGCCTGAGAAAGGAACTGTACAGCTTGATAACTAAACTAAAACACAAAAATTAAATATCTAAACAGCAGTAGGTCATACACAGAGAAAAGAGTAGTTAAAATCTTTGACTTTAGTGCAACCAGCAACAAAATTAGAGAAATCCAGTCAGCAGGAAAACACACATGTGAGTGAAATGTACATGTTTAAAACATAGTTGGGGGAGAAGAGGTTTAAAAGAAAATAGTATGGAACAGCATTCACTATTGAGTATTGATAATCTCACTTTATCTAGAATAAACTCATCTCCACATGATGCCAGCTGCATGGAAAGCTTGAATTGATAGCCAGATGGATCGCTGCACAACTTCCAGGTATCTAAAACTCAAAATATTAATGAAGCTGAAATTTAACAGCTGATTATTTTAGACTCAGATATCCCAGCAGGCTCATTTCCTCTCAGCTTTTCAGCCATCCCAGTAAATTACACCTTGACATACCCCTCAGCTAAGACAGAGTATTCTAATTGTGTTTTCCAATCTCCTGGATTAGACATGCCCATATACCAACTCACATGGGAACTGAACTGCATGCCTGGAATTCTTTACTGGGACAAATCTTCCAAAAGCCTAGTATTCCTCCATTTACAAAAGCATCTCTGGATTGTACACTGTTGTTTTGCAACCTGCACTCCACAGATTTCATCTCTCTCTTGGCAGTCTAGACAGAAAGTTTACAAACTTGCTGATCTTTACCTTTCCAGCACCCCCAAATTATCAGAACGTCTGAAAGCAGCACCACCTATGATACAACAAAGAGAAAACCTGTGTCCCAGCACAGCAGTCTGGTTCAACAGAAGGGGAAATACATAAAAGAAGGCGAGAGGGGAGAAAAATAAAAAAAGAAAAAGAAAAAAAAAATCAATAACCAAAGTCATTGATCTAACACACTGAGTACATTTGGACTGGACTTGATGGATGCTCCTCACCCCCACAGACTATGAAGTTGAGAAGCAAGAGCTTTCATGTAGATATCTTTCTGTTGGCACTTACAATAAAATCAGTCTTGACTTTTATTGTCATGTTATGAAATGCAGATCCATAATACTTGAGAATTCATTTTTCAGCACACAATCTTATAATCCAAATAGCAGAAGTTAGCACTGAGAATTAGGAAAAAGTTTGAGCTCTGCAACTGGAAACTGGGTAAAATAATACATCCTTACCACAGATGTTATTATTACTTAGCAATTAATGGATGGAACACAAAAATTTTGGGCACAGTTTACTTAATGCAATCCATTTTTTCTTCTGAATACCTCAGTCCAGCTCTTTCATCTACTTAGGCACAAAACAACCTTGCAGATCACATGAACAGCCAGAAAAATATTTTCCAGATATAAAATTAATGGCACTGGTTGAGTTTTGGTGTAACAGATAGAGCCAAGACAGAAAGTGCCAGTGCCTCAGAGCACCTTCTGTTCTAAATTAATCCCCAGGAGCTCCTAAATTGCTTGATATTTCAAGAGAGCAATAAGGGTAATTCATCCTTTCCAAGTGTTGCTGACTCCAAGGCTGTAGCTGGTCTCAGCAGGATGGCATTTATTTTTCATCAAACAGGAACTGCATTTTTATTTATGGTTTTACCTACCACCAGGATACTTAGAGTCTGATCCTGTGAAGTGGTGAAGGATTTCTGCAAGGTGAGAGACTAAACCCAAGGAAACCAAGACCTCTGCTTGCCATATTGGGGCTTGGACTTTTACTTGTGATCATTCATGTCTTACCAGGCAGATCATCCATTCTTATGGCTGTACTGCATAAACCTCTTTGCATCACAGAGCAGGGATTCTCATTGAGCCCCAGATCCTGCAGCCAAAGTCTCATCAGGAATTTATTCTAGCAACCAAAAGCTATCCTTCTTCTTTCACAGACAATCTGGTTCAGCAAATATATATACTCCTCATTAGAGAAATTTAAGAACACTGACTGGAAGACTGATCTTTTCCTGATTCCTTAGCTTCTTGCCCACCACAGGTTTTCTTTTCACCATACTGGTAGTTTTCCATAGTGTATTGGTTCAATACATTTAGAAAAGTTTTTTTCTTTTTTTTTTTCTTGAAACAGTCACTTCAGCAGAACTTCAATTGCTTACAAAATTATTTTCTTAATGTAATTATTTATTATCTTTCACTGCCTTCCTCTGCTGCAAAGATAGGTTATATTTTTCCATAGCCTGCAGGAGCACACACCTCAAAACCTTACAGACTCTGTAGGTCTTCTGCACCAACCTTGAGCTGCTGTCCCCCACGCACCTGAAGAAAAAGCTCTACCTTCACTCCATGCCTACACAAACTTTTACTGGCAGCTCTACTTCAACTTACTCTTCCCCTTTATCTTAGACTATTTATACTTCTCTGCCTACATGTGAATGACATGGTCAGTATACAGAGCTCAGTAGTTAATTCACCTTACATCATGACAAACTGAGGAAGGGCTTTTAATGCTCATACCTTTGCACCTGCAGTTATGGAGACTATATATATATTGATACAGTATATATATGTATATAGTATAGTGTATATATTATATATAGATGTATATATACTATATATATGTGTGTGTGTATATAGATATGGATGATAGATGATATAGATAGATAGAGATAGAGATCCAGCAAGCAGGTGGGGAGGACATAAGGGTAAGGAGGGTGGCCAGCTGTAAAAGGTGATGGGACTAGAGTGTAATTAGCTGTTTTGAGGGTGTTATCACTAAATTGAAAGGGCTAGCACAAGACACACCATGTTGTAGGAATGCTTCTGAAACAGAGTCATTTTATATTAATAAATTAGTATGAACTAAAAAAGGAAGAAATAAATGGCAGTCAGAGGAAAGAAAAGTGCAAAACTATTTCTGAATGTCATTACACATCCTAAAAAGGGGTAGTACTGATTCTCAGGACTTACAAAAATGAACAGGAGACACAGCAGTATATTCTGTATGTTGATTTGGTTAAGCTTACCTTCATCATGACCTTATTTCTTTTCTATTATTTATATTATAGTTATGTTTAGACAACTGAATATGCCTTACACTTCAGGGAAGTATGTGTGGCACTTCTCAATGGTGCTACTTCTGCCTCCTGCTTTTTATGAGAAGACTTTTTCTCTAGTGGTGTTTTGAAAACATCTGTTTAGGACAGGGAACTGGTCATGCATAGTTGGGCATGGACTTTCAAGCCTATTTAGTATAAGTATTTGAACTTTATATCCCCAAGAAATTCCAACATGTAAAGAACATGGTGAAAACATGGACTTTTGAAAAGTTTGTGAATAGACATGGATAAGCTGGCAGCCCGGGTCTTGGGCAGGAGCACTCTTTGCTGGGTTAGGAACTGGCTGGATGGCCGGGCCCAGAGAGTGGTGGTGA